>VYZW01036705.1:0-56769 GCA_013401315.1 Balaeniceps rex | reverse complement strand
GTGGTTGAAGTCCCCCAGTAGGACGAGAGTCTGTGAGCGTGAAGCCTCCTGGAGCTGGAGTCTTCAGCTACTACACCTGCATTTGAAGAGCCTGTTTCTTTAGGGCCTTAAATTTTTTTGTCTTTAAGATATGCTATGCTTTAGAGAAATTTCATTATCATCTTATTTCTGTACTACCAAAATAATAACTCTCGGATATAGTCACATGTGATGTGAGAATTCCATCAGTGGTAGTTTAGATACTTCATTTTCCATACATGGGGCTCTGACAGCTCATTTTTCTTTGATGAGGTAATATCAGACTGAGGCTATTGATTCTCCCTGTCTTTGTACATAAGATAGTCAGCCTTCTTTTTTTACCAGGGATATCAGCCTCTTTCCTTCATCTGAACTTTAGTCATAAAAAAGCTTACACACAAATTATGGATAGGCGTTTCAGTACAGGACTCCAGTAAAAAGTTTTTTTCCAAGATTCTCAGCACTAATTCTAGCTTAGAAAGATGGTTGCTTAAAATAACTGTCACATTACACTCCTTTCATTCAAAGAATCACAACCTATTAAGAAATAGAAATTAATAATATCTTTCCTGTACTGACTATCTGTGTTACAGATGCTCCACTGAGAAATTGCTATACATCTATGTTTTCATGGCTTGACAACAGGACGGATAGGGCTTTCTTTTTTTAAACACTGCTAACCCAAGCTACGTTAAGAATTGATCCCTCTCACGGATGCTGGCAAATGATTGCTTTGGCTACTGCACACCACAGTGCCACAGCTAGGCTGCAACTGTATTTGAAAGATATTTTGGGAGCCGTAGCAAGATTTGATGCAGACCTCACAAAGTTCACAAGGCAGTAGAGCAGATGCTTTTCACTACAGATATACTGACCTTAGAAAGCTTCATAAGAAGTGGCTCAAGCTGACAGTGCTGCTTAATGTATGTATATATGTACATACACAGTGCTATCCTTAATACTTCAGCAGGAAACCCAAATTCAGGTTGCCAGTGGCTCCCACCTGGCACTGGTTTGTATGGTCCGTAACACGAGTGAGTGGAAAGCATGAGCATACTAGGGCAAGGAACAGTGTGCTAAGCCAGCTTACGGGTAGACATAGGGGGTGGTACATGTAGGTCTGTGCTAACGGCTAGCAGTGCTAAACTTTTCCATGGCATTACCCAAAGTAATGACATTGAAGGTCATGCATACATGGGTGCAGTGTGTGAGGTGAGTTTAGGCTTGGGTGTGAGCTGTAGCTTGGGTTGAAATCCACTATAAATACAGCCCTGGTAGTGATGTAAGTATGTCTAAATAATAGTTGTAGTAGTAATTATTTCAGTTTATAAACATATATATGTATATATATTTTAATTACAACCCTAGTCCTAGTATGAAACTTGCATAGAACTTCCCTGATCTGCAGAACAGAGGAGGATCTCACAGAAACAGATGGCAGGAAAGAGCTCGGACTCGGAACCCATCATCTTTCTGTAGCTATTTCAGTATTTCTGTATGTTCATGTTTGATGCAATTATGTCTTGTTCTATTTCAGTAATTTGCTGGCTAACTCCTTTAATTGTAACTGCCATTTGGCCTGGCTGGGAAAATGGTTGAGGAAGAAGAGAATTGTGAGTGGAAATCCACGCTGCTTGAAACCCTTTTTCTTAAAGGATATTCCAATCCAAGATGTAGATGTCCAGGACTTCACCTGCGATGGTAAGAAAATCCAATTCAATCTGGCATTTATGATAATGTTGGCACCTCTGTGAGGACCTCCCTTCCTATCAAACAATACTGCATGGTAACCAGTTTAGTGATGAGGAAGACAGCCATCTAGAGCTGAAGATCATTGTTCCCTATCAGGAGTTTATTTTTATTCTTGATTTCCAGTTTCTGAATTTCTACTATCTACACCTAAATATAAGAATGAATTTATTATAGACAAATGCTCTGCTTTGTATAATCCCAGTATAATCCTGGCCCTTCCTCCCACTTCCTTATTCATACACTTAGTTAACAGAATCACAGAATCACAGAATCTTTTAGTTGGAAAAGACCTTTAAGATCATCAAGTCCAACCGTACCTGTCCACTACTAAACCATGTCCCTAAGCACCTCGTCTACCCATCTTTTGAATACCTCCAGGGATGGGGACTCGACCACTTCCCTGGGCAGCCTGTTCCAAAATTTGACAACCCTTTCCGTGAAGAAGTTTTTCCTAATATCTAATCTAAACCTCCCCTGGCACAACTTCAGGCCATTGCCTCTCGTCCTATCACTTGCTACCTGGGAGAAGAGACCAACACCCACCTCGCTACAACCTCCTTTCAGGTAGTTGGAGAGGGCAATAAGGTCTCCCCTCAGCCTCCTCTTCTCCAGACTAAACAAGCCCAGTTCCCTCAGCTGCTCCTCATAAGACTTGTGCTCTAGACCCTTCACCAGCTTCGTTGCCCTTCTCTGGACACGCTCCAGCACCTCAATGTCCTTCTTGTACTGAGGGGCCCAAAACTGAACACAGTACTCGAGGTGCGGCCTCACCAGTGCCGAGTACAGGGGAAGGATGACTTCCCTGGTCCTGCTGGTCACACTATTTCTGATACAAGCCAGGATGCCGTTGGCCTTCCTGGCCGCCTGGGCACACTGCTGGCTCATGTTCAGTCGGCTGTCGATCAACATCCCCAGATCCCTCTCTGCCAAGCAGCTTTCCAGCCACTCATCCCCAAGCCTGTAGCGTTGCATGGGGTTGTTAACCCTCTGAAGCCAGTAGGAATGGTGCTTGCTTGGAAAGTCTTAGTTTTGGATACTGTTCAGTTTCACCAATCATGGGTATGAATACAGGAAAATAAAAAAACTTAGATATATGAAATGAATCAGTGACTCTTAACGCTTTGTGGGTCCATATAGGTTTTAAAAAAAAAAAAAAATCCTGACATTTCTTTCATTCTCCAGGTAGTTCTTTGTCTTCTGAAAATAAGGAGAAAAAATGACCGAAATGCACTGCTAACTTGACTTGTAGGCTGTGATTGCCTGTTAAGACCACATATGCTGGAGCTGCAGTTAGTCATACCTCTAAAGAGACCATAAGAGTGGTAGAAGTTTCCTACTTAGAGTAGAAATTAATTCCTGTCCTGTTCGAGCAATCTGGCAACAAGCCCAGGTGCTTGGGCTCAGAGCTCAAGGGACCCAAGTTTAGTCATTAAAGAATAATTCGCTTTTAGTTTGGAAGGAAAAAAAAAATCCTGGTCCACAAGAGCTTTCTCTAGCGTACAGTCACTCAGACAGCCATGGTGAATGGAAGGTAGATGGTGGCAGGATGTAAAACACAGAACGTAGGGGAAAATTGAATATGCTGAAGAAACATGCTCTTTCTGCAGGTTTATGAAAGACTTTGAATTTTGTTTCCAGTCATTAAGCTCATTAAGCTCAGCGGGGAGAAAAAGAAAAAAAATCTTCCCTGTTCTTCTGTAGGCTGGTCATGCTTCTCCATCCTTCTGAATACAAATGATTCCTACCCATACATTTATGGGTAATTCTGTTACCTTGTATCAGGACTTCCAGTCTTATTCTTTAATCTCAATGCTCATGAGTACATCTAGCAGAGAGAAGAAAGAAACAGATCTGTCTCAATTAGTCCTTGCATCAGTTTTAAAAAAAAGAAGGTGGCACATAATGACAGCTGGCTGTGTGCTCTTGGATTGCAGCACTGTGTCTCTGTGCTGGTCAACTCAGGCTGCCTGTACTCACAGTTGGGTGGTTCCTCTCACTGTCATCTAGAGAATGTGCCACTGTTTCCTTTCATACACATCATGATACTGTATATTTTGCAAAGCCTGTTGCTTTTGGGGAAAATCCATACTTTAAAGTTCTTAACTTCAAAGAGTTGGTTTCTTCTGCAGAAACCCTATTGTTTTCCATTACAAGATTTAGTCTGCTGTTTATGGACCTTTGAATCCATTTTTGGAGATATTTTTATGCGTGCACAGATGGATTGCCAGCAGTTGGAAGTATGCTGCTCAGTTTGTTGTTTGCCTGGTTATCCTTGTCAAAAACAATGAGGTTTTACAATTCAGATGATAAAAGAAGTGCCAGGCTGATTTTAAAAAGTAAAAAATTAACATCTAAAAGCTGAATTTAGAAAAAACTTCCTAAAGCAGAGTAGATAGTGAATATCATCTGTCTAGATGAATTTAAGGGCAATGTTCTGGTCAAGTTCTCCATTTCAGCTTGGACTCGATGATCTTAAAGGTCTTTTCCAACGAAATGATTCTACGTTGGGGGTGGGAAAAGGATTTGAGATTCACGTAACTGATTTTACTGTAATTTGCAAAATTACGGAGAAGTAGATACTCCTTAGAAAAAAATTTTTATTTAAAAATATTGCTATTCAGTTTTTGAACTGATGTTTATGTTGCCTAAAGAACCTGTATGAAGGCAGGTTGATCCAAAGCATTGGATCTACTTTAAAATATTGTGATGGTTACTGTGGTTTCAGGGATGTCCCTCCTTGGTCCTTGTAAGCAGTTATCTTCAAAGTGCATCACTCTGGGCTGTAAAGCTGACTTCCTAATACTCCATTTCTCTCCCTCTGCAGGTAATGATGAAAGCAGCTGCTTGCTTTCACCTCCTTGTCCTTCCCAGTGTACCTGTGTGGACTCGGTGGTACGTTGCAGCAACAAAGGCCTGCGGATATTGCCCAAAGGAATTCCCAAAGATGTGACTGAGCTGTAAGTTACCTTTTACATAGCTCCTTTCATGAGAAGCTCATGAAATTACATCATAGTGAGGCTTTGTAGGTCCTTGGGGGTTTTGCCTTTGACTTTAGTGGCTGGTGTTTTGTGCTTTGGTGCTTTCCATATGTTTTGACTGTTATTTTTATACTTATTTGTCCCTTGACTGAATACATTGCTCTGTAATGGGAACATAGTTTATCTATCCTTGTAGCCATTAATTCTGTGTGTAGGGAACAAATGGACATATTAGTATCAAATAATCCTGTAGTGCTTCTGAGCAGCCTAAGCTCACAACAGGCAGTTTGAAAGGATGATGAAAATATGTTCCTGACTTACGCAGCTGTGAGCTAATTATCCTCTGAGGAGATTAAAAAAAAAGAAAAAGAAAGCAAGTCAGTGGTGGAAACAAACAATGAATTCTTTTCTCCAAACCTCATGAAATGGCTACAATAACAGATAATTAGATTAAATTGTAAAGTAAATTCATCCCAGTTGAGAATCATCTTTCTAGTCATCTTTTCGTCTACCCCTCGCTATTACTTTGTACTGGATTTTGGTTCTTTCCATGGAAATAAAATACATGGGTGGAATTGCTTGGCTTAAACAGATGGCAGTAGAAATACTGAGCTTTTCCCCTTTAGGTCCTTATTCAAATCTACCCCAGGTGAGTCGTTACTGAAACTCTTTACAATCTCATCAACATTTCTATGTGAAAGTAATTGGTTGAGTTAGTTGGTATGTTTTGTTATATGTTTGTAATATGTTATATTACAATTTTGTAATGAATTAAAATCTGATTCTGCTAATTTTCAGTATCTAGTACTTTTTTTACTATTTAGTAACAAGGCAGCTGTTGAACAAGATACACGTCTTTTTACTCCCTTCACAGTGGAAGAATGGGTTTGCACTGTTTTTACCAGTGTTGTAATCAAATACAAGATTTTGTTGCTGAATGAGGAGTGTACTGAAAGTGTATGTGGTAATGCAAATTAACATGGAAATTTTACATTAATTTATACATTCTTGGAACACTGTTAACCAGGGCATGGTTAATAGTGGTTTGAACTAAAAGCCAAGTCCTGGCCTGTATTCCCTTATATATTGCCATCAGCAATAAAAAATCTGCAAGGTGGTTTCTGCTCTGTTCTTGTTCAGGTTTCATTGCATTCAAATGTGACTTGCCAACAATAAGATAGCACAGATGTTACTTTGATTTCCACTGCCACACTGAGGAATTTTTACGTTTAAATTTTGCATATTGAGTTTTACTGGTACTATCTGATACACTGATGACATAACTTTCACAAAAAGAGTGAAATTAATCTCACATTCTTGAAAACTGCTATATTTCTTAAGCTATTTCTTGGCAAATGAGGCAATAGCCTGGAACTGAGCAGTTTGAGTTCATAGGAGTTTACGTGACTGTCTTGTTCAGTAGGAGCCTCTTGGCTGTGCAAGCCTCTAGTTTGGTTTTCTGCTTTCAATCCAGAAATGTGTCAGCAGAACACAGTCAGCCATGGACTGGCTGGCTCTGAATATTTCATGTTCTACAAATATAACCTTTAATCTGTCCCAGCTGTCTCAAAATTCAATCCTGATGTCACTCTCCTCTCAACCAACATAAACTGAGCTCCTTATTTGTATCTATACCAAAAGATGAGCTGCAGGTACTGAAGCTAAAAATGTCATGTGTTTGTGGAAACTGTGACAAGAATGAAATAAATAAATAAATAAATAGTCAATCTTACTTGCCTTCCTTCTGCTTCCAGACTGGATAAAGATGTTGCCCGTAATCTGGAAGGGACTATATCATCTAGGTCCCAAGTTGCTAGTATGAACTTTAGTATTTTTATTGTTCTGTGTTTGAGAATTGTCATTGCTGCTGTGGTAAACAGCATCTCCTGTGGAACCCCACCTCTTGCCTCATTTTCAGGACAGCTAAAACTGGGCAGAGAGAACCCAATAGCTTTCTGGGCACAGAATGAAAGAGATTTCTCTTGTTCAATCTATTTACACTCCTCACACCAAAATACCCCCATTTCTCTAGGGCAGTCCTAGATCCCTTGAACTGTGTCCTAAGGCTGAAGTATTTTCTTAAAGCTGTTTTGTTTCTGTGGTAGCAGTGGATATCTGTCTAACACCTGAAACTGGAAAGCACGTAAGTTACCTGCTGCAGAAGATATCGCAGCTTTTGCATGGCTAGAGAGAGCCACAGCAGTCTCCAGGGCAGGGATGCCTTCACCTTTCTCACTGGTACAGTGGTCACAGGTGCTCAGATAGATTAAAGACCCTTCTGCCATGTTACCGCAACCCACGCTGCCTTTTTCCCCTTCCACGCTCTCATGTCAGAGACCTCTGGCCAGTGTGCTGGGGTCTCCGTGCTCCCACCAGGCACTTGAACAAAACCAAGGTCACTAAGGACAGAGGTCATGCCAAGGAGAGGAGAAGGGTGTAAAGAGCCTGCTGTCCTCATAGCCCACAGCTCCCTCCCTGCGGGAGGCCTGAATGGTGATATGATGTAGGGGAGCATTTTAGAGGAATTTTTATGAATGCACCAGTCTGACCTTTATAAACTTCCATTATTGATGTATTCATTTACAAGGCACATGAGCTGCAGTGCTTTTTATTAAACTGCAGTGTGTTTTTATGTAACATGGTTTAAGAAAAAGAACTGCCATGTATCTAGATAAACCAGTCTGTTATGCCTGAATATAACCTTCTCAGAAGTTCTTTTAAATTCTTTTAGAGGTCTTAAAATAGTCTTAAAACAGGAATTCTTTCATTGTAACAGGTATTAAATAGCAATGTGCAAAAATGAACCTATCTTTTGCAGGGGCACATAGGGAAAATGTTACCCTTTGCTGGGTCAAATTTCACTGTACCTAAGCTCAGCAAAAAAGATCACCAGCTGTGTTTTATTACATGGTGGACTGGAGACATAGGCTCGCTCCTTCCAGCTTTCTTCCTGAGTTTCTGTTTTGGATGTGTATATAGACAAAACATGTGAAAACCATTATCTACTTCATATTTAGAGCTTGGAATGACAGGAGACATCCCTGTGTTTGGTTTGTACCACCCTTGGGAAGAGGGATTACCTTGGCAGGGAAGGCTTCCATCTAGAATAGAGTTGAAAAGATCACTAAGTTTCCTGGCTTTTTAGAGGGATGATGATGATGCAAGAAATGTCTATTTCCCAGCGATTCCTTCACAAAACCTCATCATCATGGGCAAGCCTTCTTTCAGCTTCCTGGGAATAGGGAAATATTATGTTGTTTCTTGCAAATTCCTTTGCTCTATATTTACGTACTGCAGACATTTTTCCCCACTGTTTGCTTGCTCTGAAGAGAAGCCTTGGGTTTTTTGAACATACTCAGTTTTCTGATCCAGATGTTCAGAAGTAAAATGTTCATGCAATGAGCTAGTTTGGAACTTAGCCTCACTGCTGCTTGGTGTTTTAGGCTTTCCTTTTCTTCTCTTTTTTTTTCCCCCAAATCTGTTTGAACTAAGTTTCCCATGCTCTTTTTCCTTTTACATATTACCTCAGTGTGTGAACACTAGTTTTTTCTTTTTTTCACAACAGTATAGTCTATTTCTAATAAAGTCTTATCTGACAGCATCCAGCTGCTTTTATGAACCTACAGCAAATACTATTTCGCACTGGGGAAAAACATTGGAGGCAATTATGTGGACTGCGTGTGCATAAGCTGTAGCATAATGAGCATGGTGAATTTTAGAATAAACATGTACTAATCATGTCATCTCTAGACTCCAAATGTTGTCATGACACTGAGCTATATGATGGTACTGATGGGATTGTTAGGAAAACCTGCATCCATACATCACTGTTAGTTATTATTTTTCTTTTCATTTATATTAATACATATTAGTATTTGTATTACTTTTGCCATTTCTCTTTCTCTCCTCACAAACCTTCTCTCTCCCATTTGTGTTTTTTGCTCTGCGTGTTAGGTTCATTTAGCCTGCAAGCTCATTCAGTACTTGGCACAACAGTTTTCACAAGTAGCTGACCTGCTTACTAGCAGAGGGATCCCATTGAACTGTCTTTTAGCTCATTATTCCTCACCTCCAGTTTGCTGCCTGTTGCTGCCTTAGTCTTAGCATGGCACCTTTATTCAACTGAATCTTCAGTTGCCAAGATGATTTTCACAACTGCTTTCCATACATTTGCTGCCACATCTACTTGGAGGTATTTACCACCAATCTCAACCCTCCTTTCCATCTTCCAAGCCACTTTTGATTTCTCTTGAGTTGTGATTAAAAATAGTGGCTCATACCTGGGTCATGCAAATTGTTGCAATAAGTATGCTCTAAGCAGTTAGTTATGATACATGTAGACTATTGTAACAATTTAGTGCAATTTTTCATATTGCATTTTCATATCAAAACAGCAATGTCTATATTGCTGTTGATCAAAGGGATAACTCTGAAGTGAGATATCTGATGAAAATCATCTGCTTGACAATGCAAATACTTTTGCTTGTCTGGCAATCTGCACTATTTTATGCACTGACCCTTAACACAGACTTCAGTGAATTTTCATTCGATAATAAAGGAGAGAAACAATTTAGATCAAAGCTTAGGCTTACATGGTCCTGTGTCATAAAATGTTTTACAGCCTGCTTAATTCACTGTGGAGGAAACCTCTCCCATTGAGGTAATGGATAGTTCTGTAAAGGATATTTTAGTTACAGCTGAAATAGAGGACTTAAATCTGCATTTCAAATCTGATAGTTTAGAAAAAGTAAATAGTATCGATACTGTCAAATAATGTGTTCAGTGACTGATGAAGTTTGAGTACATATCGGAAGGATGACTTTAGCACTAATAGAGGTAAGTTTAACCTTAGGGCCTTCACTTTTCTCTCAAACACAGTCATGCTTCTGCGTGTCAAACCTGTAGGTTGTGGCCTGACACACAAATGCAGCAAAATCCAGAGTCCGAATTTGCCAAAACTTAAGAAAGTTCAAGATCCAGATTTGTACCTAGGTCCATACTTGAATTTTGTTTCTTCTCAAGAAACTGTAATTGAAGCTCTTAAAATTCATGCTTTGCAGATATGTTTCATTTTCACAGTCCAATTCTCTTCTAGGCCACTGTTTTTAGGAAATGAAACTTGCCTCAAAATTTTAGGATATTGGATATCTGCATTAAAAATTTTAGACTATAACTTAATTTTAGAGCTAGCTGCATAAAATTGTTGAGTATCATCTTTTTTTGTAACATTCTATATGAAATATTTAAAGAAATTAAAGGAAAGGCTTTGTGCCTTTTCAATTACTGCTTGAGAACTGATTTCTCTCTCCAGTTTCTTCTCTTAGCACAGATTGCCGCTGTGAGCTTGACTTTATGGCTGAATAGACATTTCAGTACAAAAAAGGGTCCAAGTGATTCCAATCATTACATGATGCTTTGGCACCTTGTGCTGGTTATATCACCTCCAATCCAAGTGGTTTCAGTATAAAAATAGACAAGTTGGAAAAAGAACAGCTGTCATCTTTTATGCATAGTTTTAAATTTTTTATGTGTGATGTTAGTGTGTGTGGAAGGTGCTGGATGAGCCCTGGGGCTGCTGCAGGCACTGGGATCTGAGAGCCGGCGCGGTTGGTACAGGCACAGAGCGAGACATGGCCATGCCCCACAGTGCCAGTCATCCTGGCCAAACAGTTACCAGTCTCCAGCACTCGGTCATATTTTAGAAGACAACTTTCCTAGTAGGTGGTTGGTGCCGTTTTCTAAAAACATGAACACATGTTTCTGGGGTTTTTTTCAATTTTGGCTCTGGTAATTGCTTGTTGGTTACAAGTCATTATTGAGACTTCAGGATTCCCAGCAGCATTCGCGGGGTAAAAAACAATTTCCAATCTGATATATTAAACTACAGAATCTAGAGACTTTAGGAAGCAAATGAAGTTGTTTCAGATACTAGTCGGTATGTCTGCATTAAGGCAGCTGACACCCACTCTTGGCTCATGTTAATAACTTGACTCTGACATTAAAATTAGACATATATTTTTTTTCTTTCATGCCAGAATTTCTTTGCATACCAGATGCCATGTACATCACCTTACTTTGGCTAAGGATTGAAAACAATTAAAAATACAATCTTCCCTCCATGTCATTCTGTTATGGTTTGGTTTGGTTTGTTTGGGCAGGGGGTTTGTAGCTTCATTCCTGTTTGTTTATTTATATATACGTATACATAAATACACAGAGTTTTGTAACTGGGCTCTGCCCATTCACCCTCAGGAATAATTGTTATTCACTACGTCCAGCTTCCAGCCCTCTTGCAGCCCCCATACACCATCTTCAGCCCAGCAAGGTGCAAAGCTGCTGCCCCCGCATTGCCTCCCTCCGCTGACGGAGGCCTGGCCCACAATGGGCAACATGGTGCAGCAATTGGTTTCTTGAAATGTTGCATCTCAGATCCTCCTGATTCTTGTCATGCTTTTATGCCGTAAAAGCTTTGGTTATTTCAAATTCATTGCACTTAAATGTGCTTTCAAAATGAATGCCTTTTGCTTAGAAAATATTGCCATTCTTTGTATAATGTGGTGAAAGGTTTAACAGTGGTGAACGGTTCTTATGCATGCATGAAAAGTATATAATCAGTAATTTTTCAGTATAAAATTGTGTTTGTTCAGAAATTATACCACTGGTATAAGTATTGCAGCTTTCTGCTAGCACATTTATATAACAATCAAATTGCTTGCAGTACAAATCCAAAGCTATTCAAAGCAGATCTTCCGTACGAGTTTAACTCCAGGCATCTGCGTGCCTGTGTTAGTCTGAATAATGAAGCACTGGATTATAATGGGCACCCTCAACTTTTGATTACACCAGGAAGCAAAACAGGGCAGAAAAACCTTGGCCAGCCATCATCAGTTTGTTTAAATTGCAAGCTGTTTTATATTGGGATCAACAAGAGAACATCCTGAAAATATATTTCTGAAGATTTCAACACGTTGCAAGAGTTGAGTATACAGCTTCCAAATACATAATACATGACCTGCTTTTGATTTCCTTTGGAAATCCTTTGGATTTTGCATTTGGAATGAAGACTGGAACCTTAACCCACCCTCATGCATGGGTTTAAGATTTGTGACTTTCTGGGATGAAAGAGAAGGCGCAGACTCCCAGCGGCTTGCTGCGTCCATAGCAGACCATGACTGGGGAAATGAGACGTGATTTGCCCTGTTTAAATAGAAACATATGTGGTTGATTTCTGAGAATCTTCTGTGTAACAATTTATGGTGTGAATTCTCCAAGGAACTCCATTTTCAAAATAATTTATACCGAATTTAGTCAAAATGAAGCAAGTGACTTTACACTTGCTGAATATGAATATCCATAGGAGGGGTAAATGTGGCACAACTAACCCATGCTCTGGCTTGCGATAATCTGCGTCAGCAGAGCAGCTGTCACTACGTTGCAAGGGCTAACTGTTTCCTGTGCAACACTGTCACTTGATGCTTGTGGTCTTTGTGAATGGAGAGATTAATTTGTTCAATAGGTTTTTTTCATTAAGGAAGGATTTTGCTTTTGGTTAAAAATTCAAAAGCCTGTAGTCCTGCTTGTCCAGCCTAACCCTAGCAGGAGCTGGGTCAGCTCCACCACATGCTCTAAGGTAACTCTGCCTTGATGGGATCCTGTGCACAGGCAGAATGGATAAGCATGAGGCTGGGGTAGTTTAGTTGGAGTAGTTTGGTTGAAAAGAGAGCTGAAGCAGCACAAAATGGCGAGAGGGCGTTATGCTGAAATAGAACAGGGGGGGAGGAATAAAATGTGACAGTTATAAAATGTATTATGTAAGAAATTCTGTTAGTGTTTATAAATTTTATTTTTAAATGTTGTAAAAATAAAGTTTGTGGGAAAATTTTCTTGGATTTAGTTTACACAAATATCTCTGTGTTGTTACGGTTAACATAGAGAGGGAACATATAGCACA
Source organism: Balaeniceps rex (assembly GCA_013401315.1). NCBI lineage: Eukaryota > Metazoa > Chordata > Aves > Pelecaniformes > Balaenicipitidae > Balaeniceps > Balaeniceps rex. Next base: position 44,070 of record VYZW01036705.1, on the reverse strand, counting down.
GTAATAATCTATAATAAATGCAGAATAAGGAGGTCTGTTGCCAAAGAAAAGGAAATTGTATGTGTGGGATAAAAATTCTTAACATGATTATCGGATTATATTTTCAGCAGTAGAGGCAGCACATTAAGTGTTCTGGTGTCTGTGGGCTGCATTTCCTGACTACACTTGATTATCTTTCAAAACACACCACATCAATTGCGTTGTCCCATGTCTACCTTAGGAAAAATCCCCCAAAGTGTCTTGTAAGGAAGGGAAATATAATTTCATCTTTTATCCTCACCTGTGGAGGGAGAAATGCGTTCCTCCTACACAGTACTTTCTGAAAAGGTTGGATTTGTTTCCCAGGTAGATATGGCTTCTGGCAGATGTCTGGAGGATCAACTTGACGGTGTCATGGCACCACAGTGGTCAATTTCCATTGGAGCCTTATTACCTTGGTATCTTCCAGGGTTGCAGTTTCACCCAAAAGCCAAGGTTAAGGAAAAGAAATCCAGCTCTGTCTCTATTGTTTTGTAATAAACAGAAAAAGCCCCACAACCCATTGCTACCACAGCTCAGCTGTGGAGTCTTGAGATCCCATGCTCTGTTCTGGGCAAACTTTTGGAAAGTATTATATTTGTTCAGGGTTTTTCCCTTGGTTATTGAATGTTCATGTCTCTTCAGTGGAGAAAAACTGCAAAATATAGGCACTATATTCCAGGAAAATGAGGACATAGGATTATCCCAAAAGGCTTTAGTCCTACTGTGCATGTGTCTGAATAGAGATACATTCAGTGGTGTCTCAGACAACTTCTACCCTGGAAACACAAGCTATTTTATTAAATACACAGTGCATGTAGGAGGAGCATGTATTCAAAGAGGTCTTTGGTCTTCAATTTGTACCAAGTTTTCCTCCTGTACCAGTGTACTTCAAAAAGGAAAGGTGAGGACGCTGTATATGCCATAGTAGGAATTGCTGTAGTGGATGTGGCATCAAACTGATGAATGTTTGTGCTGACACTGGAATAAGTGAGACATTTTGCAAGACAGACACCTGGCAGTGCAGCTCCTCTTCCAGTTCTGGCTGTACAAGGAATTTAGGGGCACAAGACAAAAACTTTCCTAACAGAGTCAGTCAGCACTCAGCGTTCTTACAGGAACTTGTTAAAGCTAACTTTAAGTTCAGGGCACAAGCCATACATTTTTTCTCCCCTTCTTCAGTTGCTGTCATAGAAGAACCAAATGGTCATTTCTGTTCGCTGTGGGACAGAGAACCTTTGTTCGCTTCCAATTCTTTTTTTTTAAAAAAAAACCCAACAATAAGCTACTGTCATGCTTTGCATGTTGGATAATTCACTTCTAAAGGAGAAACTGTTATCATTTCAAAGCAATGAAACAAAAATAATTTCCTTAGTGACTGTCTTTATATTTTCCTCATTCATGGTGCAGATTGAGTGACAGGACTTCTTGTTAACATGTTTGTGTAAATGTAAAATCTGACTTTTTTCAGATACCTGGAAGGAAACCATCTGACTGCTGTGCCGAAGGGGCTCTCAACCTTCAGACACCTGACACTGATGTAAGAAAAGCGTGGTTTCAATGTCAAGAAAATTACATGACTCTTTCTCCACTATGTTGTAGGTGGAAAATAAATAATTAGTATTTTGGGGGGAAAAACCCAGAAAACCCAAAAACCTTCTGTAATCTGAATTTGGAAAGAATTTCACAGTGGCCACTGCTGCCAATAAGTGTTCATAAAGAGTGGATAAAGAGTGAGGTGACTGAGAGCACCAGAGACCCTTCCTCTGCAGGAGCTTCCAGCCTCTGCGAGAGGACTAAGCTCTCATGCAAGCTGCTACAGTTTCACTTGTCAGATTTATCTGTACAAAGCTCTAAAGGTCATTAACAGAGGAGACAGCATTAATTTGTTCTAGGTGAGGCAGTATTTATAATGCTAAGGCAATGAAAATCTGCATAGCTGTTACTGCTATGAACAGTCATACAGATAGAGACACAACTAGGCTTTTCTCAGTAAATTGCTCCCTGAAATACACAGGAGTGAAATTTCTTGGCTGAAATATTTATCAGAAATTTTTAAATGCTGTTTGAATCAGCTGTAGATACGCAAGTCAAACGGGCAGAACAACCTCAGACAAAAACAACATGGAAGGGAAAACTGGAATCCTCTGGTTTAAAACTATTTTATTTGAAAATACCTCTAATTTTGTTTTTCAAGGGAGAGCATCAACAAAACAAAACATTCTGTTTGAGCCTAAAAGACTTTTTTAAAACGAAAAATGAAATTTTGTTCTAGTAGCTGTCAGTGTGAAGAGCATATGGAAATGGTATGCCTGTAATAAATTGCAAAGCAACTTGGTACAGTAAATATTCACACACGCTTTTATCATCTATTAATTTATCCTTCTTCAGAAATTTTGCTTGTATTCACTGATTTTTTTTTTGAATGTTATATGCTGGAAATATGCCTTAATATTTCTGAGTTTGAAGCTTTTTAGGGGAGTCTGATGTGCTTTACTTTTAGACCTTATTCAAAGTTGGTGAGGAAATATTATATAAATTGATAATATATGATTTTTCAATTGCTTCAAGCATTTTGCTGTGCAGATATTATGTAATCTTTAAAAAAGACTTATTTCTCAGTTCATACATATAAATGATATTTTTCTGTGTGTGTTTCTTCAGTGATTTGAGCAACAACAGCATAAGCGTACTGGCCAATTACACTTTCAGTAACATGACTCAGTTATCAACACTGTAAGTAGTCCACAGTTTTGAAAACAGTTTTAATTGCTTTTTTTACACCATCTTAGGTGTTGAACAATTAGTATATATCTTGTTACTTAAGCATGTGGCTTTCCATGCTTTTTTGTGGTTGAATTAGTAGTGAAATAATCGAAGAAAATACAATGTTGTAACTCTGTTCTCTCATTCTCCCAGCATCTTGAGTTACAACAGGCTTCGGTGCATTCCAGTCCATGCATTGAACGGGCTCAGGTCTCTTCGGGTGCTGTAAGTACCACTTCTTTGTTGCAGCTGAGTTGCAGCNGGGGTGTTAATGAGCAGATGGCTTTCACTTGATTCAGTAGTCATAAATATTTTCACACAATTAGCTTCAGTGTACTTGTACTTAGGTGCAATATGTCCGGTAATGACTAGAGCAGGTGAATGCTAAACTTTGAAAAGAAGCAATTATATATTTGCAGCATGAATGACTTTTCTCTGATAGTTCAGGGACAAAAACTATCATGAAAATAGGCCTCCGAGAGACTGCATAGGGTCTGTTTGTCTCTTCTACTTGAACAATGTTTGGGTGCCCCACAGGAAAGAACTTTTCTCTTTGTCTGTAAAACCTTGATCATATTTTAGAGTGTAAGTTTCCAGTGGATGCTTCAGCAAGAGTGTCTTTACTGAAAACTTGTGCATTTTTAGACTATTTTCAATTAATTTAGATTTCTGCAGGCAAGTTTTTACATAAAAGAATGCAATCTGAAGGGAATTAAGTTAGAAGTCCCCACACTAAAACAATGAGTAAGTCAAGCCACTGGCTGGGTGCCAGTAATGCTGAGATGCCTGTGTCAAATGCCTTTAAGTTGTGAGTGAAATTTCACCTTGCATTGACTGGTGGCACACTCAGAGATGTCCACGTGTGGTTTCTTTTTTGGAGATCCTTTTCTGCACTCTTTCTTTCCAGTGTAGCTTCTTTCAGCAGCTTTCTGAATTGAACAATTTGCTTACAATCTCTTCTGAAAGTCATCATCTTTATATCATCTTACTGTGTGGGCTGTGGGCCTGTTCCTTGCAGCAGGCAGCGCGCCCCCCCCCCCAGCTTTTCTTAGGCGTCTGCTAGGCTGACTCCTGCTTCAGTCTCGTATTTATTGTCTCTCACTCCCCATCTGCCCCATCAGAAACAAACCCTGAGTTGGATTTGCTCAGTTGTTTGTGCGGACACGTGACCCCATGTGCAGCTGTCAGGACGAGGTAGAGAAGCCACCTTCCTCCCCTCTGCCCAGCAACCCAAGTGGGTCATCATTACTTGCACAGTAAACTGAAAGCAAATAAATTAAATGGCTCATCTGTGATGAGATTATTCAGTGTGCTGAAGGAGAAAGAGCTTTGAACACTGAAAGGTCAGGACAGAGGAGTTGAAGAATATGTCCTGAGTGCTTTAAATTTCAAATTAGTATTTTCTATTTTTTTTTAAGTTAGATGTCATTCACATGCAGAGAGTTCTGTGAATTGAAAAAGCACTGGTTGCAGTGTACTGACTCCGTAAGTATGGAATTAAGGTGTCGACGTGGGCAGTACTGCAACTGTGGAAGCAATAAGGCAATGCTGTTTGGCCAAGCTCTTTCACTGTGGTTTGAGTAGTAAAATAGATATCTAGGTTTCAACCTCCTAACTAACAAGACAGCTTTAGATTCCCAGTTTTCATTATTAAAAGCAAGAAAGATACGTGATTTGGATTTGTTGTTTTAAGTTTGGCTTGGGACTCTGATTTCTAGCGCACTAGGATGGTTACATTTGAGCTGTTACATGAGTCCTGAAATTCAGCCACAGATGAATATATTCTGTTTCATGGCCAAATAAATTATTCCATATGGAGCTGTCTTCTGGCTTGCTTCTGATATGCAAGCTAGCTTGATTAAAGCTAGTTTGGGACTCTGAATTACAGTGTAGATATACCATGCCTCACTCTTCCCAATAGCTGCAATTTGTCTTTTCACTTCTGTTCTTGCAGGCCACATATGGACAGAAACAAAGGGCAATATTTTAATAACAACTGTTATCTTTCAGCTTTTTTAAATGATCTGCTAATCAAATTGAAAAAATAACTCCCTCCTTCAAGGGAAAAGCCCTCCCTGTCTTGCACAGAGCCACACAAGTGTAATGAAGCCTAAATGGGAATCTCTGCCTCTGCTCCATGCATTTGGAAGCCTCCAGATTGATTTGATTTATTATGGCCCACAAAACCCTGGTATCAGCTACAACTTTTGCCACATGTCATCTATGTGGTTATTAAAAATCAATTCTCCAGAGAGAAAATGGTTTCCGAGTGACAGTGTGCAATCTGTTATTGTCAGTTATTTATTATCCATGTTCTCAGGGGAATTTAAAAGAGAAAACATGAGCAAAACGATTTCCACATTTTTTTTAATAAAAAGAATATAAAGATCTCATTACCTTTGGCTGTGCATGCCTTTGAAGGTAGCAGACCCTTCTCATACAGGCTTCTGTGTCTTCCAAATTCCTTATGTTTTCTTTACTTTTTGCCTCTCTGTAGTAAATAAAGTAAATATGTATTTGAAAATCAGAATAATCATAGATGTATGATGAAGTTGATCTTCAACAGATATCTGGTTCTGTCCTGTATCTCTTACTCTTTTCAGCACAAGCCCAACTGAGAAAACTGCAGAGTCAACATGTTTATGTTTAAGCCTGAATAACAGGCTGAAGCTGAAAATCAGTGTTTACACAATCAGGCCTTTAATCTTCCATCTTCACATGGCTTATCCATAATGGCAGCCAAAGTGTGCTGGGGAGCAATTTCAACAGAGAGTCTTGAGAATTTTTTTTTAATAAGCAAAAGTTGGTATCAGTAGGTTTTTGCACCAAAACTATTTCAGTGAAAAATTGTGGTTTTATTTTTCGGTTTTGTTTTGGGTTTTTTTGTCCAAAGCTAGTCTTTTCAAAAGCTAAATGTAAACGATTTTAAAAGCTGAGATTGAGACAAAGTAATTTTAAATATTAGAACTCTCTGGTTGACCTGGTTATTTTAAAGATTATTTTTCTTGTGTGACAATGTTGTAACTTCTGACATTTTGTCCTGATTTAATTAAGAGGCAAAGTCCAGAAATAAAAATATTTTCTCAGATCACTAAACGATTTTCTATGTTATATTTATGAAAAAAATTATAAAATGAGCTACAGAATATTCTACTAACATGAGATATTCTAGTTTTACTGAAAACTGATGGATGTTTACTGCAGTTCAAAGCTCACACAAACATAGTAATACGTGTAATGATAAAGCTGCTACAAATACTCTTCAGGCAGAACTTTGGAACCAATTTTTGCAATATACTTTCATTGTTGGATGCTGCACTGAATTGACCTAACAGAAATATTATTTGGCTTTCGTTTTTTTTTTTTTTTCTTTTTGCGTCGCAGCATGACTACTTGTACTTATCCAGTAAATCTGTAAAAGGCGCTGTTGTTATGAGCGTTAAGCAGTGACACTGTGGCTTCCCACTTCCTCTGACATCCGAGATGTGCTGGTTCCTGCAGGGTTTGGCATCCTTTGGGGTTCATTGTACATGTTTGCCCTTGATGGGATGTGGCTCTGTAAGCTCAGCCAAGCTTTCAGCCACATTTCTGTCTTTACAGGGTAGATCATTGTATACTGAAAAAGCATCCCCTTTGTGTCTATAGTAACCTAATGTTATGAGACAATGGGCTAGGAGGCAGGACTTGGGAACAGTTAGCTAAAAAAAAAAAACAAACAAAAAAAACAACCCAAAAGGATATGTTTAATTCATTTTCTTACCTGAAGACAAAGTAATAAGTTAGTTACGTATAGAAGTTTTTATTTCAAGAATTCAAGTGTTTTATTACTCTGTGCTCTGAGAGGAGATCCCCATCACCTTAAATTCATACCCCTGCTGTTTACCAATATTTAGACAAGAGGATATCTAGAAGTTGTGCTTTTGAGGGAGAACACAGGCGTCAATGTGTGTGTGCTTTAACTGTCCAAATGTTTAAGATTTTATTTGACCATTTGCTTATAAAGATTTTTGGTATAAAAATATATTCCTGTTGTTGATCCAAGAGGAAGAAGATTTTAATGCACTGTTGAATTCTCTTGCCACTATTTATTATTGTGGGGTTTAAGTTTTTTAGCATTTATCATTTAATTTTAGCTGCGTGGGTGATGATGTTGCTGATGTGATTTTTTCATTAAAATGCAGGCATTTGCATCCATGAAACATACCTCAATGTTTGAGATATGTAGTCAAGCCATTCATTCTAAATGGTTTTATATTTTTGATCAGTTTACCTTCTTACAGATAAATGTCTTTGTCATGCTTCAGCTTCTCTTGGAAGAAGTTTCTAAGACATCTAGGAAAGAAAATGCACCCCTTCACAGAATAAACACAACTGATATGACATGAAGATAAATATAAGTTCTGCTGTCTGTTCAGAGAGAATCGTCTTGCACATCTTTTAGTAGTTTAAAAGATCAGAATATAAGCTTATTACGAGTTTCTGCTTATTTAAATATGCTCATTTCATTGAAGGAGGGAACATTTTGATGACAAGTTGTTGACGAGACCTGATCTTGCACCCCCATACCAACAAAAATACTCCTTATTTAATATTTGTGGGGTGTGTCTCAGTCAGTTGGTCATTCTATATAGAATTAGTGAGTGTGCTTTATCTGGAGTTATTGTGTGGGAGCTCATATCCTTCCTGTTCGGATTAATCCATCCTTATATATGCCAAGTATTATTATTAATAGCCGAAACCTAGGTGTACCTAAAAGAAAATGTCAGAATCAGGATGTTGGAAGGGGAAGTTTTTGGTATAGTGGTGTCAAGAACTGGAGAGAGATGCCAGCAGGATAACTCTGCTGTAGTTTTTGCGGTTTCATGCTCTGTAGAAAAACTGCAGTACAATAAAATAGAAACTGCAGCTGCAACAAGCAGCTGTGAAACGTGATCGTGATAACATTGCTTATGCTCACATAGTTCACAGCCCCATGGCAGGGCCCAGGCTCACAGGAGACAGGGAAAGGTGTATCTTCACCTGGCAAATTTGGCTTTCCTTGCTGTGTAGTATGCTGGTGTAAGGCGGTGTGTAAAGGTAGAATTCATAAGAGTTATAAGGCATCATGTAGATCCTGGTGAGGCTTATAGTGGTGTTAGGGTGGAGAAAGGGAAGAAAGGATGCAAAAAGAGATGCTTTAATTTACATCTAGGGCTATTGTGTATTTCCAGGGGCACAGATGTTTTGTTTGTTTTAAACAAACTCAGTGTGCACTGTTTCAAGCATCAGTACAGTCACAAAAATAAAAAATAAGATGTGATTGCTGTATTCCGCAAATCACCAGGTAAATTAGAAAATAAATGACTCGAGGGAAAGAGCTGCTACAAAACTGACACACAGCAGGTTTCTGTTTTCCACCCTCCTCTGCCACATCTGGAGCACTGACAGTAATTCCTGGACTGGGAAAGAGGACATAAACAATAGAGCAGTTTGCTATAACTGAACCAGCTCAGGGGAGAAGTGCAAAAGAAAATATAATTTTAAAATATTGATGTCCTTTTCCTTTGCAAGTTTTCTACCAACTTTTGTTTCAGAAACGGCTGGTGAGATCCAGCGGAATCGACTCCTGTTGGCTCCTTACGAGTTCTTTTTGTCTGTTACTATGTGAAGTAGTAAGCTGGTATTCAGCGACATGCAAACTAGAAAAGTTAGAATAAACTGTAGATATTTTTCTCTATGCTATTTTTTGCCAGATAATTATCTAATGAGGCAGAGGATGCAGCAGCTGAATAGCTGATTTTATTTATTTATAAAATAAAATCTTACATGATTGTGTATCTTCTCTGGTGTATTTTCTGGGTAGTTTTTATGCAATTGTCATCCCCAGCATCCTGTGCTCTCCCTCACATTCATTTGTTGATGCATGTTTTCCTGTCTGATCGTAGCCTTGGTGCTGCAAGAAGTGCTCTTCCTCTCTGTTTGTCTGTCACAACCTCTAGTGGTGGTGCCCTACTTTACAGCAAGGCCTTCAGCTACAACTGCAATGAAAACCACAAGTAATCACGAATAATGATTTTTGCTCTTATGTCTGCCACTTCGAATATAAGTATTGTGCTCTACAAGCTGCAAGAAAAATCTTTCCATTTATGCTTGCCTATGTAACACATGCATAAATGTATTTCTTAGAAAAGAGATAAAGTGGCTGCTTAAATTGTCCTGGAACCCTTTTGCAAGGATCCTGAAAACCCTGCTAGAAAAATGTTAGTTTCTTTGCTCAGGGTGAATAATGCCGTAAGATAACTCGTTTCAAGTATTTTCCCTGGAAGCATAAATGTATTTGTCAAACAGATTTTTAAAATACCACACAAAAAGGTATTTCCTACTGTAAGAATGGGAAACTAGAATGTGAAAGTGCAGATATATTTGCCTTCATGGACCCTTGCTCTCTCCTAGGATCTCTCTGAAGTCAATATTTAATTTAACTTTCACAGTTCCTATTTTCCCTCTTCTGTTTTTTCTGTGTTTCCAGCTAATGGGATTCTATAAAAGCATACAGGTCTGTATGTGAGGGTCTGCTTGTCATCAATATACTTTTAATAGCATAAATAGTATGTTCACCTTTTTAATTTAAAACATTAGTCACCAACGATTCCGATTGTATCGTTATTTTAAATGTCAACTTCTAGGAGTAGAAGTAATAAAGCATGGAAGCTCATGAGTTGTGAAGCTCATAGAAACTCTCAAAGAAACAAAATTAAATATCCTTTTTAAGCACCAATTCCTTCACTTGTGGAGAGCAGATAAAATACTGTGGTTTGATACCTTCCTGCTTCTCCCCTCATCTAGGACACTCCATGGAAACGATATTTCCAGTGTTCCCGAAGGTTCTTTCAACGACCTGGTATCCCTGTCCCATCTGTAAGTACTTCTGTTTGGGTTCATCTGTTTGATTGACAGTGTCAGTTTTATAAAACAGTACATATTATTACAAATTTAAGATTGTGTATCTTTTCTGGTTTTCCTGCTCACTTTCCATATTCTTCTCTGGATGTTCATAGCGCATCTGTTCAAAGGAAATAAAAAAATACTAGAACCTGTTACCAAAAAATTTAGTTACCAAAATATTTTCTTAAGGAAAACCAAATGAGAAAATGTGACAGTTTCCTCTTCTGTGGACTTTGTATTTAAGGCTTTCTTTCAGCATTGTCTATGTGAAATGCAGAGTGTGTTATTGTCTGAGAGTGAGACAGGAAACCTCCCACAAAGAGCAAATATTAAGCAAATGTGAATTCTGTGCTTAATAAGTGTTGTATGTTTTGCATACTGAAATGTTGTCAGTATATGAACTTGTCGATGAAGCACTACTTCAGACATATAGATTTAATCATATGGAAATTGGCCATTTCACAGCATTAATACTTCATTCCATAATTTGCAAAAATTATTAGAAGCTTCGGATATTTCAGGAAATTACTATTGTATTGGTGGAGGTCAAGGATATTTTTTAATGCATTTCAGTTGATGGAAGAACTGTAAAGACAAATAGCTGCAATTGTTACAAAATAAACCTGATGTGTAACAGTTGATGCCGAAAGAGTGAACAGAAAATATTTTTTCACTGAGGTAATGTGTGATACTGCACAATATTAGACAACAAGTGTAAAAGAAAAGTAATTTTGTGTAGCATGCTTCTTGATTACTGTCCTCAAGTAATCAGAGGGTTGGGTATGTCTTGGACATTCTGTGAAGTGGCTAGTTTCACAAGTTGATACAGATGTTTTCTGCTCTGATGCTGCCCTCATGCACACGAGTTGATGTTGATGTATACACATCGAGACGTACAAAGGGATATGTGTGCATTCAACATAGGTTGAATTTGTAGCCTTAAACATGCCCTCCAGAACACTTACCTGAGCACAAGGTTCAGTTCATATTTACATATTTTCTGGATAGCAAATATGTCCTCGGACTGTTTATTTCTGTGTAACAGCTTTCTGTCTCAGTTTCTCTCCAGACAATAAAAACTAAAGATACCTCAGATTGGTAGGGACAGAAGTCCTCTGTGAGCAACTTAAGCAATTTCAATGTCAACTGAGAAGTAACCTCCTCTGTTTCAAGCCTACACCTTGGTACCTAAGTCAGAGAAAACATTCGTTTTGCACAAAATGTATTTCTTCATCATGTTTCCAGTATAGTCAAGTCATTTTATATGTTGTTTTGGAATGAAAGTCTGACTGAGCTGAAGCCCTGTGTCTCCTTTTGGAAGCACAGTGACACCTTCCATACTGGGAATCTGGCTTCTGAGGGTATTTTTAGAAGTCAAGAGATAAACATATCATGCCCAATTTGTTTGGATTTTCCTCAGGGTTTACTTTAAAATGAAGTGCAGATACAATTTTCCTGGGTAAACCGTTCACCTTAGGGAGTGATAAAAAACCCTTTGGCCCAATAAAATCACTGCAGTCTATCTGTTTAGATATATGTGCTGCCAGAAATGTAAAATACACAAAGCTCAAATGAACAGTAATAAATAGGATCCATAAAATAAATAAGACCTGTCTCGGGTGTAATTTGCACAGTTGAACAATTGAATTTTACAGTGCAATTGTGCTCTCCAATTTCTTAAAGAGAATTCTGAAACTTTTAGCAACCACAATGATTTTGCTCTTCACATGCCAGAAAAAGCTGTGCTTATTCAAACGAAGTCATACATAATTGAAAATAAATTCATTTTGAGCTCTCCCTGATACATAGATTTTCAAGGAGAAAGCATACATTTGGATTAGTTTTGAAAATGATACAAGGGATTGCTACTCATCAAACTCATAATGCATGGGAGAACAAAATTTTATGTTGAATTTACAAGCTGTGTGGCTAAGAGTAGGATAGGTATTATGGCTGGAGAAAGCTGACTGCTGAGGTGTTGAGCAGGATGATCAGCCTGGGCCTTCTGCTTAGTACAGTTTGGGGCAGGGGGGAGGGAGTTCTATTTCTTAGAATTGCAAAGAAATATTTGTGTGGTATAGACAAAACTGTTGATTTTAGTCAGAGTCTTTTGTAATAGCTTTAAATTGGTTTGTAATTGGAAGAACAAAGGTGAGATCTAGATACTTCAATCACTTTTTCCATAGCTGTTTAAAGCCTACAAGAAAAGTTCACCAAATTTCCTTTACATTGTAAACATCATACTGTTGTAATGTAACTATTATAACAAACTATGTAGCTGATACACCTCACTAAAGACAGAGGAAGGTTTGTATAAGGTATACACGCACTGGTTTTGCTTACTATTTATTACTTTATTTACTTCAATCATATAATCACCTATTTAAGCCATGAATCTACTAACTTGTTTAGTCCAGGGCAATGATAAAAATGTTACAGCACTACCGAAGGATCACGTATATTAATACTTAAAAAGAACCCAAAATCTGTTGGTATAGAACTGAGACATTCGCAGTTAGGTCAGTTCCTGCATTTGCTGTCCTCACCATTCACTAATACACACAACTCTGTAACTGATTCAGTTTCCTAAATACTGCCCATGCATAAACTGACCTCTCGGCACTCCAGGGATTCCACAAAGAAACCCTTGGTAATGGATGCTGTGTACACCAGGTATTTCTGTCAGACATATTTTCGATAAACAGCTCAGATTCCTAATCCTGTTGAATCATCTCATCTTTACTAGAATTTATGCTAGTTACCTACAAAAATAAGCTATTCCATCCTCTGTTTCTCCACATTATCATGGCTACAGTTATTTTAATGGACTTTATTCTAAGTTGCCTCCAAAAAAAAAAGTGCCTGAGCAGAAATATCTGCACAACATTTTGAAAATGCGGGTGGTGGTATTTTATTACAGCACAAGATATTTTTACCTTCTGGAAATATTTTGCTATAATGGGCAAAGAAATAGAGAGAATATGTTAGAACTCATGAATGAAAATACAAGAATTCGCTGTAGTTCCTAGAAATGAAGGAGGGAAAAAACCCAAAACCACAAACAAAAGAATGGAAAAATACATGTGATAGTTTCTGCAGTTGTACAACAGTGTTATTGGTAATCATTTCTAGTGTCTATAAGCAGCTTTATTTCTAATGTAGTTTATAAAGATTAATTAACACGGTAACTAGCTTAGCTTTCCATTGTCCTCCCACTCTCATTTTATATATGGCAGTTGCTCAACGCTAAAGTTAATTTCTCGGTCCAACTTTGCTGCATTTTGTTTGACCTTGGACAAGTGAGCCAGTTGATCACAGTTACAGGGTCAAAAAGTCAACCCAGTAGGTTTTTTTCCATTGTAAGCAATGGATTTACAGAAGGAATGGATGGATATTTTTTAATACTGTGCTGCAGTACACATTTAATTTTGATGAATGAGCCCTAGACAGGGTTTGAACCTATGAACTCTCATTATGAATCTGTCTAGGGCACAGTGGGTTCATTAGTCACTCCAATAGAAATGTATCAACAAATTTACTGAGGTTTCTATCTTAATATCCTGTCTGATATGTTTTTATTTGAAAGAAGCTTGAGTTTAAAGTACCATCTTAAAAATAGTTTATAACATATGCAGAAATAGTGAAGTCTAAAACCCAATTTGAATTATTGGTTTCTTTAGTATCTCTTCCCTGTGCTAATCTTTATTTAGTTCATTTTCTTCCCATGACAATTCAGGTGTTACATAGCTAAAGCCTTACATTTACTTTCAGCAAAATAAATTCAGACTTCCAACACACATTTCTTCACACTTTCAAAAATTAATTGTTTTTAAACTGACTTTTCTGAAGTCTGGACTTTGTAATTGACTGATTGCCTGAAAAGACACTTTCTTTAAGAGGAAAAAATAGTATAAATGAGTCAAGGCAGCACCTAAACTTAAGGTAAAAAGGTTTATTTTCTTTTGGATAGATGTCCGTGAATGATGAAAAAGTTCTGTGAATTATAATTACACTAAGTGAATGCATCTACTTCAACCATATGACCTAACCCAAGTGATGGGTTAACCAGAAAATGTGTTTTCAAAGCCATAAGCAAACTTAGCAGACACCAGGTTGCGATTTTGAAAACAGGGATATCCTCTGTGTATGTGTGTCGTCTAGTGAGGAGATGTTAACATGAGTCATCAGATCCAAACTAAATTACACAATTCACTGTTAGAATATGCTCATGAAGGCCAAAGACTCAAATAAAAGAAACCAACATGATAAATTTGATGAAAGCAATATGTCTGGCAACGTTGCTCAAGGACAATTTTTGAAAAAGTGATTTATTGTTTGAAAAAGTGATTTGTTGTCAGGTATTTATACAACCTCCCTAACTAATGATGGGAAGAAAGGAAAAGAGTGGGAATACTAGATGAGATAAATGTAAAAGACTTCCTGAATACTCAGAAGATCTTTCCCACATTTTGAAGTAAAGATTCCTGTAAAATCTTTCCCACATTTTGAAGTAAAGATTCCTGTAAAAGTGCAGAATAAAATGTGCCTCAATGAGATCAGGGATGTTATCTTTGCTTGCAAGCCAAAATAACTGCTGTTAATTGTTTTACATCACTAGGGCTCTAGGTACCAACCCTTTGCACTGTGATTGCAACCTCCGCTGGCTGTCTGAGTGGGTGAAGGCAGGGTACAAAGAGCCAGGGATAGCCCGCTGCAGCGGGCCTGACGCCATGGTGGACAGGCTGCTGCTCACAACACCGACTCACCACTTCCAGTGCAAAGGTAGGAGCAAGCTGGGAGGCTCTCTGTTCTGTCCTGTTGCTTTTCCTCATATACAGTGCTTTATTTTTATACTCTTGGAAGCTGTTTGGTTTTCAAGTGAGTTTGGGGGAGGAGTTTCGTTTGGCTTTCATTTTCTGAACCATCACATTACATTCAAGTTGCATTTTCAAGTGTTCTTCCACAAAGTGCAGTTAACTGCACCACTGGAAGGAAAAACAGCAAACCTCAGAAGAGTTAGTTATTCCTGTTGTTCACACCAGATTATATAATGGCAAGTTAGCATATAGGATGTTGTTAGAACTTATTTGAGCAAATAAATTGGTTTTGGCCTTCTACCTACCCCAGAAAACTTAGGGGTTATTTTAAAAATATAGAGCACTAGTTATTATGTGCATTTACTTGAAAATTGAGAAACTGAGAATTCTTCTGGAAAGCAAATATTTACCAAAAGTACATTTTCATTTGAAGATCTGCAAACTGTCCCCGTCAGCTCCGTATCAGAAACTGTAGATTATAGAAAATGTTTCATGTCTGAATACAGCGTATAAGTTCAGAAGAGGGTTGAGGTGCAGCTATTAACAATTAGGGGTAGTCAATGATAGGAGTATGCTGCATTAGAGAGTAGTTAGACAAATGGTAAGCAGAACACCTTTTTGTGGATAAAGTAGCTTATTACTGAGTGTAGATTAGGATATACCTGTATGTTCTTATTGTAAAAAAGGTTTTGGATGTTCGCTTATGTTACTAGCAAGTCCATGAAGATGGAGCTATATTTATAGTGGAAAAGATGGGTCACTAGCCTCTCTTAGAAATGGAAATGAGGGGATAAAGCCTGGTGTTAGGTCTCTCAGAGTGCCATGCACATTTACAGTACTGCTTGGCAGCGTGATTTTATAGAGGCTGGGATTAAACTGCTGAACAAACAAATGATGGTGTTGAGGTGGGTTTAGAACACAAGTTTCCAAGCCTGAGAAGAATTTTATGTCCTTTCAAATATATTATTAATATCTGTAACCTTATAATTTAATTGCTTTGAAATGTCAGTCTTAAAACTACCAGAACTCTGACTATAATTATCAGAACTACAGACTTTATAATAGTCTTTCAAATGTGAAGTACAAATATACCCTAAATACTAAAAATACCAAATAATGTACTTGTTCACACAAAGTGAAACAAAGAAAATGATCATATTTACATATTAAACACGGTCTGAAAATTAATCCAGAAAGAGAAGCTAGATGACTTTTTCATTCTCAAACTATGATATATCAATAGTTATGCTCACTTTCTCTCAAAACTAAGCAAGCAACTCTTAGGCAAGAGATAAGTAAACCTGTGATTCAGACTACTAAAAACAGCTGTATGGTTTTTATGTAAATATTAGTTTGGTCCACTAAAAAGCTGGTGGGCTTTATACTATCCCAACTGTCTCCATGGCTTGCTTTATCTGAATAGAAAAGGAGAAAAAAGCGTTGGTTCGGAGGTGGTCTTTGGACAAGCAGAAACTGTTGATGGTCTGGACAAGTGGCAAGTGTACTCCAAGAAGCTCCAGGCCCTAGCAAAATTCACCTTTTCTCATCATAATACATATATTTCGAAAAACAATGCGTGATTTGATAGTCTACCTGAACCCATTTCCCATGTACATCTTTAAGATCCAATGCCTCGTGCTATTCTGTCTGGACATCGGTGATGCTCTTTGATGGTAAAGCAACAGGATTTATTACAATGTCAAGCGCAGGTTTACTCTCAGGCTGGAGCCATGTGCGTGGCCTGTGACAGGGTACAGTGCGGCCTTGGTTTGTCCTGCAGCTGCATCACCCTCTCATCACTGAGCTGTAGCTGTGACATGTGCCTGTCAGAAGAGTGAGATTGTCTGTGGGGTGACAGAATGTCCAAGGATCTGTCTGTACTTCTGCCTGTGTAGATTCAATCCTAGCTCAAGTGCTGCTAGCATGGAGCTCAGAGTGGGCTGAACCCCCTACCCCCCTAAAAGCCTGGGTCATTGCTGCAGAAGTCAAGGCCATGCTGAGCTTGGTACCTTGAGATGCTTGTATAAAGGTAGTGCATAGGTGTCCTCTGACCTCCAGTAACTTTTACATTAAAAAAACCCTAGAGTTTAACTTATTCTTGTTAAAATTATGGTTTTAGCCTGTGACTGAGCAGAAGGTTATGTTTCAGCAGAGCCAAGAAAATAAAAGTATGTAATGTGCAAGTCATGCAAACTCAGCTCTGCTTTTTATTAAATTGCCCTCCTAGTTATGCAGTAGAAGAAAGGAATGTGCTGGGCTGAGGGCGTTTTGCTGTATGGATTTATAAATCAAATCCACAAGGGCAAACTAATGAACTATTTAACTGCTAGGAACTAACACTGTTCTTATTAGCTCCTACATTGATTAGCTTTGATCTATGCCATAGGAATAAATGGAAAATGTAGGTGTGTGTATTATGAAATAAATAAATAATAGAACAAATTCTGGCTTAGTGACCTCTAAATCTAGAAGAGCAGCACTGCTGCCTGTCTCATGAGCTCTTCGAGGAGGTACCTTAATATATTCTTCGTATATTCTATCTTCAAGACAAAAGTACTTCAGATGTGTCACATTCCGCCCCCTGTCAGTGCCAGAAATTCAGATGTTATTTCCTCTTGCTGTCCTAACTCCAAGTTAAAAGCGCATATGGCATTTTGTTAGACATAGACGCAAAGATAGAAGAGGACGACAACAGCCTTTGATTTAATTTTTGAATTTGTTACTTCTTGTGTATTTTTTTCTCATTGTTGCCTTTTGCACTCTGCAATCAACTGTGCCCTGTTAACAGACCATTGCATGTTGCACTCTGCAGTCAGTGGCCCTGACAACACCACCATCACCATAGAATATAGCCTTTACATTGCAGGTGATTTTCAGCTGAGTCTCCTTGGTACCCATTTCTGTCATGTTCTTATCCCCTGTTGGTGCTCTGCAAGTATTCGAAGTTAATAATGAAGGTTTATATCTCATACAGGATGGTCCAAAGCAACTCCTTGACTAGAAGGGATTTTTTCATCCCCAATTTTGGTAACCTTCTACAGCTCCACTAACATCAAGTATAAGCTTCTTTTCTTCACTTTCAGGATGTTTCACAATTTACTGCTCCTTATCATTTATCATGCAATAACAGAAGCTCTGTGCCCACTTCTGATTAGCACAGGATCAATTTTAAGTTATTTTAAAATGTATTTCATTAAAAATGAAATAAAATTATTTTAGGGTCTTTGCTGCCTGATATAATTTAAGCCCTTTTAAAGTATTAGGTTTTATTTTTTACATGTAAAAGCCGTTAACTCATTAGTATTCAAAATTTAGCCACTTCAAACCCACCATTTCTTTAACTGTAAATATAACTGTCTAAATCAGCTTTCTGTAAAATCTCAATAATAAAATATTGATTGACTCGGTACCCCGAAAGTACTTAGTATTGTTTTGGTCTGTGTTAATTTTCCTGCCCACCCACAAACATCACTACTTCTCTGGAAGAGTTCTGTTAAACGATGTGGTTTATTAAATGGTTTAAATATGGCCATGTATATTTACCTACATACATTTACATCTTTGCATATTTGTCTTTGTTGCATTTTACCAAGATAGCTGAATGTTGATAATCATTCTTCTGGGCAGAACAGGAAGAAAATAAGTTTTGAACTCTGTTAAAATTAAGGATGGTAGAACACTTTGCACCTAAATATTCCCATAAGCCTCTAACTAAATCTTTTTTATGCATGTTTTCATTTCTGCTGTTGCATCTGCACTTTCATTCTTGTTACCAGCCATAGAAATGTCATGTTATAGTTCCCTAGGGGTTGCTATTGCAGAATTTCCAGCACTGAGAGAAGGAAAAATTGTTGAAAGCCATATATACATATATATATAAGCCCACTCTCTGGAGATTCCCAACATGTTTTTTTCAGAGCTGATGTTTGCATGTCCAGGAGAATATAAGCATCATTGAGTCTTGCCTAGCACTTGATTTAAGTACTTAAAATCTCTCTAATCCTTGGGAATCCCATGCTGTTGTGTAAAGTTGTACCCACAGCATGTGCGTTTGTGCCAACGCAGGATGAATACTGCATTAGGAAAAAATGTATGCGTGAATACGGGAAGCATTAATTTTGTAATCCAGTTCTCTATTAATACACTGTGTTTTGTCTTTCCAGAGCCAGTAGATATCAGTGTTGTGTCCAAGTGTAGACCCTGCCTCTCCAATCCGTGTAAGAACAATGGGACATGCAACAATGATCCAGTGGAGTTTTATCAATGCACTTGCCCTTTTGGCTTCAAGGTATGACTACAAATTAATTACATGAAAAGCAATAAAGTGTTCTCCATCCCTTCTGTTTTCTTAATTGTTGTACCATGAGAAGTCAATTTTACAGGCAACTGAGCTCAAAAGATCCCTTACTCAAGCAGATTGCATGTGACCTTTCAACTGCGCCCCACTACAAATTTTATCCTGTGCAATAGGAAAGGCATTTCTTTCTCTCTGTGCTGTGACTATACAGATCATCCTGAGCAACTTGCTCTAGCTGATCCTACTTTAAGCACGGTGGTTGGACTAGACGATCTCCAGAGGTTGCTTCCAACCTTGGGCATTCTCTGATTCTGTGATGTAGACATCCATATGAAATGGCAAGTGGATTTTGTCTTCCTTTTCATTTCTTTTCTTTTGCCAGCAACAAGATAACCATTTCATAGGCTGCCAGGCCAAAGGGGAGGCAGGTCAGATGAGAATTAAGGGCCAGTTTAGTCCACAGTGACAGAATGTTGATAATTCCTAGCTTACATCCATCTCACACAGACTGATTAGCAGAAAGGTGATAACAGATTAGACACAACCACTAGCTCAGCTGTCTCTGATTTCTGAACACTAATGTCCATAGAGTGATCTGAAAATGTGAAATCCTGTAGATGCCAAGCATTGTGAGCATGCAGTATCAGTATCTTGATAACATATTTGAAAATCAGAAAATCATGTTATTGGGGAATGCAGTTTCTTCGGTAGTGATGTATAACTCCATTGTTAACACTGCATCATGAGAGCTTAAGGCTACCAAGACTTTCTTTCAGAGCTGGTATAACTGGAAACCTAGTTTAGTAGTCAGTAGCTGAAGGATTAAGTATAAGTAATAAATGAGGCATATGATCTGTTCACAGCCTGGGGGGGGATCAGATGTTATAGCCAAAGAAGTAGGTTGCATCCTGTAGACTGTGATTTTATTTGCCTCACTGGATATTTCTTACAGAGTCTTGGTCAGTTGAAGCAGATGCTTATAAAACACAGAGTAATAAGAACTATAGGGAAAAAAAGAAGGGCAAAACCAGACATATGTGTGGGAAGTAAGCACAAGTATCCATATCTTACATTTTAGGTAGGATTTAGGTTGGTTCTGATGATATCACCATTTCCTTTCTCTGTTTGCCTAGGATACATCCCAGATGGTAACAGAGTAATTGTGGTAGATCCCTGAAACACTGGAAAAGGGAAGATGTAAAGCTCACTTCTTCTATTTCACCCCAGTGCCCCCACGCTTGGTACTCAAGAATAATAACAAATCTCTAAATAATTGAAAAAGCCATTGGAAATTTCCTCTCATTAAAAATCCTTCTACCCATTGGCATATCAATGAGCAACTTTTCTAGGATCTTAAAAGACCACATTGTCAAAACTCCATTCAGCTGAAACTAACTACTTGGTAACGATTGATTTGTCTTTGCAATGAGGGAAACTGTGGCTGTTGATCTCCTCAGGTTAATAGAACAGTCATTTTAATTTGATGTTTAACATAAACTAAGTTGAATTCTTCAGATGGGACTAGGTGACTGTTAGGATAACTTGAAAAGTAAAAGCTTTCAAAACTAGCAGGAAAATACATAAATCTTTGTGTATGTCTTACTCTATAAGGCATGTATTGTGGAACAGATATCCAGGTAGTTCAAAGTAGAAATGTGTTTGTTATGAGCATACCACTTTTTTGCCCTTAGTTTTTTCTTCTTTTTTTTATAGTATTTCTGTATTAGCAAATGTGCTAATATAGATGCATTTATACTGCCAGAAGACGTGTTTACAAAGGGAGGATTTATTAACAAGAATAATCAAGAATAATCCTCTAGTTATATTAGCAATCACTTTCTAGTGTACATTAGACCTCAGCATGCATTGTTTTACTTAGAAAGGTTTTGATAAACTCTCAAAGTGACTCATCTTAAACATCTCTCAGAGCATCCAGCTTTTCTCCTCTCTCACACACTTTCTCAGGTAACATTCAGTGTGTGAATGTAAAACCTAAAACCACTTGTGTGCTTGTAAGCACCAAGCTGTCATCCAAGCATGGCAAAGAGCAAACAGACCCAGGCATGGCACTTAGAGCAGAGTTTAAAAATACTGACTGAATAACAGTACAGGGAGAACTGGTGGAAATTTAATAAGCAAAAAAGAACTGCGTGTCTTTACCACAGGTTTTTGAATAAAAATGAAATTTGACAGGTCCAAATGCAAACCATATGAAAGGAGCACTCTATCTACCACGCAGTTCTCCACCAGAGATTCGTGCTAATTCAATAACAATACCTTGCTTCCTTCTCACCAGCTAGCACCAAACAGCTCTATCCATCTGGAAGCTATTTCTCAGACCTTGATAAATTGCCCTAAATCTGCCCTCTCAGCATTTGTTTTTCCTTGTTTGATGTAGATTTTGAAAAAATCTTGTGTGGAAGAGTGCATCAATACAGGGAAAAATCCACCCTTTTTTCAAATGAAAGCTCATTCAAATAGGCTGACGGCTTTATAATGTTCCCTGGAAAGGGACAGACAGTTACAGACTGCTTTCTGGGGTTCCTATGCTCATGCTAGCCTTCAGAAGAAAAACAGTAGGCCAACTAGCAGAAAGCCTCCTAAGTTACCAGTTGCCAAACTGGTGCCTTATGGAGTCAGGAACTTCTACCAATTAACTGTATTTGAAAAAGCCTATAGTTTTATTTTGCACTATCACATTGATGATGTCTCAATCTCTTATTTTTCATGATCACAAAAAAGTTTTTGCTATTGAATGCATACCTTATTATTGCTTTTAGCAATGTGTAATGCTGCCCATGATG
Source organism: Balaeniceps rex (assembly GCA_013401315.1). NCBI lineage: Eukaryota > Metazoa > Chordata > Aves > Pelecaniformes > Balaenicipitidae > Balaeniceps > Balaeniceps rex. The sequence goes on along the minus strand of VYZW01036705.1, from coordinate 22,444 downwards.
TGTTTCAGTAAACTTAAAAGTGAGATAACTCATGGACCACCTGAGCTGAGAGGCCAGTGGGCCGGGCACTTGTGTTTGATGACAGAAATATAGATAGCTCACTTAGGAATGGGGAAGGCTATGTGCTGATAGCTATCTTTGCTGCTGCTCTTTCCTTAAAATGGGTGATGAATGTGTTTGCTATAGATAAGCCATGGTTGAAAAAGTGTCTTTTTGGTGGTTGTTTGGGGACAAAGCTGCAAAGACAGTGGGAGATGGTGTGAGAGTGCCACCTACGGCGACTGGCAGGCTGCACAAGCTTGAGCTCCAGGGTGCCACCAATGCTGGCAGTAAATGTCTCTTAATGTTATGAAACTCGTGTTTTCATATTAAACACAGACATAGGTGTAATTATCCAGCAATTTTTTTTTCTCTTCTCCATAGCATTCTTTAAAAGATTGTTTAAATAGTATGTGTGGTTTAGATTATGAAGTATGATTACAAGTAGAGAAATGAAGCTTTCTTCTGCTTCAAATGCTGCTAGCCACTTGCAGTGCAAGTGTGTGTGAGTGCAGTTGGTGGCTGGTAAATAGATAACAGTACCGTACAAATTCATTTATTCTGCAGAATGTGTGTTTTTTATGTATTCCCATTGATATTGTAAAATCGAGTCTATGGGTGTTAGAATTCAAGAGAATAATCAAACTTGCAATCAATAAGCCATTGAGAAAGGATTTACTTGAATAGCTGTAGTGAAAACTAAGGTGAGTGAAACCAACACTCAGTGTAGTTTGCCGTCGCTGTATTCTGAAAATGTCCTTTTGGATTTTTTGGCTCATTTTTGTGTCTTTCATACTTTTTTCCCTTAAAACTGAGGTAACAACAAATGAAGGAGAATCCTTTTCTTTCTTCCAAAAAGAGTTATTTGTAGAACCAAGGAAAGAGAGTTTAAAATACATCTGTGTGTTATCTGAAAAGAAAGGACATTGCCAACCTGGAATATGAAATGCAATACCTGCCTAGGCTTCGCCACAGCCTCTTTGATTGCTCAGATAAATGGGAGCCTGAGCTGTTGGGATGCAGGATGTTTGTCAGCTCTGGGTTCTGCTGTTACTGAAAGCTGTCTGAAATGGAAAGTGAAGATAGGTAAAATTAGTATAGCACATACCCCACACTTCAGGCAACAGATGCTGATGCATGTCTGTGGTAGAGTTGCTCTGTAAATTTTATCCAACTCTATTCACCTCCCTGTTGAGTTCAGCCAGTGTCCTGACTTTTCTAGCAGCACTGCGGTATCTTGAGGGTTCAAGCAATTTCACCAGTCATCCAGAATGACAGATACAATTGCAAAAATCCTGGGGAAAGCTCTTGGGCTTTGAGAGACAGTATTCTTTGCAGCCAGACTCTTGTGGTGGGAGGCGTTATAGTGAAGCCAGAATGATATTTAGTGAGGAAGCTGGCTCCAAAGTTCTGGTAGAATTTGGCTCTTCCTCCTCCCTGCCCCCCATGCCAGGTTTTCGTGCCTGAAAACAGGGTTAGAAATTGAGAATCTCAGAACAAAGTGTCTCCGGGATATGCGGGATTCGTGTCTATCACATGCTGTACACAGGTATAACTAATGTGCCAGCACTTGGGCGGATAGATGTAGCTGAGCAGAAGCTGTGACTGCTCAGCATAGGGCTAATAAGCAGGTTGTATCAGTACAGACCCCATACCATTAGCATGGACTCAGTGCTGCACTGGCTGTATCATTTGCTCATGGGGGTGCACATGGCCTTGCATTTGCTTAGAGCACGGGCAAATGAAGTTTGCTGTATTTGCACTTTGCCGTGTAGATGTGCTTCTGTAGTGTTACATGAATAATCTGTCAGAGTCCTAGAATAATGGCTGTTTTAGGAGTATTCAACATAGAACCGATTATGGTAGTCTTTGCTCATGTACAGCTATTCTGGCCAGCTCTTACAGCTCAAGGCCGAGACAGTGCAAGTTTATTCCAATGGGCCAGTTTCTCACTTAGTTATGCTGATTTGGGTGGGGTTATATGAATGTAACTGAGTGTAGAGTTTGGCTGCTGATGCATGCCAGCTGTGTGAGAGTCCATGCCTGGTTTGTTAGGCTAACACTGTTTGGAAATGTAACTCCGTGCTTTTGTTTCTTTGGATCTATTAACATATGCATATAAGTCCCCCTATACATCAGTCAGTGCACAAATAAATCCCCAAGTTGGAATTGCAAAAGGAGGAGGAATTGGAAGAAACTCTTAAACCAGCCTGCCCTCATCCACATGAGACAGGAGAGCAAACGTCTCTGCCTTCACATGTAACTCTGTCTTGGCCTCTTTCCTCTCCCAGTGTCAGGGTTGGGGGGAGAGACAGTGGAATGTAAGCTCAATGCCAAGTTTTCATATGAAGAAATCAGTGCAGCTGATTCTGCTGTGAACTTTCATTCTGATAAATTCTCCTGGAGCGTGTGTTTATGGAATCTGGAGTGTTTTATTTTTTATTTGTTTTTTTTAACCATACTTAAAATACTTATTAATGAATGTTGAAAAAGCATTTTCCACTCTTAGTACACCGAAGCAGAAAGCCTTTGGGGATGAGAAGTAATGGGTGGCCATGTAAAATGAGTAGACCTATATTTATGTATGGATTTTTAGGGCAAACACCAGTGTCAGCAGTAGGTGGTTATAATTTCATATAATGTTCCTAGGGCAGAAAAAAACTGCAGAAATCACAGTATTTTCCTGTGTATGCTTATTCCATAAAACTTACTATGCATCAGTCAGATTTGTGTTTCTTTCTTTTTGCCCTTTCTGTTATAGTAGGTCTAACATCTAGAAGAGCATAAAGATGAAAGGCTTAAGGAGGGATTACTGCCGCAGTTGCTGGCTGAAGGTGGTGAGGCATGCATACACCCACCGCAAGCCCTGTAAAAAACGTAGTAATGTATTGTGGCATGTCCTAATGAGGCCTCTTAACAATAAAGACAACTCTGAAGAAGTATTTCTATTTTTGTTAGGCCAGCAAGAAAGCAGATGTTGAGCAGCTTCAGGCATTAGCTGTGTTTGTTCAGTGCTGCATCAGGAGAAGTAGCTGAGCAGCTAAAGTGAATAGTAAGCCATAGCCACAGGTGGGCACCGTCATACTCATTCTTTTGTCAATGTGGATTATTCCTCCCCACTTTGTTTTTACTACTGTTTTTCTGGTCTAGTTCTAAATGCCTTAAGACACCAGGCTTCCAATCTTTCTTTTCCCAGGGTAAAAGAGAAGTTTTTATTGGCATTTATTCTGAATTTCAGGCTCTTGTTCTTATGTTTGCCTGGTCCTGTTACACTAAATAATAATTTTTCTTCCTCTGTGGTTTGTCTGTCTTTCAGGTGATTGCTGGTTGCTATAACTCTGCTTAATCAAGTTCTCTTTAACCAGCTCTTAATTTTCTGCATCCCACCATTTCCACATAATTGAATCAGTTGGAGTAGGTGGTCACAGCTGAAAATCCTTATTGTTAGATTTTCATGTGATTGTCTGTCATCTATTATCCTTGAGGCTTTCTTGGCATTGACTGTACTTGACAATATGACTTTTGGGTTTCTTTTGTTGTCCAAGAACATGAACAGAGGTTGTCCTAGGAGGTTAATTGCCTTATTTTCCCCTTTCCTTTGGGGATGATGGAATTGGTGAATTTGCTGTAAGCAGACTAAGCTGAAAAGAAAACTTTCTTTATCGTGTGAGAGTAAACTCTCTCCTGTTAATAGAAATGATATAATGCCAGACTAGCTTGAGAATTAGTAGATTACTGTGCAGGGGTAAGTGCAGATACACTGCAGGTAAAGTTGTACCAAAGCTCTCTGCACTCTGTTGCTGACAGCGTCAGGCTCCAACGCTGAGCTGGTGCAGGGCAGACGTCTGTCTCCATGGCCCCTCGGGGATCCTCCTCGTACTTTTGAGCGCCTCTGGAATAAATGTTGTGCTCTTGCTCATTATCATAGTTGGCATGTTTGTTTTCTTTAGTAGTCTGAAAAATTCATTTGCATATTCGCTTCTGAAAACCTCACTGCCTGCCTGGGTTACCTGTCACAGTTCAACCCACTATCAACTTACAGTCTTGGTTTATGCCAGAAAGGATTGCTGGTATATCTAAACTGGCAAGCCTTGTAGAGGAAGCTTTACACAGCCTCCACAAGTGAAAGAGATTACACTGGCATTTTTGCTGATATAACATGTATTTCAGCATGAGACCTTTTATCAGCACGGAACTGTTCCACACCAAAAGCCTGCATCCTTAACAGGCAGGGATACACCAGTAGAAGTTTCTTCAAATGGACTGTGACTCTTCCAGCATCTTTAGCCCTGTTTATTTCAGAAATCTAGTGAGTGCTTTGGAGAGGTTTTTTAATCACATAAGCCCTGCCTCATGTTAGGTTTCATTGGGTTCCTGCATGTGATGTGTCCCTCCTCTCTCATGCAAGCTTGTTAGGCATAGGTTAATTGCCTTGAGCAATAAGTGTAAAATACAACAATTATATTTTCTTTTATTTCTTATTTCTTATTAATAGGAATTGAGTTTTCTATACAAACATTCAGTCTTTATAACTTTCTCTACAGTGTTGACGTCAAAAAAGAGCCACTGGCTTTTGATAGCCTGAGAGGGAAAGTTTTGTTGTCACTGCAACATGTATTTTAAAATAAATAGACCCTTAAGTGTTTTGAGGGTACTGAAAACATTGTTCTTATTTCTGAATATTGGTTGAATTAGAGACTACATATAAAATATTCAGTGTCTTTTTTGCATCAAATATTTTGGGCAACCCTGGGCAAAATCAACTATTTTCAGTGTCCCTAATTTTCTTCTACGTCTCCCAAAATATGCACACAGTGATCTGCATCAGGCAGGTGATCGAGTAACCTTGGAAGCGCTACAGCACCTGCCCCATCCAGTTTGGCACCTCTGGACTCAGTTCAGATATGTGCTATGTCAATTGACTCCATGATAGATGAATGACGTATCTTCTGTCATTGATTAAAAGCCCAAAAGACCACTGAAACCCGAAGTGCTTATGTAAGGAGAGGTTTAGAAGGACAATCAGGATTTACGTGGTAATGAATATAATTGCAAAATAAACCTCAGATGTCCGCTGAGAATTAAATTTCATACTCATAGGAGAAGAACCAGAGATTTTAAAAAATAATATGATAAATCCTTGCACTTTGTCTTTGACAGGCATATTCTTGATTACTAGCTATGGAGGTAATGGAAGGTGTATTATACCCTGGAGGATCATAAATCTTTCTGATTTAAATAAAATGAGGCTTAAGAGAGCAGAGTTCGCCTAATTTGCTGTAAATTGACAATTGTGATTTATTAACAAGGACAAGGAAGTCACTCAGAAGTGCTGCTGCCATGCCTAATTATTGTTTAATCAGGTGCCAGATGAAGCTAGACTGGCATAGAAGATAACTATACAGTGCTGAAGATGGTGGGGTATAAATAACCATTATCTGTATTTTTACTTCAGACACTAACGCTGTGAAAGTTTTCAGAGAGAGTTAAATCAGCCAAATGGCGGGGTGGGGTGGGGGAGGGCGGGCGAGGAGCAGCAACAAAGCCAATATCAATGTATCTTCCTTTTATAATCTAGCTTCTGTGCCATTTAGCAAATAGTATTTCTCATGATGCAACTCTTTTGTTGTATTGTTGTGTCAATGTAAGTACAGCTGTATAAACAATGATACTGAACTAAAAAAAGAAATCAGAATTGTCTAGGTAAATTAAAATTTATTTTAAAACTTTTTTCAAAACTGGAAATGGATGAAATGAATTACTTTTTCATGTTAAATTAATTGGCTTGTAAACAGCAATCCTCAGAAGGTACATTTTTATTACCCCATTGGGACAGATGACTAAAGAGAAATAGTTGATTCGTCAGCACTGTGTGTACCCTAACCTAGAGCATCCAAGGTGTGGATGTCTGGAGCAAGGTCTTCATTCTGAAGGAGGAGTCACAACCTTTTTGTGAACAACAGATGATCAAAATCTTTCAACTTCCACCTGGCAATCTAAAAACAGTCTGATCCAAAATTACTGTGATATTATCCATGCCTTGCCAAATAATTTGTATATATGCCTAAGCAGATGGATCTAACATACACCCTGCCAGCTCTCGTAGTTGTTTGACCTTGCCAATGAGCGTCATCTACATCTTTTCCAGATTGAGGCTTAGCCATTATGTCCATGGCCAGAAAGAGCATGAACAAGGAAACAGTATCACCTGGATCTACTGAAGAACTTCATACTACTGTATATAGATATCAGTGTGTAAGCTGTCTACATATATCTTAATATCAGTGCAATCAAGTAGGAAATCAGTTTCAAATGGTTCCTTTGGTAAAATAACAGTAGAGTAATTTCCAATGCTATATCTTTTAGCCCTTCCTGCAAAATAATTTAGATTCATGTTATATTTTAAAGTTAGTTCCGTTTTTCACTCAGATTGCAACATCTCTAATTATTTGATAACTAAATATTCCCTTCACAAGCTGAGTGCTTGCAGTGATTGCTGAGGTGTCCATCAAGTCCTTCATGCTGCAATTAGCATAAGATGGCATGCTAACTTTCATAACTTGCTTTAAGATTTGCAGTAGACATAGAACTTTTCCTTTTCACAATCTCATTATAGCAAATACTGGGTTTCTTTGCAATGAAAGGCTCTGAAATACACAATCATGAATAGAACTTGAGAGAATTTTTCTTAACCAAACTTGTATCTGGGTGTATTGGCTGTGTAGCTGAATTCATGGCATTACGTTTCCTCAGTCAATTATGCAAAATTCTTGTTTCTCCTTTGTATTTATGGCTTCTAAATGTATTTATTACAGGGAAACTGCTGAATACCTCATTCTTATTTCCTAGCTTAATTTTCTAGTGGAACTGAGGCTTATGTGATAAAACTTTGTGAGACCTCTCTTTCCCTTCCTGCCCTTGGAATATTTCAATTTACTCTCCAATTTTGACTATTTATGACGGAGGGATAAAGGTTTGGAAAGGCAACACTCGTAAAGATGCCACTATGTAAAAGACTGTAGCATCAGTTTATACCTGACACTAGCTGTATGCCATAACATCAGGAAAACCTTTGATCATAGTTCTCACTTTACTAAGCATGAGAGAAGCAAAACTCAAGTTAAAAATCCATTCAAGACTTTAAACTGAATTCTCTTTCTGTACTGAGTGTCTGTGTCTTCTATTATTTCTGGATGTTTTTTCCCCCTCTCCTCTAATCCCATCTCATCACATTCTTTTATTGAAGCACCAGGAATCATGACTTGTTTACACACCACATTTAGCCCTTCAGTCTGCTATTAGACCTTTGCAGGTCTGAATACATGAACAAGGTCCGCTCGCGCATGCAGGTGTAGCTTTAACACTCAAGTGAGCAGCATACATCAGAATTGTTCAGAAAACTAAAATACTTCCCAAGCTCTGTGGAAGCAGAGCAAAGCTATACATAGTGGCTGTAAGTGTCCATTTTTTCTTAATTTCACAACATTAGGAGGTTAAAATTTTAAAGCTGGGAGATACTTGTAAGTTTGAATAACATTCCTGAATACACACTCATAGAACACATCGTCCTTCTCAGTTTATCGTTCTGTGAATTTTCCTTCAAGTCTATCATGAAGTGGAAGATTTACTTAGCCTTTTCCCTTAATGTAGTGATTGTTTATTAACTTCTGACCAAGACACCCATAAGTGTATTAACATTTTGGATGTGGATGCATCACTTCCACTATTAGGAATGTAAAGGACTAGGTTTGCAATGCAGTATCTTTGTAGCTGGTAATTTTGTCTGATTTCCCTAAAAGCTTTAGCTGTATTTAGAGCTTGATAATGAAGTAAGTTGTTTATGAAAATTTCCTAGTTCGATTTAAAGTCTCTATCAACTATATTTGTCTTCATCTAGTATTTTTACTAAACACATGAATGCGACCATCTGTTCTCTATATATACCATCTAAATAAAATTTATTATGAACACACTGTATATTGTTAACAACTCGAACAAACTTTGGTATTTCTTTTGTATAGCTCATTTTTCCAGCCTGCTTTAAAACATTGCAGTCATTGAACAAGGCTGTAATTAGCTGGAAAGAGGTCTCCCTATTCACAAACCATTGAAGTTGGATAGGCTTCGGCCTGTCTGCAGGTGTCTTCATCACTGGCTGGGTCATGTTTCTACTGCAGTCAGCAGTGATAGTTTTCTACACCAGGAGGTTTCTACCTGGATTGTCTACCTGGTTGTCTACCTGGATTTCTCCAAGGCTTTCGGTATGGTTTCCCACAGCCTCCTCCTAGAGAAACTGATGCGTTACAGTCTGGACAAGTGGTCTGTGCAATGGGTGGGGAACTGGCTGACAGGCTGCACCCGGAGGGTGGTGGTAAATACCTCCTTTTCAAACTGGCAACCAGTCACAAATGGGGTCCCCCAGGGATTGATATTGGGCCCAACACTGTTTAATATCTTCATAAGTCATCTGGATGATGGGATGNACACCTGGAATACTGTGTTCAGTTTTGGTCCCCACTATACAAAAAAGATGTGGACAGGCTGGAGAGGGTCCAGAGAAGGGCCACACAGATAATCAAAGGACTGGGAAGCCTGCCATATGAGAAAAGTCTGAGAGAACTGGGTTTGTTCAGCCTTGAGAAAAGAAGGCTTAGGGGAGACCTTATCACCATGTTCCAGTATTTAAAGGGTGGCTGCAAAGAAGGAGTCACAAGGAAAAGATGAGCGGTAATGGGTACAAATTACTCCTGGAGAGATTCCTATTGGACAGAAGAGGAAAATTTTTCACAATGAGAACAATCAGCCATTGGAATAATCTCCCCAGGGAAGTGGTGGATTCCCCAACATTGGACACTTTTAAGATTCAGCTGGACAGGGTGCTGGGCCATCTTGTCTAGAAAGGTTCTTTTGCCAAGAAAGGTTGGACGAGATGATCCTTGAGGTCCCTTCCAACCTGGTATTCTATGATTCTATGATACCTTGTGCCTGTGGCGAGCTCCGTGCTGCTGCCTCTTATCTGTCCCCGCTGCTGTTTGAAACAGATGAAGGATCACATTAAAATGGACAGAGGTCAAATCTCTGCCATGCAATCTTGAATGAAGCTTTCAGTCTCCATAAACAATACTAATTTGTGAAAATTAATCTAAAAAAAAGTCATTGCAGCAGTTGAAACAGTGTCAAAGCAAATGCATGCTTTTTTATCATATTATCCTTTGTTTTTCCTGCTTATTGGGTCCTTATTAGGTTTTGCTACTTGTTCTTGGGTGTTTTACTAATCATGATGTAATGTTTTCCAGTACTGGATACTTGTAAAGGCTAGAATTCGGCACAGCAGTACTGAGGAACAGCTTGTATATACACTAATGCCCAGTACGGTTAATTACTGTTGAGTATGAAATGAAGAATTGACACTTTCTAAGTATGGTGAATAGTTTCTGTTCTCATTCACTGAAATATGGAGCTAGAGAAGCCTAGATAAAATCTGGACCAGCTGAGGTTCTTCAGATTTAAAAAGGCAGCTGAACTCTGAACATACATGTCTTCTGATTAGTTGCAGAAATTTTATGTTTCAAGACCTAATCCTTTCTTCTTCTGCAGAAAATGAGAGAAATTATATAAAAGTGTTTTGGATCTGATGCTTTCCTATCAGACTAGACAAAAATTTATTGCAGCTTAAAAAAGCTCTAGAAATAAAATATTGCACACAGTGGGACCTTCATCCTCCTTCTGTGAATTGCTGAGACAGTCATATCTTCTTGCTTGTCCTTGAAACAAAGTCTGCACCTCTTTTTCTGATTCAGACTTCATTAAAAGGCTCTTTAGTCTTGAAGCAAATATACAATATTCTCCTTTGTAATAATAGATATTTCCAGGGAATGTAATTCAAAGAGTTTTTCCCAACTCACAGATAAATTAATTTTAGTGATGCTTGACAGAAATTCCATTTTTCCGGTAAGAACAGTCTTACTGTAAATTGAGACTAGAGAGTCGCATTATTCATTTGAAAGATGTTTCTAGAATGTCTTTAGGCTCTTCTGGGTAGTGACAGTCTTATACAGAAATAAAATGGCCTTGCTTTGCTGTAGATTTATTAGTACCAATATTTTCTGCAGCTTCTCTTCTTTCAGAATTCTTTGTTTTTCATAGTCTTCTGTGTTGGAGAAATTGTACTTGTTTTGTGGGCTCTCAATGTGCTATTGATAAAGTCAACTCAGAGAAGATAATCCTCGGAGATAGATTAAGTGCTGTTTGCCCTTTTATTACAATGAGTAAACTGAGTCAGAGAGACTCTAATTTTCCTAAAGCCACGTAGCAACTTAGTGTTGTAATTAAGTCTGATTCAGCAGCACATACTAATCAGTTTCCGTGGTGCCTGAGGCCGAAGAAGCCAATAATTCAGCCATGTTCAGTACAGAAATGAGAGCAGAGTCTAAGTCATGAGAAATTTCATGTGCCAATGAGAGACGCTGAAAATGCCTTGCTCTCATTTTAACATTTATCTTTATTAAATTTTTACAAGAACATTCAAAATAATCTGAGTAATTACAGTAGAAGTGATGGGACTGTTTTACATGGTGTTCAACTGTGACAAAAACCTTCAGAAAAACAGATGCTGTGGTTTATGCTTTACTTCTTGCTATGCTTAGCTGCAAAGGGCTTAATATTTTAGTGATGCAGGGATAAAGAGTTCATATGAAACAGAAGTAACTGACGTTAGTGAAGTATCTATACAATAGTCAATTCTTCAGGGACACAGGAGAAGTATTTGTGATCTTAGAAATGTAAAAAATGGTACCTTCCAGCTTCACTAGGATAACATGGTAAACACACAGGATTCACAACACAGATGGACAAAACACAGGCAATGTTGCAGAAGGATGGCAGCGGATTAGTGTTAATGCTGCATGGCTCGCATCCGTGAAGTGCTGCGGACCACATGGTGCCAAAATAAAACCTGCATGAGCTTCCCTCGGCGCTTTCCCAATTCTTCCCTGAGACATTTGGGGGCTCAGGATTTCAAATGGAGAAGGACAGTCTGCTTGGCAAATGCAGCATGGATGAAGCAGAAACCCTCTCTGCCAGGTCTTGGGTGAGGTCTTCGCATGCTGCCTGCACTGCTGTGTTGGGGGAATGAACTCACAGTGAGGCAGGGGGTTGGCCAGGTCTTTCTGTTGTTCTTTGGAAATGTTTCTCTTCTGATTCAACCAAGGAAAAGGATGTCCCTGCTTCCTTGTATATGCACAAATTTTAAAATGCAAAGCTGCCTCTCCTCTCTTTGGGGAATGCTGGGGACAGAGCCTCAAGAAATGCAGCTTTGTCTCCCATTTCTGTAACAAAGCTCTTCTGTGGTGTTGGATGAAAGTATAATTACTGTGTGTCTCAGTTCTTCTCACAGTACGATGGTAGTCTGTCCTACCTGACAAAATACTGAAGATTTCAGTAGTATTTGGAGGACTGAACTGTATGACATGTGGATGGGAGAGCCTAGCATCATGAGTGGACAGACCAGATCAAATGAACTCTGTGGAAGAGTTCACACTTATAAGCTGGTTTTGGTTTTTTAATGCCTTGATTAGGCTTAATTGAGGTGGCACCAATTTCAAGATAAGCACTCCAGAGACAAATTAACATTGCTACTATTATTTATACAGTACTTAAAGCATGAATGGAGCTTCAGCTGTCACAGAACCAGCAGAATCCTTGTCCTGCTGGCTTGTCACCTCCAGGCTGGGCACACTGCTGGAAATGGGCACACCAGTCAAGAGCTGAGCATGAACTTCTGATCAGTATAGGATGTAAGAGAGAGAGGTGGACAATGATGAACAAGGGTTAGAAAGATGTGACCAGCCTATTTGTTCTTCACTCAAGAGCAAGATTTCCCAAACAGATATGCAGGCATAGACAAACTGGTCAAACCCATCCTGGTGTGGTTTTCCGGAGAGACCTGTTCCTGTATAGTGCACAAACCCATGTAGTCTTGGTTCAGGGATCAGCTAGGTTCTTTTGAAAAAAAGGTAGGGAACATTTTCCTTGTTGGCAGCCAAATAAGCCTGTCAAACAACTTTGACCTAAGAACATGAGAAATGCCATAATGGGTCTGTAGTGCATTTACTGCAGCATTCTGTCTTTTATGGGGGCAGCAGCAAATCTTTAGTATTTGAGGAGAGTACACAAGCCTGGCCACCACTCCTCTCCAGTTCTCCCAGCACCCACCATCATCCAACTAGGGATGTTGATGTCTGCTGATTGCCTTTCATATCTGGTTTGGATCTATTGTATGTGAATTTGTCTAATGGCTTTTATACTATCCGACTTCACAACCACCTGTGGCAAAAACATCCCAGAAGCTCATACTTTGGAAGAAGTATTTTATCTATATTAAGCTCATCTTCTAACATCAGTAAGTGTCCCTCTACTGCTGAGGGATTTAGTGTGTGACAAATTCTGCATTCACCACCTCCATGATTTTGTAAACCTCAATCATGTCACCCCCATCAGTTTTCTTTTCTCCAGACTAAAGACTCCTAGTCTTTGTAGTATCTTCTTCTAAAGTAGTTGCTCCATCTCCTTGAACATTTTGGTATTCCTTTCCTGTGCCCTTTCTAACCCCACTATATTCATCCTGAGGCAAGCAAATCATTGTCAGGTATCTGCCAAGTACAGTGTTAGGTTTCTCAAAGTCCGTTCTTAATTCTATTGTGATAGTGTGTCTTAAGTGAGAACAGCAAAGTCTCAAAGCTAGGTGGATAACCAACTAACAGTTGATGCTCTCATGTGCAGTATATGGCTGAAGCATCAAGATGCTTCATTTTGACAACACAAACATCATAAAAAATGAGCCTGTAGAAACTATTTGAGTGTCCCCTGCTCCAGTACATCACACCAGGTGTGTAAAGTCTGCAAAGGGTTGGAAGCTGTTGCAAATTTGGTGGAGAATGGAATGACTTCTGATGAGTGTTGTCAGCAAGGAAAGTTGGTAGTGGTAGGGTAGTGTTCAGTACTAATATACAAAAGTTACAGCTGTTATGAACTGATGACACAGGCTGGCATCTGCCCTCTTTGTTTAGAGACTTACAAATAGATACACCATTGTTATTCCTCTAAAATACAATGTAAATAATTGTATTGTTTTTTAAACCAAGGCAAAAAAAACCCCAGCAACCTTGACTGAATTAATGTACCTCCTGAGATACTTTTCTCATCTTGATTGCAGTCATGTATCAGCTTTCCAGTAGATGAGCTGGCAGAGGGCCACTGCTAACGGGATCTTCAGTAGGAAGAGTAGAGAGATCTCTTGAACTTATTGTGATTGCACAGATCACTTGAGTATTGAGGCTTTCAGGTGTCTTTATTCCACCCTACTGTGTGACTAACTGAAAAACAAGACCAAACTCTTTGGTGTATTTGCCAATTTTACAGATAGCTTGTTCTAATTAGCAGAATATAATGATCAGAGAAATATGTCTATGCCTTGAACAGCCAATAAAAAGTCAGTTGATAACAGCGGAGGTTGTTCAAGCTAGTGAAGTTCAGTTGGAACTGATGTATATTTTAGGGCAATCTTTAAAAAGGGAACTTGTTCAACAACGATATCTCAAACAGGATTCAGTGTGTTCTGTAGAGAAATTCAAACTCAGCTCCCACGATGAAAATGAATTTTCCCCTTTAGGTTTAGACAATGCGTAGTAATGAGTATGGTGTACTGTTGCAGTGCTTAACTGAGCACTTGGTAAACACGGTTGAATGAGTGCTGACTCTGTGTGGTCTTGTGTTGACTGTGTGTGGCCTTCTGATTACCTTTGGTCATGATTAATTCTTTTCATTGTAACTAACATTAGAGATTAAAGTATGTTAGAGTAATGATGAAACCAGCTGTTTCCTTAAAACAGTCAAATGAAAGAGTTCACTAAAATCTTGAAACTGAAATGATACCAAGATACTCACCAGTCCCATTGGTCAGAACAGTTGCCCCACCCAAATTCTCACCTGAGTGATGAATATATCTCTCCATCAATAAAGAACATTATGTGATGTGATGGGTCTGAAGACCACAGACCTCCTGTAACTGGTGCCATGTGTAGGGTGAGGGACCAAGAGACATTGATTCAGATGACATGAGTCTTACTAACCTTGTTTCTTTTGAATTTTCCCAAATAGGGTCGAGACTGCAGTGTGCCCATTAATTCTTGCATTCAAAATCCATGTCAGAATGGAGGGACCTGCCACCTCACCGAGGCAAATAAAGATGGATTCAGGTAGTAACACAAAGTTCATTTAAAATGAGATGATAAAATTGTGTTTCTACTTTGCAATGATGAACTATAATAGCTACTTTATAAAAGCTGCTGCATGTGACATTTCTAGTTGCCGTACAAAAAAATTAATCTGGTTTCATTGGTGACATATTGTTTCCTCTGAAACAGGCCTCCTTATTTTCTCATAATGGAGTATACTCTTAAAAGCTATTTTGAGTGGTCTCCCTGATCTGCATTGTGTTATCTGTATGCTAATTTTCCTTGGGGCATTTCAAACTCACATGTACTCTTTTTTGTATTTGTAAAGTAAGCATCTGTTCCTTGACAACCAGATGCAAAATGTTTTCATACTGAAGAATCTTGTAGACAAACAGGCTTTAAAGAAACAATTAAAAACATGGAGAGATTGCCACATCTTGGGCATTGTGCCTGCAAGAGAATAACCTTTACAGCTGGACATTACGGATTTCAGTTTTCCCATGTAAGAAAAATGTAGCATAGGTGGGGATACTCCAAGAGAAGTCCAGAAATTTTCATGAGGTAACTGGGAGATTTGTGCTGCTACAGGCGCTACTTTACAGCTAAGAAAATACAAGTTTGGGGCTTTGGCCACTAGTTGTCATTAAAGTTGATAGAAATTCTTTTTTAGAGAAGAGTTGCTGAAATTTTCATAAATATGGTCCTCAGTATTTACGCTATTTCTTGCACAAAATATGTACAAAAGTACACCATACTGTTGTTTCAATTGCATATATGAAAGCCTCACTTCTAAAAGCTTCTATACGTTACTGAGGCTGCTGCTTTGTCTTCTCCTATATATAGCTTCCTGTCAGTGACAGCTGGAGGGAGACACAGAATTGCAACGTTTATAAATGGTGTAAGCAGGGAGTTAAACCAGTACATTTTTTCAGTTTGATTCCAGTTTGGTTTCAGCTGTGATTAAGACTGTTCCCACGGAGGTTAACTGTTTGTTAACCAAGTCAGCAAACCCATATCATCCTATGTCAGAAAATAGGATTTTTTCAAAATAGAAAGGGCCAGGTGAAAATTTGGGTGACTGACAGGACTTTAGGTGCAGTGTGGGGTTAGCACCCCCCTCCTGTTCCCTTACCAATGGTAGGATGCCTTTTATATTTCCAGCAAAATGTTGTGGCTTCTTTTTGACTCCCCAAATCCCTCCTGTGGGAATGAGGCATAGAAGAGCTTCTATTTTGCCCTGTGGGTGGGACGAGTGGGGAAGCAGAAAACAGAAGAAACACCCCAAAGCTTCTCCCTGTCTCTGTGCCTGCCCACCCTCAAGAATTTCCCCCTTACAGAAACAGATCCAGCATATGCTGGACACAGAACACCGCTGATGATATTACAATGGAAAAGTGCAGGTTGATGGGCATGAAGGGACTCTGTCAGGCTCTGTTACAAATGACAACCTGAGGCTTTCCATCATGGGAGAACAGGAGTAAAACACATGGCCACGTCTCCATGAGGGGCAATTTAGAGCTCAGCTTGAGCACCTGTGACAAGGCCCTGAGCAAAGCAGAAGAGCGCATCTCCCAGGTATAGATGCATCTGTAGGGTCATACTGGTGCATGGTGGTGGGAGAGGATGAGGAGGCTCTGCAGATCATAGCATGTGCAAATGGTCATGCTGCTTGACAGGACCCCCTAGATTTTGGTGAAACCAATACTCTGCGTTGTGATCTGATATGCCTCTTCTTGATTCTGATTTTAGCAGGCCCAGCAATTTTTGCAGTAGAAGTTCAGGTTCAGTTTCTGTTTGAGAGAAATAAAGGTCTGGTGGTCTTTGGTTTGGGTTCCCTTCTGGTCACCCTCATGTAATACTGTTTAGATTGCTTTTTCCAGCTTGTGCCAAAGCAAAATAGTACCATATTAGAATATCTGTTTTCTGTCGCTCAGTACTCATTTTTCAAAAATCTAGCTGATATTAAAAATGTGCTAGTAAAACATTTTATAATATCCATAATACTGGAATGAAAGGCTTCAGCTTATATTTTGGGTCAGGTTTTTCATTAGCATTTTGGTTTTGTTCTGTGGTAGAAAGTAAAAAGTTCTGAATGACCTGAGATGAAAGCTGTTTCTGAATTTTTCTCGTGAAGAATTTTACAATTTCAGAGGCTTTGCTTCAGTTCCAAATAAACATAGTTTTTGAGATACTTTACAAAACTGCAGGGGTGGGTTTGTTGCTTAACAACATTTGGGGCTTTTTAGGGAAGATTTCTGCTTTTATAGTTATTTATATAGTTTCAGTTGGTCTAATAAAAGACACATAAAACTATATCTCATCATAATCTTGCTTCATAAAATTGAATGTTCAGCTTATGCATTGCTCTATTTTCTCTCCATGTTTTTAATTCAGTCAGTCCATAGCCTCAGCTGCTTTGGAGAACAGGAGCATGGGGCTTTAGCATGTCTTAGAGAAATGTGGTGTCAGGATGGAACAGTCAGTGAAGGGGAAGATAAAGAAATATTTTGAGATTGAATTTGGTTGGTTTGGGTTTTTTTGGTGGGAAGTCTCCTCTCCAGTGGATGGCAGCAGTCAGAGTTACGTGCATATAAATTGCGTTCATCAAGATGGGAAAACGTTGCCTTAGATTATATGCTGTGAGGAAGTGGATGTCAAAAACATTTTCATGAGAGGCCTCCTTGGATTTTTCTGTTGTGTGGCCTGTAAAAGAAATTATATCTTCTGCATATTCTCTTCCCTAGGGAAATATATTCATACACAAGCTCTGCTGCCAAACTTGTCAAATCTTTACTCCTGTAAAAAGGAAACCTAAGCCAAAGCTCTCTCCCGGTGAAATGCCAAGCAGTTTAACTCTCAAGTTTCTGTAGCCTTAGACAAGAAAATTACCTTTTAAATAATGCTAAGGTGGTGATGTTCCCCAGGCAAAGACAGGAAATTCATAGTTATGACTGAGATTCCAGCCTGACTCGCCCACTGTGCCTGGTACCCACAAGGGCTTGCAGCAGCAGGCGATTGAGCTGCTCAGATTTGTTGTCATAGCAGGTCCTGGTGGGGCAGCCGAAGGGCAAAGGTTCAGCTGGAGTTCTTCAGTCCTTCTTGGCACCTTTTATTGCACTTTTTCAATTCTGAGTAATTTTCACATTCTCTTTTTTCAGGTAGGGTCGTCTTCTGTATTAAAGAATAGTTAAGTGACATCGTGTGGCTCAGGGGATTAGAAACATGAAGTTCTTCTTCCCTTTGAATAGCTCATTCTAATCTATGTCTTCTTTGACAAAAGGTTGCCAAAAAAGGTGCTTATTGAGACTGATAATATAAGATGGTCAGTCAGACATGTCCTGGTCATTTAGCATGCCTGCAAGTGAGACTTTGGCAAAGGAGGCAGAGCTGTCAGCTCTGCTTCAGTTAGCCGCAGGCAGCCAGCTGATCTTTGATAACCTACGGTGATGGGAAACAAAGTCTCTGAATTATTTTAACTTTTCTCCATATAAAACCCCCTCCATTTTCCAGAGAGTTTTCTTTAGCATTTTCCACAAACTTTAAGTTCCTTCATAAATGTAAAATCCTGGAACTGATTAAATCCCTAGTGTTAATTCTGCCTAGTTCAAGGAAAAACGTTGCACTTCCAGACTTACAGGCTACTCCATTGGGATGTAGATGTAAAAAGCTCCTTTACCAAGAAACTCTAATATTCCTGAAAGAATTTATATCTCTATTTAAAAGCTGATTTTTTTGAAACATGATACACTGCATGTATGCCTATTTTAATAAACAGATGCTAAACTGTTTCATTAGAGTTTATGGAGAAAAATAATTTTGAATATAGTAAACTTACAAAATTGTCAGTATACTTCAGCCACAAAAGTTTACCCCCAAAATGTTGTCATTAAGTTCTGTGTTCCCTTGCACCTTCATGAGGATAATGGGGTTTTATTTAGTTCTTTATTTTTAGGAAAACACAACACTAACAGAAAATCCCTAATCTGGAGGAATAAGGAATTTGGACCTTTATGCAATTACAGCATCTTAGAAAATAGTTGTTTCCTTCATGGCTCCATTGTTTCTGAGGTCCAAATGAAATGCTGTCTCACACTGCTTTGCTATTTAGTCAGTACAAAGTTTTCATCGTTGTCTCTGGATTTAATTTTCTCTCTCAGTCAGCTGGAACCCAAGTTTGATGACCTTCCAGTCACTCTGCAAACTTCATTTTTCTTCTAAGCTTTTTCTGGGAAAATACAAACAGTCCCAAACTGCAACTCTTTCAACATATGGTTCAATCCGGGTCCCAAATTGTATGTTTTATCTTTTAATTGCAGTCCTCATATTTGGCACATTTGAATGCAAATCAAAATAAAGAATCATACGTAAGCAATAATGTAAAGACTCCCTATAATACATAGGGACCAGTAGCCAAATGTCATCAATTATGCTGACATTTCCTTCAGTATGGAATGTGCCCTAATACTGAGCAATTGTGTGTTAACAATCCCATATGTATTGTTACTAATGGTAACTTTACTGAGTTGAACCATTACTAAGATAGTATTTAATAATGTCATTTTTAATTGCATACATCCAAGCTGTCCCAATCCTTTTGTGGAAGGAAAATGGTGTTATATTCACATAAAAATAACCAGCACAAAGCCACTCTTGTTGCTTTTCTTTAAATGGAGAGAAAAAATTGTGCTCCCAAACTGAGACCTTGGATGCCAAGTTGCAGCCTGGAGCATATTTTTATGGCTGAGTTATAAACCCCTGAAAATGGGGTTTTGTAATCGAAAAGGAAGACATGATGAATGTGCCTCTGTATTTAATTAGATGTCTTTAACCCTCTCCCCAACACTTGCATTGTCAGAAAAGATGGTGTGCCACTCTTCTTTCTTATCTGCCTCCTGTGATCTTCTGGATCATTGCAGGGTCAGAAAGAGGGCATATTTTATTAGCAATAATGAGCTTGAGACAGGAAAAGAAAATATTTCTTATTGATTTATTGTGTCCTAAATTGGATTTATTTAAGCAGTTTGATTTTGGTTATTCACGGTGAAGGTTTTCTAACTCTCATGACTTGTGAATGGTCCCTGCAGAACTGAATGAAGATGACCGTTAGCATGTGACCTATATGCCTGTTCTGTACCTATCTAGAAGATCTTACTGTTGTGGTGGCTCAAGACACATTCCCTACCCTTTTTTATTCCCCTTTGTTATTCCCTTAGTTTCTGAGCTTGCACATGTCATGAAGAATCTAACCTTATTCTCAGGGTCCAACCTAGGACCTACTGAAGGTGGATGCAGAGTTCTGTGCCATCCCTCCCTTGGGAGTCCCTGCGCTCTGCTCAGTCTGTGGCACACAGGAGGAAGAGAAGCAAATGTCATGCTGAGAACAACCAGCCCAAAAGTGCTGCAGTTTTCCTCACAAATTCTGAAGATCTCCTATTTTTCCAGGGCATTCCCCACCTCATGACACCTACATAAAGCAGGATAACCACCCCGTGTCCACTTTGTCCATCTGAGCTGAAAAAAAGTACCCTGCAGCCATCACTGCATTGGAAATTCTACTGGTTTCAGAAAGCAGTGGATGGCAATTAGTGTGACTGCTCTGGTGCTTTCTGGTTTTCATCCTCATCAATCAGTAGTGCTTTACATTTGTTCAGTTCCTTTTCTGCCACCAGAACTTGCATGGGAAAGGAAATGAGCAGCTACGAGTGAATGTGTAGTTTGGACTGGAACTCGAAACAACACAACTCCCCTTACACACATGCACTTTCTGTGACTAGTGAACAGCAATACTGACACTTCAAATATCATTGCTGGCTTCTTAGAAGCCACTGAAATGACTGGAGCACTTAACACATGTTTTTAGACTCTCTTTTAGGAAACCATGGCTTCCACCTCTTTGTCACTTACAGCTAGTTTAAAATATAAAGGTTCTCTTAGCAACCATAACTTCTAGATCTGGAGAGGAAACTGAGATTGAAAAAAAATTGAAGTCATCCTTCAACAACTTCGTTTCTTACACTCCCTCTAGGGACCATACATCACAGTCTTGTGAGATGAAATATTTAGTGCAATTATTCTTCAATAGTGTCCACATCCTCACAGAACCATTCCTAGCTCTACCATTGCTTGTTTGTGTTTTAGTAGAATTATGTAGACATCATCAGCTCTTCTACAAATAGATGTTGGAGGAGCTGTAGAAGTACTGAAACCTTACTTCAATTGTAAAAGCAATCATTCCCAAACATTTCTTGTTTGGACAAGACACAAAGTGGTAATGTGAAGAAAATGTTCATGTCTGTAAACTCAATTCAAGCCGTTGTTCTTTAAAGAGAGTGAGCTATCTAAAAGCTGCCGAGTTGCTCTATGATTCTGCAGTCCTCAGTAGGCAAGTATCCACATATTCACAAAATCATTAATAGAGAAGCCATGGATTTGAATATTGTGATGAGTGCTTACTCTTCTGCCCTGGAGTTGCTTACTTCAATTCAGGGCTAGGGTTATCAACAAAGAGAGCAAAGGGAAGCACAACAGAGGCTGTCTCCTGCTGATGCTTATGTGTCTCATGTAAATAATTACATGACCCCGTGAACCATCAGACTGCATCCTTCAGCAAACACATAGGGTTAAAGTGCTCTGTACTTCACAACAGCAGTGAATTTGGCTCCAGCAACTCACTTTTATATGGTTTAATTTCAGTTTTATACCTCAAACCTCCTGCCCCTTCAGATCCATGCTAACTTTTATTAATTTTTTCTTTCTCCAAAGCTGTTCTTGTGTCCTTGGGTATGAGGGGGAGAGGTGTGAAATAAACCCAGATGACTGCGAAGATAATGACTGCGAGAATA
Source organism: Balaeniceps rex (assembly GCA_013401315.1). NCBI lineage: Eukaryota > Metazoa > Chordata > Aves > Pelecaniformes > Balaenicipitidae > Balaeniceps > Balaeniceps rex. Next base: position 1,329 of record VYZW01036705.1, on the reverse strand, counting down.
ACTCTACATGTGTGGATGGGATCAACAACTATGTCTGTCTCTGCCCTCCTAATTACACAGGTAAGAAAGGGCCACAACCAAAGAAGAACAGGATCCATGATGAGTCCCTTCAGTGCCTGAAGGGAAGGGTCCAAATGCATGTTTACTTTGTCCATGAGTGTAAAATTAACTAAGAATCTAGTCCCATTTTAAAGCAGCCCGGATGTCTTCCTGGAAAGATGTTCTACCAATATTGCAGTACATGTGCCCACAAACATGCCTACTTTTCTGAGTCAAAATACTGATGCTTCATTGTAAAATACGTGAAAAAATGGTGTCGTTTAAGGTGTCAGAGAAATTTGTACTTCTGCATGCACATTCTGTAAATGTATTTCAGAAATATTCCCAGTACTGAGCTGAGTCTGATATGCATCTGTTCTGAATCTTGGAAAATAAAAATAGTTCCTGTTTAAATTACAGTAGGAAAATAGCTTTTGGGGCATGGCTTTCACCTGAGATCTCAGAGGTCCACATTTATTAAATAAAATAAGCCTGACAATGTGCTCTTTAAATTCATTATCTCCATTTCACAAGTGGAGAAGCAAAGGCTGTGTAAGAAACTGTAGGCTCAGTTGTAGTCTTCAACGTGCACCCATGGCAGTTAGCCCAGCTCGGCAGATGCGCAGTCACCTGATAAGTTCACGGTGACAGAAGCTGGTAACTGAGTTAGAAATGGAATTAGTATCTCCAGTGCCCATCCTGCATTTTAGATAAATTCCTTCCTAAACCTTCTGCCAGAGCAGAAACCCTCCTAACTGGAATCTAAAAATGCTTTTTCTCAAGTCGTTACTGGAGCATACTGTTGACTCATTCAAACTACATTAGCACGGCTTTCCTGGCTCAACACGGAGTGGTAAGGAAACACCTGCAATAGTTCCTACTTCCATCCTTTGAAATGGGTTTATTACCTTCTAAGCATGGAGAAGTAATGAAGGGCTTCTTGTACACTGGAATATATTACATGTCAGGGGATTTAATGGGGATCAAGCTTGAGTGGCTGAGTAAGGCAGGAGGAAAGGTTCTAGAATTTCCAAACTCTTAAAATACTTTTGTGGCTGATACAAAGGAGGCCCATGTAAATCTTTAGCTGAGAAAAGCCTTATGACTTGAATGTACATTTATTGGAGTTCTAAAATGATTTTTCTGCCAAAACCTGAAAAACTTCAGCTTAGCAGAATAAAGAGTTTTGCTTATAGGATGTTGAGCCTATTGTGCCTGCTTGCACACTATTTGTGTGAGCTGTTCTTGGGTGGTTTCAAACAAAACTCTATACAAGGAGACAGAGTCTGT
>VYZW01036703.1:261031-271650 GCA_013401315.1 Balaeniceps rex | reverse complement strand
ACCCCCCTCCTTACTTCTCCAAGAATCGAAAACTCTATTGTTTTGTGATCACTATGCCCAAGAAGGCCTCCAACCACCACATCACCCACAAGTCCTTCTCTGTTCTAGAACAACAGGCCCAGCAGGGCACCCTCCCTAGTTGGCTCGCTCACTGACTGTGTCAGGAAGTTAACTTCCACACACTCCAGGAACCTCCTAGACTGTTCCCTCTCTGCTGTGTTGTATTTCCAGCAGACATCTGGTAAGTTGAAGTCCCCCATGAGATCATGATGTCTCATGGTACTAAAACAAATATATAACAAAGAGGCAAAGGGTCACCAAAAAAAAAAAAAATCTATGGGGAAAAAAAACAAGAGAGAAACCAAGGTATCCGTCTTACTTTTGTTGCATGCAATATTTTCTGATCTCATTGTGAAGTCCTTTAATTTTATTATTTACATGGTAAAGAAAAAACTCAAAGACCAGAGTGGTATTATGCAAAACTTCAAACCTGATCCCAGCTGAGGTCAAACAGGCAAAGGGCCTAGATTTCACTTAGGATTACGCACAGAGTGCCTGGAGTTTCCTACCACCTCTGTAGCTTACAGTTAGTGAATAAGCAGCACTAAATTCAAGTGGCATTACTCTTACTAAACGCAAACTCAGTCCTGCAGACTTTGCTTGCACAAAGCAAAAAATATTTCAGCAGGCATTTTTCCTTTGGTTGAGTTTTTCCTGGTTTTTTCTTTTTTTTTTTTTTTTTAAACTTTGTTGGGAAGGAGGCTACGTTATCATCAGCTGCTGCAGCAAAAGGCAAGCAAGATGTGCCTGCACTGATACATTTTCCACACTTTAACTTTTGCCTGGTCATAAAACTGCATTTTAAAAGATTGTTTTGGGTTAGTTTCCCAGGCTTTGGAAAGAGAAGGGAGACTTGGCTTAGCAGGTCATTCCGTCCACACCCAGCTAATTCTGCAGATGATATTGATCTCCTACAAGAATATTACTAAAGAAATATCACTGAAGCTTCTGATTTTCCCCCCTTTTCCCAGCTCCCTAGTGAAATGAGGCTTAATCTCAGTTCTGACAGTAAATAGTGACTTTTGATCTGTAATTCAGTACGCTTTACTCAAATCCAATGGGCCTCACACCCAAGTTGTGCAGAGTCTTTACAAGGCTTCTAGTGACCATCTAAGCTTCACCCAGTCCTTCTAGAGTTGCTACTGCAGGCAGTGCAACACTGAAGCAAGTGAGTAGATTGAATTTATAATACATTCATCTCAAACGGTGTCTTCACACCCCTTAAGGCATGGGTCAGTTTTTCCTTTCCAGAAATATTCTTCATTTGAAGAAAGAATATAAGGACATGCTAACATTATGCATTTAAGTCTTTGCTGCATATAGCTCTCCATAAAATCTCACTGTCGAAACATAGTTCTAAGACAAATGCCAGAATAGTTGAAGCTTATAACATTTAAGACCTAGCTACTAAAATGTCACATTACCTTGAGGTTGCATCTTAATAAAAGCAATTGCCCCGTTGCTCCATTTTATATGAAATATTCAGAAATAATTATCTATAGTTACTTGGGAGCACTGCCATTTTATAGGGCTTTAGACCCTTGAATATTTCAATGAACTCGGTAGGTATATCAGGCAACAGCTGTTTAACAGGTTAAACTCCCGTTTAACTCCCCAAAAAAAGGAAACACAAACGAATAAACTGACAGTTGGTTGTAAATCACACCAACCCAGATGCTACTGTGTAGTGAAGAACAGTAAATTTAGCTCTTTTTATTCTTTAAAGCTGAGAGCTTTTCCACAGGAGCTGAAGAAAATTTAGTGTCTAATGAACACTGAATTTCCATTTCTCTGACACTTCACTATAAGCATTAACATGTTGTGGAGACATTTCTTAATTTCCTTTGATAATCCTGGTTCCTGAGTCTACAGAGTCAAAAGTCCCCCTTTTGGCTGAAGATCAGAGCAGTTTAAAGCAGCATATCTCCCCTGGGTTGCCTAAAAGGCACACTCTTTGTTAGTTCACATTTGGTGCCAAACCAAGACCTCCCGAGCTGGGTTCTCCGGTCTGTGTAAGCTCTTCAGAGACCAGGCTCCTTCCTCCCCAGGGGGCTGGGGAGGACTGGTTGAACTGGGAAAAGGATGCCAGTGCATTGTTAGAAATGAGTCAAAATTGCCAGTGAGGTGACAAAACAAGAGTACTGAAGGCTGGGAGATGGGAAACAATTCTTTTTTTTTTTCCTCCCCATATTTCAGAACTGGTTTTGCAAGCTGTATGTGTCTAAGCTTCAACTTGCAGATAGAGTCCTTCAGTTCTGCAAGCTCTGACTGATGTCTACTGACCTGTCCACTTGACAATTACGCAGGAGCTCCTATAAATTCCAGAGATATGGAAACCTTTTCTTTCTTCTCATAACCTCAGATGTAATAACTGCTGAATGCATGAAGGAAGGACCTTGCAGGTTATGGGCTTTCCAAAATAGAGCTGGACAAATCTATGAGATGCAGATTTGGTCAGAGAGAACATTTTTATGAGGAAGGTTGATTTTCACAATACTTCCATTATGAAGTTTTCTTTGGTCTGAGATGGGTTTTCCAGTCCAAACTCAGGAGAAAGAATCCACTCTAAAAAAGACTCATTAGAATAATGTTCCTCTCTGAACATACCTACAGATCTAAATTCTATTTCAATCAATCTGCGGAAAAAATGTGAAGATTACGGAAGAGTTATCTACCTCCTATTTAGGACTTTGGTCTCTCTTGCTCTCCGCATATTGGAGGTGGCTCTGCAACAAGGTTACTTTACCCAACAGACATCCTCAGGCATCGATCTTCCATCCGATATCAAAAGAAAAGAAGGGAATCCTCTGAGCCAGTGCATTAAATTGGTTTGATACAGTATTATGGGGACTGGAAGTCTCTGACTTACCACCTCTCCCTTCAGCTGTGAGGAATGGGAGCTATTTTCTTGCATGGAGTCAAGCCTAAGTGAATAAGAAGATGGAATATTTGGCAAGTTGCTCTGGCTGGTGTAGTTGGCAGCACAGCGGTAGTTTTCCAAAGGTAAACGTCACTATCTTTTAACCAATTGCTAAGAAATTTGTTGTGGTAAAACTGTTTATCTTCAACAAAAGTCCTACAGGTATTTCTGTTTCCCAGGATTCCCCAAAACAATTTTTTTTCAGAATTTCAATTGCCTATATACAAACACTTTTCTTCTGTCTGCCTTGGCATTCATGGTAAGGTTTTATAGTACCCAGCTCTTCCCATGTGGCCCCCTTAATAATGTTACAAAGGAGAAGAGATGACTTGGGAATTGTGGTTGGTTGAGAATTGTCCATCTCAGCCATACCACACTATTTGCTGACACAGTACTGGGCAGTGACACATCACTGATTTCACCCTTCCATCATTTGTTAGCTTGGTTTTCATTTCCCTTTAAAATACAGAGTTTGTTGCAGTAGAAGATGAAAATGAGGAACTCATTTCCGTAACAAATTTTTTTAAAAACCTGAGTCTCGTGAAACATCACTCAGCTGAAATTCTGCTAAGATATCCAAAATTATTACTTTTCCTTGCATTAATCTTTCAAAAAGGTGTTCAGCATCTATCAGAATTCCTTCTATAAACAGGATTAACTTTTTTTTTAATTTTTAAATTTCTTTTACCATTTCAGGTAATGATACTTGACTTGCTCTGTAACATACGGGGAAGTCTGGTGAATGTTACGGTTGTTTGGCAGAGAGGAAGTGACTGCATCATTAACACTATCCAGAAGTGAGTGGTGATAAACCCTGGCACGGCAACAAAAAGAATAGCCAGGCGGAGTGACACAAGAACTTGTGGAGTACATTCTGCAGTTGAAGGCAGAAACCCACATGAACTCAAAACATAACCAGTTCAAATAAACCTTGTCCCTTGCAAGCTATAAACAGAGTAAGTTCAAGAGTGAATGTATTGGGTATGGCGTGGAAGTGAAGTGAGATAAGAGGGTTTCTTCTACTACTTATTTTAATGAAAAGTTAAGTACATTTCAGCTTTGCTATAAGCATGTTTCACAACATAATTATAACTGTAATCAGCTCAGAGAAGTCCAATTGTAGCTACCATCTTGAATTTATCTTTCAAGAATTTCCTGCTGTTGTTATCTTACAGCTCTGGCAGTTTAATTGAGACTGAATGGCAGCGCACTCTGTTAACAAAGTACGATATCAGACTTACAGTTTGGAAAGAAACAAAAATGCACCAGATATTTCCTTGGATTCTGATGTGCTTCTTGTGTTTTAACTTTAAGCTCCATAAGCTACATGACTTTCTACATGGTGTTCATGCTCCTATATGCTGCTTATGCTGAATTATTGCTGTCATTCCCCTTTTAGCGTGAAATATGAGCCAGCTAATGGATTTACCTTATTTCCATTCAAGATAGAAACTCAGAAAGGACTGAAAGAAAAAAATTCTACCTGTAAGTGATGAAATATCAAATAAAATATTTGTATCTAAGAACACGTTCATAAATTAAGCCATTTTTGAGCTTTCGGTAAGGAAGTATTAAGTTCCAGTAGATACTGACCTGCTTTATGCATGAATTCTGTCCATCCTAATCTATCCATCTATTCTATTCTGGAATAATAGCTTGCATCCCATCACATCTAAAATAAACATTTGCTAATGAGTTCAAGGGAATCGGAATATTTGCTTTGGCATCCTGGATATTTATATTTCGCAGACTTAGCCCATTCTGACATAATCATCAGCAGGAGAACACATTAACCTTTCCTCAGTGTTCCTAACTCAGCAAGTTTGATAGCCAAGCACAAAGTCAGGTAGTCCAGATAATTATTTAGGAAAACAAGAATCAAAGTCTTGAGAGAATAATTTGAGATTCTAACCTATGGAGAGAAAGGTTAAATACAGATAATATTTGAACTAGAAATGCACTGGCCTAGGTTGAATTCTTTCTTCTGTCTCAATAGTTATTGTATTTGTTTGTCCAAGTAATGGCTGATTAAGTTCTCATGCCAACACATTAAAACATAAAATCAGAATGGGAAAGACTAACTTAATTGATGGCAAATATATGACTCAGGCACTGATGGTACCAATAATGCAGAAGAGTTGGTATGTCAGCTTACAGTGTACGCCTACTTCATATTTTTGAAGCTCAAACACAGCTTTCTAGCAGCTGTTGATGACTGGATGAAAGAACGAGTTAAGTGAAAAGCCTTAATCTTTTAGAGTTAAATTATCAGAAACATCTGACTTAGGTGGCTCAGCTCCTCAGAAGTATCCTAGCTTCCAGTGAATTGTATCTTAGGTCTCCTTAGGTCTATAGCCATGTAACATGGCAGTACAATCCACCTACCAAGTGCTTAAATGAAGGCTTATTAAGCCTCTCATTAACGGTACTAAAACTTACTAGCAGTGCAGTCTCGGTACAGCTATACCCTTTTCTGTTCTTTTGCAAGTTCACCTGGGGACAGCTCCAAGTTATCAGCACCTCGTTGCCTTGAGATCTGTGGACATCCTCTTGGGTGTCCATGATTTACTAAAGCACCCAGACACCCGCCACGCTTATGTACTTTTGTGAATCCCGCCCTTTGCATTCAGCATCTTTTCAAGACGTAACTACACATACCACTTCTCTTCAGTTCTTTGTTGTTTATTTTCTTTCCCTGTGTGAAATCAGTGAGATGTATCTAGGCGCGCCTAAGAAAGATGCAAGAGGTTTTGGTTTGGAGAGACAGGGTATTTGGGGGTTTGATTGCTTTTGGAACTAGACTGGGGTCCCACACAATGTGCACAACTAATTTTTTGAGTTATTAAAAAACAAAACAAAACAGTCCACCATGATGCTTTTCTAATGAACCAAAAGTGTGAGAAGAAAATTATTTGTGGTCGAATGCAAAGATTCATTTCACCTCAGACAAAACATGAACTTAGGTTTCAAGTGGAATTTCATGTTTTTCAGTTTGGACTGAAATAATATTAAAACTGTTTAAAGTACAAGTGTGCAAAGTTTAATAATGGCTGAAACTAATATTTCCAAAGCAATCAAGGCTCTAGTACTCAATGGTATTTTAGCACTTTAGTCCACCTGGATCTCAAAAATCTGATGCAGAACTTGGCATTACTGGTTTCCAAACTAGCACTATCTGTGTTCAGATGAAGAATTTCTAGTAATATAAATAATTCTGATGAACCTGCTAAGCAGAAGAAATCTTTAAAGTCCTTCTGTCATTGCAGGGACATAACCTGAAATGTGATCTTAATAATCAGTCTTTTCTTTCTCTCTGTTTTACAAGCTGAAGATGACCAGGCCCACCCCACAGGTGAGCTAATCCTCTGTACTCACATTCACGTCTGAAACAGTTAAATGGACAGTGTGGTCATGCTCAGCAGTGACCAAGCTGATAAAAACATAGGCTATCATAGTGAGTTGGAGCATATGTGGAATATATGTATAGAGATATCTAGTCACAGACAAAGGGGTGGCAACAGTGTGTTGACCTCTTTGCTGGCTTATGAACCGCTAATACTCAGGAACACAGAAGCACCTGTGAAACTGCATAAGAACGAGGAAAAATTCTTGCTCACAGGAGCTAATACCACTGCCAAGCCTGGCTGGGTACCTCATCCCACAGACCAACCCATTCAAGATAAATCCCTCAAGTGCCCCCAATCAGAGAGACATAGTCCAAGCCTTACAACGAAACACACACAGACACTCAAACGTGGCTCCATCTCTCTTGCCGGGGCCCATGGACGTGTCAACCGTCCCTCATGTGTCAACCGTCCCTCATGTGTCAAAGGCCGCTGGCAGATCTACGTGGATCAGTGCAACACCTCTTCTCCATCCATCGCAAAGAGTGCTTCACTAACCCAATACTAAGGGCTCTGTGGTATAACACACCCCTGAAAACAACTTGCCTGGTGTTGAAGAGATCTAAATCTCCAAGTGTTACCAGAGTTGCTTGCTACAGCTTTAACCTTTGACATAAAAAGTAGATTCACCACAGGTTTAGAATTGTAGTGTTTGTCAACGTGAATATCTTTTTTTCTTGAACAAGCACCTGACAGCTTTGTTTTTCCAGGTAGCCTGCTGCTCTCACGCGTCACCTCTCAAACGAGCCCAAGGTACTGCTGCTGTACCACTACCCAGAAGAGTCATGAGCTCATAGGCTGCTGTTAATGACTGTGGCTGTACCCTCAGGATGTACATCTAGACTGCAGTAGATGGATATTTATCATGGTGAGAGCACATATTCAAGACAACTTTTGGCTAACTAGTTTCTCTCCACAATACTGCTATTGGTCTAACCATTGCAGCATAGGACGCACCAAGGACATGCTCAATCCTCACAAGAAAGTGAACAAATATTTGAGCTTTAGCTGGTACCACGCTCTAACTATTTTGACTATATTCCTAGAAGCAACCTCACCGGCTTCTTTAAAGCTGTCTAACTCAAATATGCCCGACAGTCAAGTGAAAATTCTGTTCCCGATTATGGCTCTTTTCCAGAAAAAAATCTGAAAGTTCAGTCCGTAACTTAGCACAGCAGTCAGTTGCCTAAATGTAAGCACCCCATGCTATTTAAGATGTTCCAGAACATCTGAGACACCTTCATAGGAATTGTAAATAAGACATAAGACCTCTGGGAGACAAGGCTCTTTAAGGTATTCTGGCTTTGAGCTGTATCTCAAAAGGCAGAATACATCTACGTTAAGCAACTGAATCTCCACTCAATCTGAAAGAATACCAAGATGGAAACATTTCCTAAAATTTTTATTTTTTAATAGCTATTGGTCAAATAACCTTTATAAACATCAAGGACAGCATCACTGGATCTAATACCACCTTTGGTAGCTCCTGATGAAGTATTTCTCTTTTGTGGCACCTCCTTTCTCTTTTTGTCATGTTTCATCTTTTCAAAGACTTTACCAAAGAAATACCTGTCACACATGGAAATGCTCTATTTGTGTCTCTTTGAAATCTCTTCTTCTTTGTACAGTCCTCATCCAGGGTTTGTCTCAAATTGAAAAAGTATTTCACACTCAAACCTCTGCTGCAGCTTTAAACAGATATAAAATAACAAGTATATAAAGCATCAAGACAGCTCCCTCAGATCATCAAAAGAAGTTATTCCACAAAGAGGCCAGCATTAACCTAAGCCGAGGTAGGGTCTTCAGCTATTCCTTCTTTACTTTTGTGTGAATTAGTCTTGGGGATTTTTTTTACTGCTGGTTTTCATTGGGGTTTTTCTGCAGCTATTTTCAGCAGTTGGTTGTCAAAACTTTTTCTGGAAAGCATTGCCGATATAAACAATCTACTGATTTAATCTTGTAGTAGCCCTGTGTTTAATTAAACTTACAGTGTGTCTTCACATTAAGGAATTTTTTTAGCCCATGAAACCTACATATAAACCCAAACTTTTGGTTTGTTGGAAATGCTTTTTTGGGAAAAAGGAGATGATTCAAAATGCCGTATTTCAAAGAGTTGCCACACAAGTAAATACAAAGCTTACCTCCTCTGGGAAATGCCATATAATGGATTTAAAAGATGAACAAAATCCAAGTGTTTATTCAGTCTAATGGATAAAAAGGACAAACTCACTGACTTACTACAATGGTCAATTGTACAAGAAGCTGAAACAGCCCATTTCTGACAGCCAGTGAAAAATAACATTTGTGCCCATTAAGAAAACCCCTCATGTTGTATTTCATATGGAAAAACCAATAGAATTCCCCAGCCAAGCGTTTTTATCACTAAACTATCTTGATTTATACTTTGTTTGAAGTTCTCAAAATGAAACTTTCAGTCTCTCGCTCGCTAAAAATAAACTTGCCGTAGCTGGTTAGGAGGCAGCTGACACAGGCAGAGTTTGAGCATTCAGCCCTTCTGAGAAGAACAACTGAGGGATTACTCTTTCATTCTGTAGAAAGCAAGCATGACTTCTATATATTTAAGATTCAGGTCTGCAAATTCTTAGTAATAAATAGTCCAGCTGGAGCTGATTTGTGAAATGGATATACAGAACCTGCCCGTTTTCTGAGAAAACTCAACATTATTAATGGAAAAATGCACATTTCAGTTCATATATCTCTAGTTACCTATTAACAATTGAAGCACTGATAGATGCTGTACATCCCTTATAATAAAACATTCCCTATAAACATTTCTTCTTTAGATTTAAATTGGAAGTTGTGAGAAAGCTCAGTAAAGCATGGCTTCATTACATAGGTTACTGGGGTTATTACTTCGCTGTCATTCAGATACAGATACCTCAGATACCTCCTGCCTGCGGGGAAGGGCAGTACTTGCCAGTTAAACCAGATGATCTATCCCCTATTAACCAAAATAATGTTTTAACTGGTAATCTGCTATTTGCCAATGCTTTTCCACATCTCTCACCTACACTTGTCTCAAAGGATAGGCGAGATCCATCACGACTTACTGGGAAGCACAAATAGGGGCTGTCATGTCCGTGCATGAGGAATACAGCATGGGGCGTGAAGTCTGACTCCAGCCTGAACAGGAGAGAATATTAAATATCCCTTTTCCCCACGGTCCTTTTTATTTTTTTTTTTAAAGAAATTAAACCAGACTCTGCCAGGAATGGTTTGCAGTAGCTGACTGCTTTGGGACTAGATGACCTCTCCAGGTTTCCACTTACCCTATTAAGATTCTAAGAATTTTCACACCAGAAAATCTGTTACTTATATAGGTAGGTACAGCATTGCTAACTCAAATATGATTTATGTAGTTGGTACTGAACTCAGAGTAGGCCAACAAACACTCTCAGACCTGGATGTTAGCTCCTGAGCTACCCGTAAAGACATACCCTAACCTCTGTGCAGAAAGGCATTTAAAATAATAAATTAATGACCTGCAGGACAGAAGACCTGGATTTGTTCGGACCAAAAGGAAGGGAAGTGGTTCAGAGGACTCTTCATAAGAGAAGACTAAGTGCCTCCTTCCCTCCTTTCTTATATCAGAATGATCACACTTGAATAACTACATGGCCTTGACTATGGAAGGTACAGGCAGACTGGTCTACATCAAAGCCAAGTCATCATTATGCCTAATAACTTTAACGATCCTTCCCCTCCCCAAAATTAGCTCTTTTCATATTTCTTTTCCTATCATTTACATTTTCTTTTTTTAACTTAGATCTTATCACAAACATAAAAATATGGAAAACAAATTCTTAGCCTTGCAGACACTGCTCACTAATTTCTTTGGATTTACTCTAGCTTCATAGTAGTGTTATACAGAGGTCAGTCCTGTGGGGTTGCACGATTGCCAGCTCTAATAGATAATAGATATATTCTTTGCAGTCAGATATATGTTTTGCAGCCACTAATGTATTAAGGGAAAATTTGCTTTTTATCCTATTAATAAACAGGTTAGTTTATGATTTTCTATGCTTTAACGAATTATCTTAAGACAGTATTTCTTAATGCAAAAGCTATAAGGACTTAGAAGATAAAAGTGGAAAAGTTGCAATCCATTGGATCCCCCCATGTACATAGGTCTCGAAATTTCTTCTTGTCCTCACCATTTCTGCACACAGCTTCATAATCTTTGAAAGAACCCCAAGGGGCTATTTCCCTCGGAA
>VYZW01036703.1:201644-253821 GCA_013401315.1 Balaeniceps rex | reverse complement strand
TGCCATGAAGAAAAGCCTTAAAGGCTTTCAGTGCAGTGAAGCTCCTTTAATGTGAAACAGCAGCCAGAAGTGTTGGCTAACAGAAAAGTAAGAACCAAGGATGGAGTGTTTCTTCTCTCCTTCTAGCAATCAATGGTTGACGCAGTTTCTGTGCTGGAGACCGCTACCAAACATCATGTTTAGCAGACACCAATGCATGTGGCTGGGGAGACATGGCGTTTTTTTAAAATCCTGGATGCTTTTGGCTTCACAATATCCTGTGTATGTATGAAGTTTGTTGTCATGTTTGTTGTAAACCTGCTAGGCAGCAATTTATGTAAGTACCCCTAACTTCTCTTAGTGCAAGATACAGCGAATTACACTTCCCTAGTCATCTCCTCTGCACCACATGCAGATTTATAAACAGACCTCTGTCATATCCCAGTCTTGTGCTTCATATGAATATATGCCATAATTCCTCTGTCGTGTCCCTGTTTTCCATGTCACGTTTCTATTTCCAGTGTAAGGTGCATTCTGACAGATTGCTTAGAAAATTATAACCTTGTCACTACAACACACTTAAATATCACACGCTGGAACTGAGGGATTTGAGATGGTAAGCAATGCGGTATTACACCAACACAAACTGGAAACTGGATTTGAAAAATAACCAAACTGTTTTGGAGACTACCATACATTAGAACTTAGGGATTAATTTGAAAATTGTTTTCAGTTATTATGTTTACTAAAATTGCTTTCCTACCTTGACTGAATTGCAGAGTTATAACCTACCACACATAACAGATAAGCTGTAGCATTTGTAACTTGAGTATTATTCATATCATAAGGGTTTCATTAAGAGCTTCCATACGATACTCCGATGTATGTACGTGCACACAGGTGCCCCATTGGTCTGTATGCGCATCATCACATCACTTTCCTTTTAATTGCAAAATTAAGGTTGGCTTTGTGCTTAATACAGGCATTCTGGAGGTATTGCTGCTGTGGGGATAACAAATAGTATGAGAATAAGAGTAATTAGATCTTCTGAAATTCAAAGTACTACTGTCAGTGACTGTTAAACGCACTTAGAGTGGTCAATTAATTGGAAAAAAAGCAAGCAGTCCCTTTAAAAAAATAAATTGAGTGCATCACCTAAGCATAATAAACCATTTGAATAACATAGGAACTTGAAATTCTGCAAGGAGAAAGACAAGTGCAGCCATTTCAGTTATCAGGATCTGCTTTTGGCAGTGTGACAGAAGTGACAGATCTTGGATCCATTTCTCATTAGGTTCTATATTTTTAATTTTAACCCTAATATACAAAGTTAATGTTTTGTACTGGAAATCTGGAGTTGAAAAAAACATATTGTCAAAGAATTGAAGCTTCATTCGTCCAAGCAGAAGGGGCAAAGTCTTGGCGCAGCTGAAGTCATGGTGTAATTTTTGCACAGAATAGGGTGGCACCAGGACATTCTCCTCGTTGACCTCATGAGATTCATCTCTAGGGCAGTTTCAGAACTAAACTAACTGGGTTTTATATACTACTCTTATACATAATGTTTTAAAGTTTCTGACTTGGACATGACTTCTTGGGTAGCAGGATTCTCTCTGAGAGCACAGAATACCAACAAGAGCAGAAAAAGCGCAAGCTGTCTACAAGTCTCTGTGGACAACGTATTTGAAAGAGGTGTTCAATCCCCCCCAGATTGCCACTGAAACTACTGCTTATCTCTAGCTATTTTGCCTGGATTTATACTTGCTTTTATTTCTCTTGTCACCTATACTGGGGTTTTAAGTTTTGAAAACTACTATATTTTGTCCAATTTGACCCAACAATGGCCTAAAGGTGGTTGACTACATATTATTATCAGCCCGTTGGGGAGTACTGTATAAAAGGCTACAAAGATAGAGCTATCAAGTCCACATGAACTTGGCTAAAACATGTTTCTTTCATGTAGAGATGATAAAAGGCCTGTGGAGTAAGGGTAGGTCATGCATTACCAAAAAGAACACATGAAAATTGTCCCTTGCACAGTTCTCCCCTTTGGCAGTCCATTATTTATCGTAAATACACCTTGTGCCACTGCCTATGTCACTACCACTAGCCTGTTTGTGTTAATAAAAACCAGACTGACAAAATACTGTTCTCATATTCATGAAGAAAACATCCACTGATTTCAGAGTTGTCCAAGGCTACCAAAATGCTGTGTTTGGTTTAAATATTTACATATGCCCATGCTGTGCTGCTCCAGGTTTTCTAGAAACTTTTTAAAGGAATTTTTCCACATGGTCTTCTCTTAAGTTTTCTGGGGTGCAATGAACTTTTCCAAACTCATATTAAAATCCCGTCTAACTCACCAAATAAGATGGTACCTATGTCTTCTGAGCATTAGGAAATGTTACTCTGTTACTGGGTGTTAGAAGTGCAGTAAAAAAGAAATCAAACAATAAACCACTCTGGGCAGTGAGGGGAAAAAAAGTTTTCCTGCCTTCCTCCACCCTACTTTACTGCCCTTGTTTTATCTTATGGATGCTATATTGCTAAAAAACACAGCGAAGGTATGTCTTTCCATTTGTGCGGGTATATAACACACATACATATGTTAAATGAATGATAAAAATGGTGGAAGATTTACTACTTTGCATTGTTCCAATCAGTATCTTTAAATACCTGTATTTATTTAGTCTTGTTTATTAATTTGTTTATTCTTCTTACTTCTTTAGTGCTATTACTCACATTAGCATTACTGGGTGAGCCAGTGAGTGGCTACTGTTACTCAATATGCTTTAAAACTACAATATCTGTAATCCCACACTTAAAAAAATACATAAATACACAAGTGCTATGTATGTATGCCCAGATCTCATACACATAATACTCATGCGCTCCTATAGATTAAATAGGAAAACATAACATACTTCTGAAGATCTTTCCAATTTCAAGCAAGCTGGACTGCTTCCTAGCTCACCTGGGTAAGAATGAGAAATGTGGGGAGGAAAATTATTATTCCCAAATCAATTTTGCAATCTCTTCCATAATGTAAATCTGACAACTCCTACAACTCCTCCTGTCACACGCTCATTTTTTTCTTTAACCTTTCAAACCTATGGTTTGCCTTCTTTCCCTCAAAACTTATCCACAGGGTTTTGGAAATGTTTTTGTTCCTGGCAGGGCTGCCAATATCTGGTGGCAACTTCTGCATGGGCAGAAGTTTCCTGCAGAGAAATGGCAATGTTTCTCTTTTCCCAGAATATTTTGTACCCTTACTGTTCCGCTCAGTGTGCGGTTCCTGGCCAGAAGAGTGTTTTGTCCTGTGTGTCATACGCTGGAGCCCTCCCGTCTTCCTGCTGTAATCGCAAGATTACTGTTAACAATAATAATGTCAACATTCTGAATTTACAAAACAAAAGGCACAGAGATTAAATCCTTTAATTAATCCACTGAAGGGATAATCCAGGCATTGCTACCGGAGATACTGATTTTTATTGGGGTGGGGGAACTTTATTTAAATTTGTTTCCAGAATATTGCAAATGACTGAAAACTGAGTGCCAACAAAGCCCCACAGTGCTCTTCAGCAGACGTACCGGGGCGTTCAGAAGCATCAGCTGCTCAGAGCAACCCCAAAGCCACTTTATCGGCTCAAGTCGTGCTGTTCCATCCTGATGTAGGGAGACGGACTGCATCACCACAAAAAATAAACAGGGGCTGTCACAGATATGATAAACACCTTTCCAAATGCAGAAGGAGAAGGCATGTTATCCGAGATGATTCAAGCACTGGGGATATTTCACAGTACGATCCCATTTAGGTGCAATCTTGACCAAGCTTAGTGCTCTCTGTGGCTACAGATGTGTCAACGCAGTGCGGTACCAGCTAAAGCTCCTGCTCAAGTGATGCTGCTCAGTGTTTCCGTAGAAGGCACAAACCAGCTTTCTCCATAGTGGACAAAAGTCTTTCTCCTGTCCTTTAATGAGGGCTGAACTGGGTCTTTTTTCACACAGCTCGATGACTTGCTGTGAGTAAGAACATTACATCTTCTTTTAAGAGTATTTAGTCACTGTTGACTTTTCCAGTATTGGTGCCAGCATTTCTCATCTTGTTGGAAAAAAACCCGCAGTGAAGACCCTGGCAGTGCTAGAATGGAGGTTTCGTGGTTGTAGAAGTCCTAAAACTATCATGTATTCTTCTAACACATGTGTTCCGGAGTGTTAAAACACTGACTTCACCCACAAGTAGTTCAGCATTTTACAAAGTTCCACTTCCCTGCCCTCAAGAGCTTTCTATCTTAAATGGCAAAAACAAAAGAAGAAGAACAGAGCAGAACTGAAAAATATTTTTAAAACGGTCGCTGATCCTTTGTTTCATCGTTTTTGTCAGCGACTGTAAACAACTTTTATTGTGACAGTAAATTCACTAGTATGTCTATGAAAGGGTACTGAAGAACTATATATAATAACCTAATGTAGCACCTACATTGTTTTACTCTTCAGTACTTAAGTCTTTTTTCTAACCTTCAACAACTGTTGAAAATGCCTAGGAATTGCTTTATGGCCTCATCCAGGAGCCAGCCCAACTTTCATTAACTCCAGTGGGAGGTGGATCAGACCCATAGTTTTATCCTGGAAACAAACAGACTCACTTCCCAGAGAGATGGCAGCCTCCAGCCTTTGATTCAGGAAGACTAATTGCAGAATTACATACGAATATAAGCATGTTTAAAAATCATACCTCGATAAGGCTGGGGAGCACTTCTCACCCTACAGCTGTAGTGCATTACTACACTGAAAAAGCTTGTACTCTTACTCTGTCAATAAATGTTAACACCAACCCTGATCCTACTAATATTAAGAAAAACATCTTGCTAAATAAAATGTATAGAAATGCTCGAGACCTGGCATTTATTCATTAAAATAAGTACATTTAGGAGTGTCAGTATTAAAATAAGGAAAGCATTATTGCTACTGATGTACCAGGAGCAGCAGTTCTGCTTAGAGAGCAATGTCAATAAGTTTGAAAAGAAATGATCCAAAAGTTATGAAGACATTCCTAGGTCAGCAACAGAAAGTACAACACCTACAAGCCTCGGTTCCTGAGAGGACCAGGCAATTCAAACAGCTAAAGTAGCACTGGGGAGAGCTGAGAATGAATAAATATAAATACTGCAGTGGACCAGGCAGGGGTCTCGGGATGTTTTTTGCTCTCCACGTTGGAACAGTAGGATTTGAAAGCATTTTTCCATTAGAAAAAAAAATACACAAAATGACAATAGCGAGGCCCAGCTTTCAAGTCTACGTATAAACATCAGTGCTCGGTTTTGAAACTTGTGGTCCTTAAAACCTTATATTTTATTTTCAAACGGCATACCCCCTGCCAAGAACTTACATTTTTTTCCCTCTCTAAATAAGCAGCATGATGAACAAATTTCATTTCTTTCTGTTCAGTTTTTTCCATCTTTAATACAGCCTCCAGCAGGCCAGATGGCACCAATGCAATTGCTAGTAAGTCAATACATCTGGCTGCATTCCTGAAATGACAAATCTGATGGATAGAGCCCCAGCTCCTATACAAAGCCTCTTTTCAGAACGCTCTCCCTGGTACTTGTCTGCTTTAAGCAAAACCTAATGTGTGAAAACAAAATAAAATTGAGCTCTTTCACCACCCCGCACTAACGTTTCATTTGCAGTGTTTTTATTAACGCTGCTCTCTCCCTGCCCTGCTTCTGTACCTCAACCCCAATCTGCCGAGCGCTCTCTTTTTGGCACAAGACGGGCTCTGTTCGAAGACCTCCCTCCTCTGGAGCTGCTAACAGTTCAAAGCAGGTTACAATAAACACTTTGGCTTTTCTCATTAAGAGCAGCAAGATTGTTTAGGAAATTGCCCTCAAAGAGAGAACAATCTGAGAAAAGCAAATCAGGAGTGCGATCTCTCGCCGTCGTCAGAGCAGAAATCCGTCAGCGAGGTGCTGCGCTAGTACTGATGCTGCAGTGCCATCCATGTAAGGTGCGAGGGACCGTGCAGCCTCGCACAACATCCCTGGAGTATTTACAAATCCACAAATAAATATCTGGAAGCAGTTGGTCGGACCAACAGAAGGGTGTGTAGCAGAAAACTACGGACCACAGCGCAGCAGGTGTTAACCATCGCTTAGACAACACTAGTCTTTGTCTTTTTTTATATATATATATTATTTGGGAGAGGAACTAGCACCAGATAAAATGCAAAAGCACAAAAAGGTGCCACTCCAAACGAGAACTTCTCTATCCCCATAGCTATTTTGCAACATAAAGCACCACATGAGGTGTGGAGATCCTAATTTGTGTTGTGCCATGTTTATTCATCACTGACAGACTCATGACAAAGAAGTTATTTCTGTGTTAACTGAAGTCACTGCCATGATAAATATCAAACAACTGACAGTTTTGAGTCACATAACCCAAGTTACTAAAACAAAAAGTGGTTGCAACTCCGTTTCAGTCCATGAAACTTTTACCCTTAAAAATTAGTACTTTGCCTCCTGAGTAAATCTGCTGAAGTCGCTGAGATAGCTCAGAGTAACAAAGGTGTAAAGAAATCAAAATATAAAATCAAGAAGCTAATATTTATAAACACTAATCACAGTAATTAGCAACTAGTGAGAAGCGTGCTAGGTCCAAGTGGGTTAAAGCTGAAATCGTTCCATCCCAAATACAAGTCATGCTTACGAGTCTCCGCAAGCCCATCACGAGCATTTCTGTCTGCAACCTGAGCCGAATACACTCTCGATCCAGAAAGTTAAGAGCGCAACAGACAAAAATTTCTGATTTATTTGGTACAGTCTTTGGGCATAGGAACAAAAATGACGACAGTGAAGCTTTTCCAACCTGTCTACTATGCACCCAGGCTATGATTCCTTCAGAACTGGGTTTTCTTCTTAAATGGACAAAACAATTTGGGTTGAGCATTTCAAACACACTTACTGCAGCTCAGTGCTCATCTCTAGAGAAACAGCATTGGGTGCTCAGGGGCAGATCCTCTTTAAATACCCCTGCCCTGTTCTTCTTCAGAATTCGTTCTGTTTTAACTGTATCCCACTTGGAGAATTAAGTTACTTTGCATAGGGGCTTTTTGCATAGTTCAGTAATATAAAAGTTAAACCTCTGTTTAAGTTGATTTCATTGTGTTGAGTTTTTTTTTATGAATAATAAAAATGAAAATTATTAAAGCCACAGCTAGCGCTCAGGGTCAAGGATGTACAATATAGATACAGCACCCATCTGTCCAATTCTCTGTCCACAGACTGGTAACGTCTATCACAGCATCTTTGGTCTGTTTCTCATATGTGAGTGGGGAAGATGGGATGGGAAAGGATTTTTTTTTTTTTTAATCTCTTACCAGATAATGTGGGTAGTCCTAATAGTTAGATTCATATTTTTTACATTTTTCAGTGAGCAGTGAGAATAAAATCCTTGGCCTTATCAGTAATTTATGTGTAAATAATTTGAAGATTATTTTTAAAAGAGTAATGCAACTTCAAACACCTCAAATATCAGCAACCAACAATAAAAAGAACCATTTTTCTTTACCATGTAGGCTGGACTATAAGTATCTATACACAAAGATACACATGTAAACACCCAGCCAATGCATTGTTAAAGGTTATCACTAAATTTTATGATACAAAACCAGAAGTCTTCACAGACATATTTCACAGCTTTGTTTCTGGTAGTGAAGATTTTCAGAGACTCATGTGTGCATCTTTTCAGGCTCCATCCCCTGAATCTGATCCGAAAAGGTTCATGCTTGGGTAACACCTCCATATCCTTGCACTGAGATTTTTAGCTCTTAAGTAGGACTAGGTAAAAGAAGTTATTAGGATCTTCTGCTGCTTCTGAAATATCTAATGTGGTGCAACCAATAACAAAGTCATTCCGAGCCGTCTTCTGGGGAATGAACGTATGTGTGCCTATACAATGTAGTACTGAGCTACTCTTACTTCAGATATCACCAAGCATCAGAGACACCTATATGATTATTCTCTAAATATTTTAGCCTAAAAGTTTAAAATGAAAAAACAGCCATCATTATGAGGAGTGTTTAGAAGAGGAGAATTTAGAATAGGAGAGCATCCCATCAAGTGTAAGGGGCTCTAGGAATGGAAGAATGAATCCAGAGAGTGAAAGGGCTTTACTCTCCACGGCTTTGCGTCATATTTCTCTCACCATCTTACTGTTTGTGGTTCTCATTTCTTAATCATTAGTTCACCTTGCAACCTACTGTAGCCATTAATTATTTGACTTTTAGATTCCTTTTATCTCCCCAGGTTGCTTCTCTAGTTGTCCTTTGAGAAGAAGATATTATATGTGGATAAATGTTTTCTATTTCTCCATTCGTTCTTATCAAATGACACATTTTAAATTGCCTCATTCTTCCATGCAATTTTTGCCTACCAATGTAATTGCTTCACGGACTTAAATCATGTAATATTAGAACATTCTAAAATAGTACTAATGATCTGTAAAACTAAAAATAGAGAACACTTTCGAAAGAGCTTTCAGTTATGGAGAATCCAAATTATTCTAATTTGGAAATATATTTAAGTAAATTATGGATACGTCGTACAGCCAGTAATTTTTCACCACCTTCATTTTGCACAGACTAGCCACATTCCATTTTGATCTTCTGAAATCAAAACTTCACTGGCCTTGTCACCCCACTTGACTTTGAGAAAAAACACTGAGAAATTGCTCTGTTTTCGAATATTTATCTGTTGAGTCATGTATTGAAGCTTAAAGCATAATGATTGAGAGGGACTCTCAACAGATTAAGTCGCCTTTCAGGATTTGGCACAGACCAGGGAGAAAACAATAGCACACTAGCTGTATTTTGAAAGAGGTTACGAAAAAAAAAAATACAATCAAAACAACCCCCTTGAATGTCTTAATAGTAAAATGAGCAAGAAAATCCATGCACTTAAATCCCATTAGAGCTTTTTTTTTTTAATCTGCCCTTAGATATTAAGATGATAGGAACTCTGAAAGACAGACGGTATCCAGCCCCAGGGGTTCTAATTACCAGAAAACTAGCATGGCTGAAATTACATAATCCAGGTGAGCAGCTATTGTACGTTAAAATTTCAGCATTATTCAAAATATTAAAAAATATATTGAAAAGGATTGTCTTCTGATTAAGTAACTAGACAGAGACTCTGGAGAACTTTACTGCTTTTTCCAGGTTTGGTAGAGGCACCTCGTATCACTGGGTTTGCTTAACTCTCCTGTACGCTACCGAGAGCGGGGCAGCCCCGGTCTCAGCCAGAACCTCTGGCCATTACTATAACGTTACTGTTAATAGCAGAGAAATCAGTCCCAGCTATATTAGCCATGTAAATGTACCTGAACTTAAGCTAGTTGTATTAGGATCTGATGCCAGTGTGGAGAAAACCAGTAATCCCACTGTAATCTATTCCTAAGAAATTTAATTAAGTAGTTTGATGTGGGGGCTGTTACTTTATGATTAGCATATCACAGGGATTCAACATCATTAGCAAAGTTAATGACTGTTTGTCTTGTCCCACAAGATCATCTACCAGCTCCGACAGCTTCACTTCTCTCATTTTCTCTACGGTTGGACTCGATGATCTTAAAGGTCTTTTCCAACCAAATGATTCTGTGATTTTCCAGTCTGAGTTGAGTTAGGCAGCTATGAGAGAGGCTGTGTGATTTGGAAGATCACTCCTTAGAAAAGTTTTGTTAACTGTGCTCAATCAGCAGATGCACAGACATGACCGACATAGTTTTTATCTGAAGTCTGACCCACAAGGTTTTATTCAATAGAAGAAATGTTGCTGGAATCACAGTTTGGGTCTTTGCCTGCTTGGGTTGATTTTCTTAAAGCACTGGGTTCAAGATACTTTTATCCCCGGATTTCAGCAAATAGCACACGGCAGATAATCAGTTTTGACTCACGCAGGCTGACATTTTGAGGGCTTCTGAGCTCTTTGTGCACCAAAATGCAGTGAGTATGAGAGTGCTATCTCTTGCTCTCACTACACCCCCTCGGATGCAGAATAAATGTCCTGGATTCAGATGTCCTCCTTCATGAAAAGTGCTTCTTGGCACCTGATACCCTGGTGTATCTGTGTAATAGATACTGTGTTATCAGTGCTGCTCAGCATAAAGAAGTCCATTGTTTTGGGCATAAAAGAAGTTATATATACATAAATTATTCACCAAAAAAGGTGGTTCTAAGAAAAAAAAAATGTAGCATATATGAACATAATAACCAAGTATGTGTCCCACTATTTTGGGTTTCAGTTCAAGAGAAAACAGGAGAGCGTATCTAGACAAGAGCAACCTGTGGCCATTATAAATAAAGGTGCTTTTCAAGGTCCATTAAGCACTAATCATACCTTAGATTAAGAGGAGAAGGGGAACAACAGGTCTAAGATTGTTTAAAGGGTATATTTCATACCATTAAGAAATTTAAGACAGAGACAGGTCAGGCTGAGTTCTGTTTAATTTAAAAGATACTCATCTCAAACGTTAGTCCGAGGTCTCAGGATACTGGATGTCTTTCTTATAACAGCGCACACGGGAAAGAGTGAGGAGAAAGAATTTCAGGAGAGGAAATAGGAACACAGTCCTGATTCAGGCCTAGTTTCCTCCATTTTCCCCCCAAAACACAGTTTAAGAATCAATTCCAGTATTATTCACACAAATTTGCAAGTTGCTCAACTAAAACACATATTTAAGATATATTCATCCTCCCCTAACTTGTCAGTTGACTTGTATCAAGGTGCACTATATAACACCCTTCTGGGCGAGTTCTGCTGGTCTGCAGGAGTGTTTTTCTTACACTGCTGCAGCACTGGCATAGGCCATGCAGGCAGTGACAGTCTGCACGGGTAACTGCACCCCTGCACGCATACACCGCTGTGCTCGCTCCCCAAGGCATGCTCCGATATCAGATAAATCACTGCACTGTCAAACAGAAGCGTTGCCTCCTACGGAAAACAGTCTCTCCAGCTACGGTACACAGTTTGCAGTACTAACAATTTGAAATATTTAACAGTGATGAAGTTCTTTGATCAAATTTTCTTGATCAAGATAAGCAATAAACATTTTAGCCTTAGCCTAATGGAGAGGATCTAATGATTTAGCGGAAAAGGCTGGCAGCCTTTTTGGAGCAACAGGTAGGTTGTCCAAGAGCTACCAGTCACCCAAGCCAACTGGCACCCTTCTCCCTTCCAATCTCAACACAAAGCAATCACTCAGTCACCCGATTTGGATAATGTCCCACGCCACCTCTCTTGGCAAAGCATTCAAGGGCCTGATCCAAGCCCCAGTCAGACCCACAGGTCTCTCCCCAGCTCCAACCCGGCCTGACCAGGCTTGGCTCCTGCATCCCTTACCCCCGTTCTCTGCAAAGACCTAACCAGCGCGCACCAGTGCTGGGACAATTCCAGATCTCTGCCCCGTTGGCTGGGTGAAATCATCTCAAAATAAGGTCAGAGAGGAAAATGTCACCTTTGAAATGGAAGGAGGTTTCTGTAGCACGTTATGGTGTAATGTAAACAACAATGACACTAGAGGCAGCAAAAGTTTGCAGCTGTATTATAAACTTTCTTCCACCCCCCTCTGCCTAGGAATAAGTCATCCAAACAAGCCCTGGCAGTTTTGACTGCTCAAGAAACTTTATGGCTGAGAGCTGCACAGATGATTTACTGCTAGGTCCCCTTTTCCCCCCTCAAGCTTGTACTAAACTAGAAATTCACAGTTGTTTAATGGAGGACAGCGTACTCGCCTTTTTTTTTTTTTTTGCCTTCTCATGAGAAAACTTGTTTTATAGTTCTTGTGAAAGAATTTGTGATGTCTGATTACAACATGGAGCTATAAATCCAAGTCTTAAAAAAACCCAGCGTCTCTCTCTTCTCTTTTTTTTTTTTTGGTGCTCAGCAATAACGCACTTGTTTTAATGAGCCAACCGTCTAGGTATGAGAACACACAACTGCCGAGAGAGAGAAGACAAGACAAAACACCCTGCTGCATCCCTGACGTTGTCGTGATGGATGCTGTTCTAACAAAGCACGTAGCTGATACTCAAACCTGCTTGTAAGCTTTAGGCCAGCTAGTTTCTGCTTGTGAAACAGCCTGAAAAATGAAGCCAAAACCAGGCCCTGATGCACTAAGGTACTGCAGAAGATCTGTAATTTCAAGTGCATTGCCTTCATTGGTCAGAAATTTAATTATGGAAATGTTACAAGACTGTCTCTTATTTAGTAATTCACTTACTCTGTGAAAATAGTACAGGAAAAATAGTTGTTTCTGTACTGACCTAATTAGAAGACAACATCAAAGGAAATGCAACCACCACTTTTAGAGGAACAGGTGTAAAGAGAACTAAAATCTATCCAAGTAAAAGGATCTAACCCATCTGGTCTCACAACCCCAAATCTTTTAAAGGCTAATGATAGACTTACAACCATTTGGATGTTCCCAAAGTCAGTCTACGCACAGTCCTTCATCTGAGCAAGTCATCCCACAGCCCACATCTCTCATGGCCTACTCCTCAGGCTCTTTGCCAATACAAACACCAGATTCCCTGAGCAGGGCACCTGGCTGCTCCGGTGCTGGGATAACAGGGCCAGTAGCCTGGAATTAGAGGGTAGGGAAGCCAAGCATCTGGGATCCCTTTCTGGGAAAGGGGGCATTGACAAAGAGGTTGGAAAAGGGGCACAAGCCCTCAGCTTCTGGAGGCGACTCCTGTCAGGTGCGAAGGAAAGGGATCCCTTCAAGGAAGGCGTTTGTGTCACCCAGGCAAGCGACTGCACCGGCGCAGTGGTCTCTCCAAGGTCACGGTTGCCACAGGAGGGGGATGCACTCAGAACATCCCACTCCTCCCTCCTCTGCCTTGGGTTTGCCAAGCAGGTTGGGAGAACCTTAACCCTCCCTCCCGCGCAGTCTTGGGCTTCTCCTGCGGCAGGTCCTGAAGCTTCTGCCCCAGAAGGGTGCTCTGAGCGCCCGCTGCTCTGCACAGACCAGATTCCTTTCCCTTCTCCAGCGGCTGGGACTGCACCAGCTGTATCCAGCTGCACGCATGTGAGCCTGTTTATTAAATCTGCATTTTACAGTGGCTGCAAATACAGAGCTGGTTTGACTGTCATTGACATCTCAAGGCAATCCAGTAACTGAAGAATATTTGCTTCGGATACGTGTTTGCTGTCTGTTGGATCGTTTTGAAGTGTCACATTTTTCATGATATTCTGCCTCCCTAGTTGATGAGATACAGTGAGACTCAAAACGTTACAGGAGGTTTTTAACTACTGTTCGAAAGCAAGTCTACAAGCAAACACCAGCAGGTACAGACCCTTCTGTCATACAGGCAAACTTCTGTAGTGAGCACATTTCCACAGAGACCAACAAAAGCCAGTAAGTGACTAAGGGAATGGGACCGATATTTAAACACAATCCAGTATGCCCATCATTTCTGTTTTGCTTTCCTAGACCAATATGGTTTTTTTCTAGTAGCCAAAATAAGACCTAACAAGAAGGGACCTGAAAAAAAAAAAAAAAAAAAATCCCTTCCTTCATTAAGTTATACGAAAGAAATTCTGAAAAGTGAATGTAGCTATGATGATGGGAGGGCAAAAGGCAGGAGGCAACCTCTAGTAACTATATCGCTTAGAAATCAACCAAGGAAAATTTTCAAACCCAGAAAAACAAGAATACCACTTTCAAACCTTGTTTTTGAAGATTTTTCTAGACACTAGTCCATCGAACTTCCTAGAAGCGCTGCACTGGAACAGAGGTTGCCCTAACTGAGGGTGTATGTGATGTTGCGCACCCAGGTGTGCCCCGCAGCCTTCCTCTTCCTCCCTGCAACATTGCCATTTTTGTTGAACGCTGATTTGTGAGAGTTATGAATACCGTTTTACAGCAAATTATTCTTCTGAAGCTGTATGACCAAAGGATATAGATCAAAAAGCTATGATGCAAAGACTTGTCACACCACATATTTCTAACAGTAGAATATTTTCTCTTTCTGCATTTTTTTCCTGAAGAGGTGCAGCAGGAATGTCAGAGGGAGATTTGGTCAAATGAAAGTTCCATGTCTTGCAAAATATTTTTCTGTACTAGGAGAGAAAGAAAAGAAAAAAGTACTGTTGTACCAGTAGCAGACAGGACTGCAAAAGGACGAAGTTGGCCAATACCTACAGACCTGCTTTGGGGTTTCCCCCCCTTCATTTTTCACTGAATAAAATGCTTCAATTTCAGCTCAAAATATTTCAGCCTGGCTTCTGAAAACTGAAAAATGTCAGTTTTCCTCTTCCCAGTTTCAGGTTTTTCTCCTCTCTCTTCTGTTATTACTTTCCCTCTTCAGAAGGGATGAAGTAGTATGAGATACTAGAAATACAAGGAAGTCCCTCTTTTTTATTTCTGTAAGATTTTTTAGTTAAAAAAAATTGCAAATATTAAGATGGTGTAAAAGTGGGATTGAAGAGACCTGCTTTTAATGCTTAATCTCTAATTTAGAGCATTTCTAAAAGTCAAGTACTTTATGCGTAGATACCTTTGAGGAAGATATAATCTCTCAAATAACATTCACAGAACAATTTTTTAAAAAGTATTCGAACTGATTATTTTATTCAATGAAGATTTCATTCAGCTCTAAATAGCACAGAGGTCTTGGGGGAACAACTTGTTTATTTTTCCGTTCATTGTGACTGATGTTTGGCTACATCATGGTTTTCGCTGTTGATACTCATGATTTATGTTTCAGATTCGTATACTACTGCTTTAGAAACAATGGGGCTGACCTTGTCAGTTAAGAAGTATCAATGAAATAGTAATGCTTATTTATTTAATAGAAAAGCAGCCTTGCCTCAAACTTGCTTTGCTCAAGATAGAGCGAGATGTCAGCAATGGTTCACAAACTGCATTTAAATTAAACACTCAGGGTTAAAATTTAAATCTAAACCAAGGCTTGGTTTTTATTCAGAGAAAGAAAAAAAAACTCCTTAAATTGTTTGTAAGACACTTCTTTTAAATCAGAGCTCTTCCAAGATCAGCTTTTAAACTGAGTTTTCAGCAGCCTCCAAATAGGCCTCCAATCATATTTACCTGCGACTCTGAACCAAAACCACAAATGGCTTTTCAATTTCAGCATTCCAGATTGAATCCTTGTGAAATTTAAAGGAATTCTAAAATGAGGTCTCATATCTGGTATCTGTATACAATTTGGTCTTAGGTTTTTTTTTTAAAAAAAGAGGCAGCAAAACATATGTATGATATGCATACAAAACACAGGTATGATTTTATTTCCAATTCAATCAATTTTTATCATGTTTTCTTTGATATCTTGGAACTATATTCAGAATGCAGCAGAAAATGAAAAGTCATATGCCAAAACCAAGTAGAGGCTGAGATGGCAGGTATGGATAATCCCGCAGGGCTTTGAAGAGCAGTGCGGTGTTCAGAACAGATGACCCATTAGAGGGGACATGCACATATAAGTGCGAGTTTGGATCCACATCCAGATCAGGCTTCTGGCTGTGGTACCATTGCCCATACGCAGGAGTGGCTAACGACACGACACGCACAGCGGGGCTGTGCCTCGCACCTACAAGATCAGAATCCTTAAACATTGTATTTTACTCTTACCTCCCCCACCACACCCTAAATAAACATGTATATATATACACACACACACAAGATCTGGGGCTGTTCAGCCTGGAGAAGAGAAGGCTGCAGGGAGACCTTAGTGCGGCCTTGCAGTGCTGAAAGGGGGCCTATAGGAAAGATGGGGACAGGCTTTTTAGCAAGGCCTGTGGTGACAGGACAAGGGGTGATGGTTTTAAACTAAAGGAGGGGAAATTTAGGCTGGATCTAAGGAAGAAATTTTTTACCCTGAGGGTGGTGAAGCACTGGCACAGGTTGCCCAGGGAGGTAGTGGAGGCCCCATCCCTGGAAACATTCCAGGTCAGGTTGGCCGGGGCTCTGAGCAACCTGATCTGGTTAAAGATGTCCCTGCTCACTGCAGGGGGGTTGGACTGGATGGCCTCTAAAGGTCCCTTCCAACCCAAAGCATTCTATGACTACTTAACTAGCCTCCCAAGCCAGCCAGGTATAAAGTTAAGCCTTCTGTATTAATAGATTTAGCATTAGCTAAAATAAAATCTAGGACTTTTAAGAAAAACTTAGTATTTAAAAAAAAAAAAAAATTAAAGAAATCAGAATTAATTATCCAAGGAGCCAGGGATACTGTCATTTTTGGAAATGCTATAAAGAAAGAAGCAGCAATGCAGGCTCGGAAAAAAAACAGCATGCCTGTTAGGAAAGGAAACCATTAAAGTAAACAAGATTCTCTCATTACAAAAGTATTTGAACAATGGTTAGTTTCAGTTTAGCTGCTGAACTTTTAAAAGACTGGGTGTACTCATAACACAAGGTGTACCAGCCTTAAAAAGCCATCCATCACGCAAGGCAAGCTCAATGTTTTTGCATTTGCCAGTTGAGCTTTTTGACTTCGGCTGCACAGTTTCCAATCAGAAAGTGTCATAACTCTGGTTTTAGCCTGGATCTGCAACCTTTAAAGTTGACTATAATTTCCTGCATCCCCCACACCTTTCATAATACACACTTCACATTCACTTGCAACTGCCTAAATACGCTGCAGCGCACATTTCTGGCTCCCAAGGAAAACATTAGGGAGTGGGTGTGCTTCCTTAAGATTGTTTTGTGCTTAAAGATAAGCCAAACAGAACACAAAGAGCACATTATAAGCAACTGGAATAGCAGCGTCTGAGGTTTCCAACACTTAAAAAAGTTTAAGGTAAAGTGGATATTAATGACAAACAGCCGCTTTCTCGATTAACAACTGTACCATTGCTTTTTACTGGATGAATCAGGAGAGGACAGACCTTATTGGTAATGATGCGTTTGGCCAAGGCTACGCTTGTGATGTTAAGCAGCGAGGTGAGAGTCGGTAATCCTGTAGTACACATCCACGGTAGGAAACACAACCTAGGATATGGATATATAGGTCAATTTACCTAGGTAAATGGGATACCAGGTTTGTTACTTTCCAATGCATATCAAGCCTCCACAAAGCCTTCCAAGAAGCTGGTCCATTGGAGTGGAACATTAGGTAGGTGAGATGTGTTAGGCAGGACACACCCTAAAGCGGGGCATATCATACATTTACCTATGTCAAGTAAAGTCTTCCATTATAAAGGAGTCCAACAAGCTTTTCTCAAAAAAACCCTCTCCCACCTCTGATGCTTGCAAAAAGCTTCTGACACTTGGCAAGCAGAGCATCTTTGAGTTAGAAAAAGACCTTTTCTTTGTCTCATCAAATACTTTTTGGTTCATGTTGATATGAAATTGTTAAAAATCTCCATTTCCTTTCTCTAGGCTGCCAAAAAAGCAATTAAATGCAAAAGGTGGCTGATTAAATTCTCAAAGCAACACTAAGTTTGGCATGATTTTAGCTTTAAGTGATAGACTCTGCAAGTTAAACCATTTGTTTTAAATTCCACTATCTGGAACATACTACCTAAGAACAGCTTGTAACACGCCGGATAAATTAAGAGCAATGGTTTAGAAGAGAAGAGAACAGTGCACCTATGAAGGCTACATTCAGATCTTTTTTCTTTTTAAAAAAAGAAGAAAGTATCATAAAGAAGTTCTCAGAACCTTGCTTTACTATGGGGACGTGTAGAATAACTTGCCATCAGCTGAATACTTGCTTGTTGAGACAGCATAGAAATTAAGGGTAGTATGGCTCTATGGGGCTATTTGGCAAGGAGTAAGTATACAAGTCCTAACAGCAAGGGTAGGGTTTTGCCGCGTTATTTTTTCCCCAATATAAAAGTTTGGGCAATGCTAGAATTGCCACTCTGAACTATCTGCTGGCTTGTCAAGGTGAAAATACCGGAACTGACCTCTGGGGAGATTCTGTCAAAGCTGTCCCCAAGTCAATGTTAACACTGCAAATGATGTAGCATTTGTCTAGCGACCGCAACAAATCAAGCGAGGGTAGGTGTAGGGATTTGTAGAATTACTACAAAAATACTTCCCCTGAAGCACTCATCTAGCGAGCAACACCTCCAGAGTTTTAGGGTGTCTGGATCCACACTTGAGTTACACCTCTTCTGGGAGCTCAGAACTCATTTGTAAATTTAGATCCACACCCCTCCATAGATGAGGAGCAATAAGACCATGAACATCTCTTTGCATGAACCAGATATAAGAAATTACACAAAAGTCATGAAAGTCATTCATTGGCCTTTGCTTTAAAAAAAATTCACATTTATTAGCAGGCACAAGATATGAAAACCCCACAGTCTCATGCTCCAGAGCAACTCTGCTGCCCTGGGTTCAAATACAACGGGGGGAAGGATGAGAAGCAAAGCTAGCTCACAAACTCAATCTTATATTTATGTTACGTGCTATCTTAATCCAAACCAGCATAGAAACGTAAATCTCCTGGTTTGGGTGCTTGGGTTTTTTTGTGTTTTGTTTTTTTTAATAACAGTTCACAAATGCAAACCACGAAGAAGGACAAAGTGGGGAAGAATACAAAAGCAGTCGAATAATTTGGTTACCTACCTTGCGAGTGTTCAAAGTACATTTTGTATCTTGTAATTCAGGTAATTAAGTGTCAGATAATCCACATAGACTCTGCTTTGGCCATATGACAGGGATAATATTGTCACAAGAATGATTGAGAACAACTGGCACAGTGTAATACGTGGCTCTTTGCAGCCTGCCAATACCCAAAAGTGAGGAAGAGACCTAAAAATGCACATTTAAAATTAACAGCATAGGAAATCTAAAATGGCATGGATTTAACGGCATTAGAAGGAACAACATTTCTTATAACCTGTGTTTCAAACGTCTGCTGGACTGAGACAAAACCTGACTTTGAGAAGCAAGATATCAGAAAATACAGAAAGGAAAGTACTAGGATTAGAAGCAAACCACTTTTTCCTAACTCTACAAAAACTGGTTTGTGTCCAAACATTTATCACGGGCAATCTTGGAAGAACCTTTCTTGCCGCTATACACCAATTCTCCTACAAAGTCAAAATCACTGACATGATAAAGATGTTGGATCTCTCGTTTTTAGCAGGAAATCCTAAAGAAGATACACCTATGTGAAACTCAGCATTTAGATTTGGTTGGGTTTTGAGCTTCTTATGATATAAGACTAACTTGGTTCTTTCACATCTGGAAATCTTTCTGATTTCATCCTTTCAGATGACCTCCCATACTCCTAATCCTAAAAAGTGTTTGGTATTTTTTTCTTAAAGCATTAATGTTTAGAGTGATCATATGAGAACTTCAGGCTTCGTTAGAAGAAAAGGTTACTGCTCATTGTTACAAAAAGCCTTGTAAACATAAACTCTAAAGGTCCAAAGCCCAGAAGTTTAATAAAAAAGATCTCAGATTTTAGCTGGTCTAGCACCTGGTTAAATGTTAGAGATAGGGACGACAGAGAAGATGTTTTATATTTTCAGATTTAGCAATATTGAGCTGCAGACTTCACTTTTATTCTCAGAGCAGATAACATTTTAGTTTTAACTTTGACACTGCACACTTTGGATCCTCATCATGCCATAACGTAGTGCCCTTGCAGAATAAATAGCTCCCTTTCAATAAGTGCTCCTACCGAAAATATACATGAATAAGAATTGAAATTATTATAAAGCAATTAAATATTTCAACCTAGTGTTCTGGGATTGTTTTGGCATTGGACTTGTATCAGTAAGAATTGCTCTGAGTTATTGAAAAATCTGGATTAGAGATAGGATGTGGAAGAAAATTCTGGTTTGCAAACAAAAGCCGCACTGGGATTCACCACAGCTTGAAACTATGAAAAATGTCCAAAACTCACCTTGAAAGACAATGGACATCTGTCTGTCATAGAAAAAGGCTGAAAGCTGTTGGTCAGCTTGCTAGATGCAGCTCATCCAACTCTTACTCTGCTTCCCTTTATATCTTCATGCACCACAAGTGTCAGTCTAGACCCCAGAAACACTGTTCTGAGGCTTCCCAATTCCCCTCGGAGGGATAGAGCCCCATCTACTCCAGGAGATACATGGACAAGCTCCAGTCAGTTCCCTTAACAAGCCTGGTCAGATTTGGCAGAGGTTTTTAAAGGTATGGCATATGTGCACACCTTCTGTGGAGAAAAGCTTCTTTGTTCAAAGCTTGCTGCCTCTTCTTCCTCTCTTAATTATCTTGACATAGCTTTAACTTACGGTGTATGTGCTCTTTGCACATTTCCTCCACTTAAAAAAAAAATAAAAACAACAAAAAAGCCAACACCCAAAAAACCCCACACTCAACAAAACCACCACTTTTATGCCCATAAGCCAGGTCTTAAACTAAATACGAGACTTGAATTAAAAGCAGCAGTCTGGTACCTAGATTCCTAGTTTCTAGGGTCCTGTGACGCATAGTATAGCCATAAGCTACGTTTGTTTTGCAAAATTGTCTTATTTCATAGGACAAAGACCGAATATACCTTCTGCGCCTTGATACAAGGGTCTCATTTTGCTACATATTTATTTCACGTCCCAGTGTAGCACAGAGACAGTGAAAAGTAGCTACAAGGATTAAACTCACAGTATGGAAGGGGAAGTTTGCAGCAAGATCAGCTCAGGAGAGACCTTCAGGAAGCATAAAGGAATGATCAAAGTATGTAACTTCCTCAAGACTTGGTTTGTTAATGTTATCACGGGTTGGTGAGCACGAGGTATTAAAAACAAACAGATCCTCAGGCATGTGAACCGATTCCAGGCAACATGATCCAGCCCCTGCACACGGCAGGCTTCACCGCTCCGCATTGCTGCTTCTCCCACATGGACAACTCCAGTCTATCTTTACAACCTCCTCCTCAATTGTCATTCCAAATGTTTTAAGGCTGTACAGGAGTAGGATGGCATCTCTTCCTTTAACTTTCTGCACAGCAAGGATCAGGCTTCTGGACATGGAAAACAGCAAGTTTTAGACTTTAAGCGACAACATCTTTTGGGAAAAGCCACGGAGGATGGGGTGGAGATAGACAGCAGTGGTGATTTCTGTACGTCAACCTGAGCAGCTTCTGCTTTCTCTTCTCAGATTCCCCTGCGTGCATGCCTGCAGAAGTCCCCATCCCCACACTCAGCTTTTCAAGGAGCGATGAGAAGCAATGGAGAGACAATTACAATTGCAAATCCCCATTGCGGAAGAATTTTAAGAATTTAGGCAAATATTCATCAGAAACAAGCCAGTGAATTTAATTTGCCTCATCCATTGGGAAGAGGAAGGAGAAGGGAAGGGGAACTGAGGTCTCAACAGTTCCTGAACTAAAAAAAAAAAAAAAAAGGAAAAAAAAAAAAAGAGACATGGGTTTCAAAAATAGCTTGCATATTTTCTATTTACCTATAAGAAGTACAGACCAGAGGAGCAAGTCGAAACCCTGCTTTTTCTTTGCCCAATTATTCAAGCGAGGCAAAAATTCTCTCTCTCCAAGGTGAATAAACTTAAGCCATAAGTCCTGCTTAAATATTGACACAGAACAGTATATTCTCTACTACCCACTGTTTAGTTAGCAATTAAAGTATTAGATAACAAGGGACATGTACACAGCTGGATGAAGAAACCTCAAATTTCTGAACAGTCTCCCAGTTTCAAGAGTCAGCATGGAGTCAAAATGACCTTTATCTTGCCAGCGTTAACAAATTTAGATTAAGTGCAGAGATACCAAATTCCTTGCACGATTTGTCGACTACGTAACGCTAATTTTTGTACCCCTACAATTTGCACAGTCTCGTTTTACTAGGTACTGTATGAAGCAACATGTCAAACATATGACAATATTGAAGGTGAATAGGGTTGCTGGTTTTATTCTTGGTTTGTTTCTCCCCAAAGTAACGTGTGAATGCCCTGGTAACTGGAAAAGCACACACTTCACCTTGCAGATCAGATCAGCAGAGGACTCAACCGAGGTGTTGCAGAGGAGACAAATTTGAGCTCTGGAGCACGTGCCCTGTTGTGAGCAGGATGGGGTGGGAGCCCACACGGGAACAAGGACCTGCCTGCCTGATGCTGCCTGCAGGCTGAGGCCTCGGTCCATGGGCATTTTTTAGGAGAGAGAAAGAGAGATGACAGATGGGAACAGTAAGTCTCATTCTGTAAGTCAGAAAGGAACGAGAAGGCTGACATTGAAAACACAGATCTGGCCTGCTTTATTTAAAGCAGTGCTAGGCACGAAGGAACAGGCATCGGGATGTAGGTAAGAGTGAAACTCAGAATATTACTCTGACTTTCCTATGCTTAAACCTCTTGTTAGAAGTCCTGCCATACCATCAAATATAAAAACAAATGCGTCTATTTCCAGATGACCACGAGTAGCGCTTCAATTATATCTGTGTTTGTGTACGTACATTTACATCTTTATATTCAACGTTCTGAAATAATTCCCATATCATTTGTAGGTTTAATCTGGCAATCGGGATGTAACAACACCAGTCTTCCTCCAAAAACAAAGCCATTTTAAAAGGTTTCTGCTTTCACACCCTCCACACACACCTATCATCCCTACATCACTGTTCATTGCCCGTCACTTGCACCGGTGCGCCAATTTGTGATGCTCTGCTACAACTGTATTAGCGAAGTGATGAAAGTGATAAAACTGAAAGCAAAACTGTAGGTGCAATCGTTGTACAGACCTATCCTTGTAGAACGGGATTCGCAAAGAGCCCTAGCAAGGAATTAGGTGACTGCTCACCTAAAGGGTGAGCTGTACTGCTCTTTACTGCTCAACGTAAAGGGAACTGTTTGTCAGCTGATCTGATGCCTCCCTACAGCATAAAAAAAAAAAACCAACCTGTATCTCAGAATAATTCATCTGAGCCTCTCAGCCTTAAAGTATTTGAGAATCAACATCAGTATCTAACAACGCACGGAAGCTCTAATTCATGGGGTATTACTCTTAAAGAGCAGCGGCAGCAAAGCTGCAGTTAAGAGTAACGTATTTAACCGTACAATTACAAGGAGAGGCAGTCGTAAATAATGCTTACGTCCTGGTAAAAACCAGGTTCTTAAATAAGGTTCTTTCAGTAGGATTGCTAGCTTTTTTTTTGCATGCTGGAACATGCTGCATCTCTAACTCATTTCTATGAAAACGCAGAAAAATTACTTTTAAAATTAACCAAACACAGGTTTGTATAAAAGAAATCATTGAAGTATACAATTCCCTGAATACAGCTGCGAGGTCAGGAGGTCAGACCCATGCTCCCTCTCACTTCCCCAGCTATATATTGAAATATCATTAGCAAATTACGCACTGAAAGGGACACATACGATGGCTTTATCATTGTCAGTTGAGTATTTCACCAGAATTGCCGGATTTAAGAGGTTTGCTCAAATCTAAGGATACGACGAGAAGCTCAGCGACTTGCTTAACGTGGTTGTGGGGTGCACACGCCTCTAACCTACGGGATGGGGTTCAGGCAGCAGGATGAGTTACTGCGTGGGCTTTGCTGCCTGCAGCAGAAACGCCCGGTCCTCCTGGGAACATAAATTTGCCGTTCCTGTTTTCCTATCCATTTGTCACAGCACAGAACGAATGCTCACTCCTCCCAGCGCAGTTCAAAGTCACCTGGTCTGACTGGGGTGTATTGGGGGAGCTGTGATAAATTTGGAAGCGTTCGTTTAATTTTCTGAACACTAAAAAAATATAGAGTTTGTCAGAAAGATCCGCCACAAAGCAGGCAGTTACCGTTTACCATCCTATTTAATGGCAAGTTTTCCTTAACCTAGCCTGTGTTTCATAAAGCAGCAGAACACACACACACACAAAAAAAAAAAAAAAAAAAAAAAAAATCAGTAACCAAATGTAACATAGAGCAGGATCAAAACCAGGTTTGTTCAGGACATCGCTAAGTTTGGATTTCTAATGAGGGATGTACCTTGCAGCCAGGGAGGGCTGAGAGAGCGTTTGAAAGGGGTACTAAAAATGCAGGGTGCAATACAGGACCAGAGAGACGCTTTGCTTCCGCCTCCCCAGGAGTCCTGAGGCTCAGGGGAGGCTCGTTCACCCTTAATCTTCTGTCAGTACGGCGGCAGTGCTCCTTAGGCACTTCATAAAAGCATGGCCAGCAAAGTTGTTTGCAGATATGTGCTATACCAGCACGTGCCCAACCCTTCCTTCCTGGAGAAGAGCGGCTGAGGTGGTTTAGCCTGGAGAAGAGGAGGCTGAGGGGAGACCTTATCGCCCTCTACAACTGCCTGAGAGGAGGGTGTAGCGAGGTGGGTGTTGGTCTCTTCTCCCAAGTAGCAAGCGATAGGACAAGAGCAAATGGCCTCAGGTTGCACCAAGGGGGGTTTAGATTGGATATTAGGAAAAATTTCTTTACTGAAGGAGTGGTGAAGCATTGGAACGGGCTGCCCAGAGAGGTGGTGGAGTCCCCATCCCCGGAGGTATTCAAAAAACGTGTAGGTGTGGCACTTAGGGACACGGTATAGTAGGCATGGTGGTGTTGGGTTGACGGCTGGATGATCCTAGGGGTCTTTTCCAACCTTAATGATTCTGTGATTCTATCCCCATGCCTCCTCCCCAGCCAGTATGGCGCAGTGTAGGAGCTGTAACGATCACCCAAAAGAACACAATTAGAGAAAAATTCAGCTACTTTCAGGCCCAGTGTAAAGCGCTCTGCTCATACACAATGCTGCGTGACCGTGGCTGTAAAAATCTGAGCTCAGCCTTCGCGCTCTGTCCCAGCAGGGCTAGCCTTGAGCCAGCGCTGCAGAAAGCGAGCCGTGGCAGTGCGGCACCAGGGCCGCTTCATCGCGCCAGCACTGTGAATGCTGAGTTTCCCCCCCAGATGCTGGATAAATGGGGATATTCAATACAAAGCGCTTGACCCTGCTCTCACTCTTCCCAGTGTAAATCAATAGTAATTTTATTGGAATATAACGAGCCATTAAAGTCAGGATCAGGCTGGCAGGATATACGCAACAGAAATAAAACATAACACGACTCTTGAAATTAGATATCTGCTATCATTTATAATCGCACGACAGCTCATCTTTGGATGGCTTGTTGAGCTCTAGGCACCCTAACCTGTGCAAACAAATATTTGTATGTATTCCTGGAAAGCAGGCGACAGCATTAGGTGTAAGCTTATAACAAAACACAGCCATAAATTTAAAAAAAAAAGAGTGATAAAATCAGACTTAGCAAAGAAACAGGTCCAAACAATGCCTGATTAGCAGTAAATCCTGAATAATTTGAATGATGCACGTCTGGTGACACCAACATTTACAAACGTATCCCTTCGAAATAGCTCAGATGAACTGTTCTCCAAGATAATTTGCTGCCTGTGCATCATGGTTTCACAGAACAGCTTGGTGACCGGACTATAGCTATTGCCGTTGCAGATGTATACGAGCAGCCGCAGTGGCCAGCCATTAGTGACTATCACAATTTAACGTTCAATTTTTCTTCAGCAGATGTTAAAGTAATAAACTGGCAGGAGCTTAGAAACACAATAGTATTGCTACATAAGAAGAAAAGACCACCTCTATTTACACAGCTTTCTCCAGAAAATACGTATTTACATAGCTCGCTTAAGTTTTCGTTGAAGAGAAAGACTTTGGAGGAGAGCGTGTTGTCACTTCACCAATACAAATACATAAAGTTATCAGACATTACAATTTTTACCATTCATATCCCAGAGGGCATATTTTCCAACCCTGGGCCTCAGTAACATCTCACACTTCACAGAAACAGATACTTTCCTGCAACGTTTCAAGGGTCCTTTCCAAAAAGGCGCCGCGATGCCCGGCTACTTGTTACCCAGATCAAACCCTTGGCCAAGCACCTATTTTGTACCGACAAAGCGACGTGGGACGGAGGTGTCGCAGCACCTGGCCAGCAGCCCGGTGGAAAGGGCACCCTACTCAAACAGAGCCGAGCTCTGGAGAGCCCAGGCAACCTTCCCACAGACACAGAGACACGAGACACGCAACACGCTCACGCGAGGGTCTGGGGACCAGCAGGCGCACTCACCTTGGGAGAAGGCTAGACGCGGCCATGGCGCGGGGCAGAGCCCTTCCCAGGGCAGACGTGAGCCAGGGAGAGGGGTCCACAGGTCTCTCCTCCAGGTAACCCCTCCAGCCTGGGGCTCTGCTTGCATCCCTGGTGCTCAGCATCCAACGTGTGCCAGAAAAGGGCAATAGCTGCCCTGGTCTTCTGGCCCACAGCCCAAAGCTGTCCCACTGCTAAAGGGAAGAAAACAAACAAAGACTGATCAGGTCAAGGAGTGAGCCCAGGGGTCACAGCACAGAGGTTGGAGTGACCCCCGGGAAATGGAGGTCTCTGCTGCTAGCAGAGGACCAACAGCCATAGGCCATGGCAGGTCATACCTCTTGCTCAGTTGGCCTTCGCTTCAATTTCCCCAGAGCAACGTAGCTTCATCAGGCAGGTGGAGAGGCTCGCCACACACACTGCCATGTCCTCCTCAGGGTGGGGGGGAACAGACACGCACCCACCCCAACCCACAGCCAGGTCAGCCCAGCTCCCCTGTGTGCCCCAGCAAGGCAGTCCCACCAGAGAGGCACTCCTGAGCGAGCCGGCACCAGCTGCAGCACTTCTGCAAGCACCTCGTCACACAACTCCATCCACCTGCTCAGGGTTACAGCCAAACCCCCCCGGGGAGGTGCACACCACCACACAGCTGCAATTCTGCTGGAGCACCTCGGCCTCAAAGTCCTGCTTTGGGCATCTCATAGTCATCTTTGGGGTGTGAAATATCAAATAATTGGGGTTACCATAATGTTAGATGGAGCGTGAGATCTACTGCCTGTTAGTTATCCTAGAATTACAGTAATTCCTGTGACAGTTCTAATAATACATTGCAACAAAATTTAAAATAGCTTTTATTTATTCTTTATTTTATAATTTATAAGAAAGCCGCAAAGTTCTTCTCCTGAATAATAAATGAAGTAAAAGAGTGGATTTCTCTCTCTGTCATTTCAAATTTGTCTTTCAAGGACAACACTAAAGTATCAGCACAGCAACCCAGAAAAGTCAAAGACTCCCCAAGACCTAAATATCCCTGATCTTACAATAGATAACGCCGAAGATACAATTAACGAGCAGTCATTCTCAAAGCCACATCATTCTGCTTTCAGCAAATGCTTTTAGTTTTTACGTTGCTTTGGAGCAGCATGCTGGTCAGGTGTTTCTCATTTGACTAATAGTAATTAAGGTAACAACAGCTTTAGCATGGGAAAGACATGCGCACATGGGAGGAAAAAATCTAATAATGAGGTGAAATAAAGGGGTGTGGCAAGGAGTTCACAGAATTGCTTGTAACAGGGGTTTAAAGCTCATATGGGGAATATTATCATAAACTACAACATGGAAGCTATGATCCCTGAATATACAGATTGCTTCTGAGAGCATTGGCTCAGACTGGGGCCTGATGACACCACCTGGAAGACATCAGTAGATTGGCGGTTGAGGGTTCCTTTTCTTCTTCTTTTGGATTTTTTTTTTCCCTATTTAGCCAGTTCCAGGAAGGGCATCAACATAATTTTGCTCACAGCATCACAGATGCCAAAAAGACTTCACACATAGTCCAGCATCAGTAGGTGTTGAACTGTTCCTCAAGCCCTGTACTTTTAAAAGCTAGTTTAAAAATTACTCTAAAACCAATAATCTCACCTCCTCTGAACTATTGCACAACGTACAGCCTCCTGCTAGGCTGTGTTCCAATAGCAAAAGGTTAGAGAGGATTTTTAAATCCATTATGCTCAAGGGTATATTCAAAATCATGAAGAAAAGGTTTGCTTATTACTTGGTATCTTCACAGCACATGAAAATCCCAAACGCTAAATATACGATTTGTATTAGAAGACAGCTTTTTTCTTACAACAAAATTATTTTGTGATCAAACGGCCACCACCAGATACCATGACAATAACTTGATGCCGTAGGAGCACGCAGTTGGCACAAAACAAAGCACAGCTCACAAACTCAGGCTGCGTAAATTGATGCAGCTTCCT
Organism: Balaeniceps rex; assembly: GCA_013401315.1. Classification (NCBI taxonomy): domain Eukaryota; kingdom Metazoa; phylum Chordata; class Aves; order Pelecaniformes; family Balaenicipitidae; genus Balaeniceps; species Balaeniceps rex. The sequence goes on along the minus strand of VYZW01036703.1, from coordinate 225,795 downwards.
TGGGTACTCATTTATATTCTTTTATTCATTTATACTTGCTGATGCTCTCATTTACTTTGGTAATTCAGAAACTTAATTTAAGATTTAATATGATCTCAGGAAACAATGCATAACCCTCAAACCTCTGCGGGGATAGTCAACTGATCAATACAATGGTGGCATTCACGTGGATTTTGGCAGAGTACAACTGAGGGCTTGTGCCTAGCTCTGGGATATGTGTGATAATTTTTTTTTTTTTAAATCACTCTCTTCTGAAAGGTAAACCTAATCTAACAATTTGGGATTGTGGCTACTGCAGAAGGAGAAAGAAAAACAGATTTAGCAGACCGCAATTGGGAATTTCAGCTTTAAGCCTTAGGACAGTTGGCTATTCTTGAAGCTCTTGTTCATCTGTTGGTTTATATGCTTATTTAGGAGTCGGATGAACTCCTTGGTTGCTCAAATGAACGTTCAAGGCAATAAAGTATTTGACAGATTTAACTTCCCTGAATGCAGAGACTCCATGAAAAGATTCAGCCTGTTTCCATGTTCTCATTATTAAAATTGCATCAGGATTTCTTTTCTTAGATTTCTTTATTTCCCTCCTTTCATCGATTGCTCCCACTTTGTTCTGCCCCACTCTGTTAGACCAATACCTACATTTACTCCCGCACGTAAGACAACGTGGGGGACAAACCCTCAACACAGCTCGAACACAAGCACGCAAAGGTCATCTGCAATAGCAGAAACTTTCTTCGGTGGCAGCAAAACTCCTGCAGAGCCCCAGGTCCCCTTTTCCACCCGCATGCCTTCACCTGACATCTCCCCCTCTTTTGGTACCACCACCTGATTTAAGAATTGACCTCGCTACTCTCTGGGTGAGATGTAACCTTCAGCAAAGGGCAGGAACAAACATATTTTCCTATACTTTTTTCCCCCCACTAAATTAATCTTCTATGCTATGCTCACAGGGCAGAATTATCAACATGAATCCCTTCCCCGTTATCACTTCAGTGGCACTTGCAATCAGCCAGAAGCGCTGCACTCACTTTTTTCTCCCTTCTTTTTGGAGAGTTGGGCAAGTATCTGTCATGCAACTGTGGCAAATAAAAAACTTAACTTCTGCTGAAGCAAATGATTTTAAAGGTTGTTTTTATACATGGTCAGGGATGGTAAGACTGCAGGGCTCTTAGTGCATGAGCTCCAAAGAAGCGGGAGCAGGGCCAAAGTGAATTGAGTTCAAAATCCAAACATGTATTCACAGAATACTTTGGCAAACGTTCACCAGGTCTAGCCTGCATCACATTTTTAATCCTTGACCATTCACATTGCCAAGCTGATGAGGCACTCCTTCTGTCTACAGCGTTGTCCAGAAAGACATCTTTGTAACACAGAATTTGGAAGGTGATGAAACAAAAAAACCCCTCCAGAATTAGTTGTCAACTGCCAGAAGTGATTTGTTTATACTTGTTACAGACCTTCTCCTCCTCAGGACAATGTTGGCCTCAGCACTGTTTGCATCAACATGGAGGTGGACCCACAAAGGTAATCCAGAACTGCGGTACGTCCTGCTTATGCTGAGCGTGCCCCTGCGCCCAAGGAGATACCTGCTCCATGGCCCCGTACCTGGGTCTTGCCTGACATGGGGCAGTCAAGGCACCTAAAAACCCTTTCCCACAGGCCACCTCCACCTCCGTTACTCAGAAGCCCTGATTCGGGTGTATGAGCACAAGATTTATGCTCAGCTTGATTTCAGTGGTAATAAAGGATGTGGATGAAGCAAATATCCAAGCAGTTCGTTGAATTAGTGCCAGGGTTTTACGGCAGTGATGTAAGGGAGAGGGAACCTCTCCACGCAGGAGTTTCAGAAAGAGCCCATTTAAATGAACAAGGCAGATACCTCTCCAGTCACATCTCCCGAGTTTTATTCCCACAAAATCTGTCAGGAAAAAGTGAAGACTGCAGTTCTGACTGCACTAAGGAGTTTCAGCCTTATCTGCAGGCACAGAGGGTCCATGCACTTAGTCAAACACTTGATGGAGGAATTAAAAAGCCAGCAAAAATTAGTTTTGCCTTAAATACCTATAAGCACATTGCTTATAGCCACTGAAACAATACTGCTGAGAAAGAATAAGCAAAACATGTATACGGAGCATACTTTATCCTCTAATAAATGATTTACAGGGTGCAGTGACTTAGAGTAACAGGAGATAATCATTCCCCTTCTGCATCAAAACATGCTTGCTCCCTCTCTCCTCATTCTCATAGCTGTGATTACCTTAGGATAATTAGATTGTTCAGTAGGAGTTAAAACAAGGACAACTCCTCCAAGCTGGAACTCTGCTTTAGATCCTTAACCATTTCGTTTTGCAACTACGCTCGGCTGTTAATGGCTCCTGATCTCGGTTTGCACGCCGGGTTATCAAAAAAAAAAAAAAAAAAAAAAAAAAAACAAAAAAACCAAAACAAAAGGCCTGTCAGTATTGTTAAGATTGCAGTCACGGCTAAATCACTTTGGATGCCTTTTTAAACTTCCAAAAGTCCTCACCCGAGTTACTCGATTGCTGCTGACAGAGAGCGCGATGCCGCATCCAGGCGAGTGCGCTGGCGCCTTTGAGACTTCCGAGGTTGCTGACATTCTCGGTGCATTATGTGCCAAGTTTGTATTATTATATCTGTAATTCTAAAAAATGCTTTAGGCATCCAGATATCCTGCTGGTCATAAGTGTAATTTGAAAGTAAACATCCAATGAGAAGAATTTATCTAAAGGCTGCTCCAATAAGTTTGCATTAATTTGGGGCGGGGGGGCATGATATCTTACAGCCCCAATGTCAAAATTACATTTTTTTATAAATTAATTTTCCTCCTTATCTAAAACAAAATGTTCTACCCTGATCAAATTGAAGAGCCAGTCTTTTCAGATAGAAACAAGAAGCTGCTATGCTGTGTGTGAAGATTACCTCCACCCCGAGAAGGCAATTTCTTCAAGCAATTAATTCCACCCTTACCAATTAGCTCTTGTGATGGAAGGAATTTTATCTAGTAGAAATTGGACAGAGAACTGGCCTGAAAGCTTACAACATTTTGTCAACTGAACTCGTAGTAGGGACACTACAGTGCATACCCAAGGTCTCAAACTATTTGAATCTTAACAACTTCTCTGACCAAGTATAAATAAAACACAACAAAAATTGTCCAGCAAGTTCATGAATGCTTGTGTTATTTTAATTAGATCTCTGTTTAAATTTAAATATTGATCTAATTAGACCAATCCAGATGAAGGAGTAAGCCCCCATCCAATGAACAAGTCATCCAAAATCTTTCTTTACAGCATATTTTTCAGTAAGTCTCATTAGAGGAGCTGAGAAGAAATTCATTTCGCTACTAGAGCAAGTCATTATCCAGATACGGCAGTAATGGCAACGATGTTTTGGCAACACCTCGAGCCCATCAGAACCCTTCCTAAGACTTAGAAAAAGACAGAGCGTGTTCTGTGCTCGCCGGCTATCTGCAAAGCTAATTGACAGATGTAACAGCAGCATATGATATTGGTCAGAGAAGGCTGAACTCGAGTGGGTCCTTTTCATTGCCTGCCAAAATAGAGCAGCCTTGAAACGTTCCTGTAGGAAGAGGAAGATTTAGAAGCGCCTCTCTGAATCCCGCTGTTCCAGCTGCTTCTCAGACTTATGACTTCAAACTACAATCCAGCTGCTGGTATTTTCATTCCAATTAAGTTTTGAGTGTTTTTTAAACAAAATATTTTCACAGAGTGACTATTAAGAGATTTCATCATGATCTGATTTCAAACAACAAATGCTTACTGACTTGCAGAGACCGAGTCCGAGAGATGAAGAAACGTGTGTTTGGAGATTATAAAAATGCTAAAAGGATTTAACTTGGCAAGCAGAAGCCTGAGTGCTCAATTCGACTCAAGGGATGCCAAAGTATTGAGGGCTGTGGTAAACAGTAACCCAGACCTCCTCTGCAAGCTGTCCATTAATAAGGGACCTGAGGGACACATTATAAAATTAACAATTGGAAAATTTAAAACAAATCCAAAATCCAGCAGAGTGCGTGCGGTGTCCAGGCTATATGGTCAATGAAGTAGCTGTCTTTAGAAGATCATACCGCAGAGGCACTGGAAGTGTTTCTTTGTTCTAAAATAAAATCGAGATTCATTTTTTAGGAGGTAAAGTGGCAGCCAGTAAGGCCAGGATGAAAGCTGCCTGATGTGGGTCAGGCACACGTGACTGGGGGAGCTTTAACGAGGATGGGGGTCCCTTTGGGGGGAAAAAGCAAATTGGGAGAACACACTTTAACCCCCATCAGCTGCTTCTTCCCCTGATACTGGTGCTGTAGGCAGAGAAGCTGGGAGGGTTGGTACTGCAACAGGGAGCAGAGAAGGTGTTCAGAGAGATGAACCTTGCAAGCAACATTCATCTCAAGGGCTTGGTTTTGGAGTTGTAGTGCCTTTCTCCAAAGCCTCCCAGCAGCTCTTCTGGAGCCAGCAAACAGCAGCAAACAGCAGCAAACTGCTCCGGGTACGGAGCACCGGTAACAGCAAGCTGTTGGAGTCGGTGGTCCAAGAATCCGATCCAGAATTGCAACCAGTAAACCTCCTACCGCACTGAGCTTAGGATACATCATATGCGAACGCTTACCGTATCACACCAGTAACCACAAGATTCCAGAGAGTCCAACATTTTTCTATTAATTACAGAAAACAAAAATCGCTGCAGCGAGGCGGCTCCTTTCTATAACTCCTGACTGCTGCGCCCGCAGCCGCGCGAGCTGGGACACGGCCCGCCTGCCAGCGCCGGAGCCATCTTCTGCACAGCTGGGCCATCGTGTTTCTGTAGGGGTGGCTGCGTGTTTAAAAGCGGTCAACACAACACATTCCTTTCATGTAGAGTTTCTCTGTAACTAATTATTATCATGCAATGGCCAAGTACATGAGGGATAAACACACAGTGATAATTTCCTACACATTCCCGGTCCCAGCATTTGAAATTCCCACAGCTGTCTAGATGTCCATGGCCACTCCACCTTCAGAAGAAGGTGACCGGTGCATGATGCTCATTTTTCAAAACACCGTGCTAAAAGCCAGGCATCGCACCCTTCAAATATCCTTTGCCTTTCGAAGAACGGCATAAAGGGGGGATTTAGAGATGGAGACAACTTCCTCGCTGCATTACTTTGGCACCGTGAGAAACTTAACCATGTGGCTATTGGCAAAAGGCCTACTTTTAATGGCATCAAATGAACGTAGACTTTGCTGAGAGAGATCCTTGTTACTTTTTTACGGCGAGTCTTGGGTACTGGCTCCATAGCAGATTCAAAACAGAAGTAGTTCAGATAAAGATGGGATTGTAATGAAAAATAAATATACGAGCATGACTACTGGCCATTCTTGACTATCAAACACAGAATTAGGTGCCAGAAACACCAAAAGATTTATGAAGTGACCTAACACATAGATCAAGCGAAAAGACAAAGGCTCTTTTTTTTTTTTAACTTTGTTTATTGCTGCGAAAGTTGAATCTCATCTTCTTTCATTTTCAGAAAACTGTCAGATTTTTTCCATTGGGTTAAAAAGCTCTTGGGACATCCCTCCCCCCGTGTGTATAGGGATATATTCTTGATCTCCTATATAAGAATCAACTCAACATATAGACTGCATAAGAAGCGCAGGCACTAGTATCTGAGTATCTTTCCCTTTTCATACTACATGAGGAGCACAGACTGATTTACACACGCTCCTGGTTGCAACAGATACAGCAACAATATTGACACTGCATTTGTTAATGTGTGTAACCTCAAGGAATACTAAGCACTTCTACGCAAAGGATATACAATGGGTGGAAGAATAAAACCCAAAAATGTTTTGGACTCGCTACATGAATATCGCAGCTTGTTTGAGGAAAAAGAATTTTGTTCAATAGCAAATAAATAAATAAATAAATTAAATTAAGCTACTTCTGCTTGATGGTAGTTTTCTGGAAGTCATTTGCTGGGGTATGGGTGTACATAGAAACACTGTGGAAATCAAGAACTCCAAAGCTATTTAAGAAAGCGTTTAAAAATTCAGCACGCAACTTCGCCATGTTTGCATCGTATCTTTGCTATTAATTAACGAAGTGGGCATGGTCCCCCCGAAAAGGAACATACCGTTCATGACTGCTGTGCCACTCAGAGTGCAAGCAGATATTGCACCTGCAGAAACCGCAAAAACTCAGTGACTTACCACTTCGTCATCTCATGCTCCTTTTACCCCCAGTCCTAGGACTGAAAGGAACCCCCTAGATGCTTGTAATCCCCTTGGCTCTTTACTTCTTAAAAAATACATTTAGAACTTTGGGGGTGTAGTTTGAGACACTGAAAATAACCTGGAAAAACTACCATTTTTTTCTTTGTTTTCACTCCACACTTCTCCAAGCCCCGACTCTAATGACATTTGAAAAGGATTTCACGAGCAGTATCTGGAAACTTCAGCTGAACTGATTGATTGTGTTTAATTGCATTTTGGTTTCATCAACGCAGTACCATAAATCTACCGCTTGTCAAACAGAGGGAGTTGATTAATGGAGCAACGGCTGTCTGTAGTCGAGTTACAAAGAAATCTTAACAAAATATGAAGTCTTTGAGGATGTACGTTTTTTAACTACTGATGTGGCGTGTGCTCTGGGCTGCGGGTGCGAGGGCAGGAGGTGGAGGAGGCTCCAGCAAGGAAGACAACGAACACGGTGCTACGAAAAGCAAGGGACTGCTGCCTCTTCCCCTCCTCATCTGTCTGCAACGAGTGAAACAAAGCGTACAAAAAACCACAGCAGAATTTTCCTCCTCGTTTATTGCAACACCAAGAATAAAGGGAGCCCCGCGCACATACTATGTAACAGCGAAGCCAACTTACTTACATGGAAAAATAGAGATTACAAGACCCAGGTCTAGATCCAAGTGACATCCTTCATCTTTAGGGCAGTCGGTATTGAAAGAGAGACCAGGCACGAAATTCTGGGGTGATTTTAAGACTTGCTGGAACCACCCTGAATGTAATTGTTTTTTCCCAATTATTAAGCCAGATGAGGATCCACAGAGTATTTGTGAACAATGAAGCAAAAAGTCAAATGAGGAGCAAGCAAAGCACTGCCAAATACTAAGGGGGGAAAAGAAGCAAGCGCTTTTAACACACAATAAAAACATTTCTCCTTCAGAATTTTTTCTGGTTAGTAACATTTTTATTGAATCTTCCAGAACCCTGTCGTGATTACCTCTATTATGTGACTACTGAACATTTAAATGGCGTTAGCCTCATGATTTAACATCCTGTAGGGCTGGCCCTACAAGAATTCTTGTACAGATCTAGTCTATATAGGTAATTAGAGCTAAATGTTCTATTTTTACTGAAAAATACCAAAAAAGGGCTACTGAACATTAAAAAACAAACCAAGGGATCATACTTCATTGACCAGCTGATAAATAAATATTACATCTTCTCTGACATGGATGAAGTCTTGGATTACATCAGCTGAAGAAGTCTACCATTTGTTATAACAGCTGTCAGGGAACAAGCCTTGGAAATTTTAAATGAGAGGGAAAATATGAATTTGGAAAAATATATAGGCAAATTTTTATTACTTACAACTCCCTAGCAGAAACCCTTGGGGTTTTTTTCCCCAAATCTGTGACCTGAAAAATGAAAATAGCTTTAAAAAAAAATCTTATTTCAAAGTAAATGAAATACAGTCAAGAAAACTGGTAAGAAGAGCGAGTATTCATGAGACAAAATGTTTCAGAGAAGTTGGATGCGCCAGGCAAGTTGCGTGCTGGCAGCATCATTTCAGCCCCATTGGCAGCTCCACAGGAGATGAGCACACAGGCCTTCGGGTTGGCAGCTTCCTGAGCTGATGAGGAGAAAACGAAGAGTTTCATAAGGAAACACTTTGAATTAAGAGCCAGCGCCAAGCGTGCAACGTTTCTTCTCTCACCTCTTTTCTCGGGTGTCTTGCTTGCTTGTGGCTCTCCCTTCAGCGGGAGGTCTCTGCATGCATCTTCTGCACCACCAGCACAAAGGTTGCACCGAAAAGGTCCCTCATCTCCAAACTAGTTTTGCACCAGCAGAAACTGCACACTGTGGGCTCTGTCCTATCCTGTCCAAAACCAGCTGGTTGAGCAAAGAACAAAGGCCTCCTTCTGCCATGGCGCTTAATTGCTCTCCTCGGGAAACCTCATCGCAGCCAGCTGCAGGTACGCGCGGTCAGCGTTTCCTCAGGAGCACCGGCACTAACCTCTCGTGGTGGCAAACCGTTCTCCAGTGCTCTTGGCACTTAGGACTAAACACATAACGCTTGAAATTCAGGCACGATGTAAGATGCACCTCCATTTTCTCCAGACCTGGATGTAGCCTGCCCTTCTGAACACCCAAACCACCATTCCCATGGCAGATCCCTCACTTACTGAATTTAGCAATACAGCAGTATTCAGCTTTCAGTTTGTGCATCTCTGTGGCAACAAACTTTTGGAAAAGAAAGTACTATATGCCGCTAAATAGCCCTAAAAAAATTATAGTTGTGCCAGGGAAACACGTCTAGACAAAATATTGCACCTTGGCTACCTTCTCTGAGATGGCTTTAAACCAGTCCTTGGCAGTATTGATTTTTTTTCCATAAATTGTAATTCACTTTGGTTCCAGTATAACGGGCCATAGATTTCTCTAGACAGCAGTGACACCGGGGCTCTCATTTGCTGTCCTATTTCTCCACTCTCTCCTTGTTGCCTCAGACAACTCAAAGGCACGATGCCATAGCAGAAGAGATGAGTTGCTCCTCTGCCACAAGGAAATATGAGTCCTCCTTGGAAATCGTTTGAGGCTTTGGAAAAGCTTGCCCGGTAATTCACTACTTCAGGGGAGGCAGCCTGGTCCCAGCGCACAGAGCTGGTGGGTGGAAATGGTACCAGGCTCCTCACAAACCCTCCTGAGAGGTGCCAGCTCCCGGCGTCACCCAGCGGTCTGGTTGTAGGGGACAATAGCTGGTGCGTCAGGAAAAATCCTGCCAAAATATTGATAGGAGCTCTGAGCGATGTAAACATCGTTGATGCTTAGAAGTGTGTTCCTCAAGAAACTCTAGTACTTGGAAAAAAACTGTTCGTCAGCCTGAACTAGGAATAAAACATTTTTAAAATGCAATTATTTGCAGCACTCAGGTGTCACTTTGAGTTAGCCTAACCATTCTGTTTTGATAAAATAAAAAAACTCCATTCTTACCTTGACTTTATACATTATTGTCTGCTATTAAATAATTGCAACACCAAATGACTTCATTTCCTTCCGACAAGATGCCTCTGATAGGGTCATGTCATTCTGATAAGGTCAAAATACTTTATCTTCTGCAAGACACTCGTGCTTTAGAAAGCTTTTGACCAAACAGTGTTTTCCACTGCATCGGAATTCAATCTGAAAACTTTTGGCCAGCTGTGATAATCAAAAGCAAGCCAGGACCTGACTTTTAAAATGCAAATGCCTTAATAGAGGGGGATCGCTCTCTTGTTAAATGCATCACTAAATTGAATTTACTGAACAATACATCCCACTGACAACCTCACCACGAGCCAGCGCAGCTTTCCAGAACTCCTCTGCAGACCTGAGTTACCTTTGGCCAATAACGCAGATTTGCAAAATCACAGAAAAGCCTCAGCTGGAAGGGACCCCGGGGAGCATCTTGGCCAACCTTGTGTAGAAAGCAGGGCCTTAGATTAGGTTATCCATGGCCCCGTCAAGCCAAGTCTTGAATACCCACAGCCTTGCAGATTCCACTGCTGCTCTAGGCAGCTTACCTGTCCTGGTTTCAGCTGAGTTAGAGTTACTTTTCTTCCTAGTAGCTAGCATAGTGCTGTGTTTTGGATTTAGCATGAGAAGAATGCTGATAACACACTGATGTTTTAGTTGTTGCTAAGTAGTGCTTAGACTAGTCAAGGACTTTCTTTTTCAGCTTCCCATGCTTTGCTAGGTGCACAAGAAGTTGGGAGGGGGGCACGGCCCAAGATAGTTGATCCAAATCGACCAAAGGGCTATTCCATACCATATGACGTCATGCTCAGTATATAAACCGAGGGGAGTTAGCCGGGGGGCAGCGATCGCTGCTCGGGGACTGGCTGGGTGTCGGTCGGCGGGTGGTGAGCGGTTGCATCACTTGTTTTCTTTTCCCTGGGTTTTGTTTGTCTCTCTCGTTCTCCTTTTCATTACAATTATTATTATTATTATTATCATTATTATTATTACTATTATTATTATTTTATTTCAATTATTAAACTGTTCTTATCTCAACCCGTGGGTTTTCTTACTCTTGCCCTTCCGATTCTCTCCCCCATCCCACCGGGGAGGGGGAGGGTGAGCGAGCGGCTGCGTGGTGCTTAGTTGCCGAGTGGGGCTAAACCACGACATTACCCCAGGGTTCAAGTGGTCTCACAGTGAAGAAATTGTTTCTAAAATCCAGATAGAAATACCCTGAAGCAAGCGGTGCCTCTTGCCCCTTGTTCCGTCTCCACGCATCCTTGTGAGAAGAATGACCGGCTCCATCTTCTCTTTCCTTTAGGAGCTTTATGGAAAATCTGGTTAACAGGAGTTTTGCATAAGGGATAAAAAAGACGACTTGCTTCACAAATCCTATTGCATTTAAGCTGTTTGTAACATGCGGGACTCACGGCGATGAAAGCTCAGCGGTACCCAGACGTATTTACAGGCACGGAAGGACTGACCGTCTTTCCAAGCACAAATTGTTGGAGGTAACTTATGCTTCCTCACAACAAATTTATTACATTTACTGCGGAAAAATCAATGAAGTATTTTTATAATAATTAGATCAAATTATGCAGATACAGAACTTCCTGATTACAGAACGGACAGATGACCTTTCAAAAACTGGTGTTGGTTGGCTTTTTTTTCCCCTTCCATGAATAGCAACTTTTTTTGCCTCAGTTTTTCCCTCGAGTGTGCTAAGCTACTTAAAAATATCCAAATGAAACTAAAGCATATGAAGGTTTCTGGAAGGTTTGCTACAGGGCTTGTCTTCTAACAGTTCTTTACCTCTCCTTAGCAATACCCATCGCACACTGATCGAGCAGCCACTCTCTGCACATACTTGAAATTTCCTGGACTACGGAAAGTCTCCAAAACTTGCCATTTAGGATCTGCATGGCACAAGTTTTCCCATCACGGACTTGGAGGACAGGAGGAAACATTATAACCAGCTCATCTGACTGCTGGATTTTGCCCGCTGTTGAGCCACAGGAGATCGCGTTTGCCCCAACTGGGGGAAGGTCAATGGCACCCATCGGTACGCTGCTCCCACCACCGATTGCTTCTACCACCCAAAAGATGTGCCTTTCCGCCTAGCCTGGATGGGTCCTGCTCCACCTTTCAGGCGCTGGATCTGGAGCTTTTATGGAAGAGAACTTTATTTTTTAAAAGTATTTTACTCTCATAGCGTTTATATACCCTGATCAAGACAACTCTCAACCTTCTCTTGGATTAATTAATTACATTGAGATCACCGAATCTTTCACTAAAAAGATCATCTCCAGACTTCATGTTTTTGTAGTACTTTTCTCAAGGGACAGACATGAAAATTACTAGATTTTCTACACAGATTTGCTCATGTTACTTGCAAAAATAAAACCATAAACTTGACTTTTGACAAATTTGAAACTCAGAACACAGTTCAACTCTTGCTTTTGTAAAAGCGTAACAAAACAGATACTGAATGATATCAAACCAACAGAAGAAGTGACAGAACAGAATCTATCTTCTTATCCGATGTATATAGCCCATGCTACTTGTTATATTGCAGTAAAAAGTGAAACAAAACCAAAACAGGCAACGTGAACTTCTTTATGGACTTGAGCCGTAATAAATTTGTTTTCTATATCCATATTTTCTCATATATTACACAGAGTTGATTAGAATCAATACTTAAACAAGAGAAAAGAAACAATTAGATGCTGCAGGAAACCAATTATGCACAGAACTTAATCCTCGTTATCCACATCAATATAAATTCATTTCCTGACATGATGCTCCTCCTCATTATTGCTCCTGTTGTTAACGGCAACTTTATTTTCAGATGAGCTAGCAATCCAAATTCCTAACCCCTTCTTCTCATGAAAGAGCCAAAGGTAGGCAGGGCAATAAAGAATATGTCCCCTTCAGACAAATTTCAGTGCTGGGTTTTCTTTCCTGCTGCCTAATTTTCTCTTGCAACTCTACACACAGAGGATGTTCTGCTTCTCCCCGAGAAACGGAGTGCTCCTCTGCCCTGCTGTAGGGCCACTGTCTTCACAGAAGGAAATCAGTCAGCAGGCAATGGAGAAGAAAGTCTTCAGGTAGAAGGAAAGAACAAAAGCTTAATCCAGGGATTACACTATAAAATTAGGAAAATGGCAGAATATACTTCAGCCAACGTTTGCAAAATTGTGGTCTATCTCCAAGGAGCAAATCTAAATCTTTGAGAGCTAAACCAAAAATGAACAAAGGAAAAGCAAATAAACTATTTAGAACAAAATCAGGGTAACCAAATAAGTTTACATTTTTTAATAACTCCTTTCCATCATGTTTCTGAGCGTTTACATGCTTTTATTTTTAAAAGATATCAAAGTTGTAAAGATGCTTTTAAATTCATTTCAATACGAGCAGAGCAAGATTCAAGATCTTCCGATACCCGGTAAGAGAATCTTAAAACCAGACGTGTGTCGTTAAGAGTGCTGTGGTTTCTGTCAGACAGTAGCTACCATTGCTGCTAATAGTAATAGATGTTGTGGGCAACAGGAATTCGTATTTTTTTAGTAAAGCCAGTGGGAATTTTTTCCATCAGATAATTCTTAGTTGGACAACGTGAGTTTTTAATAGGCACTTTTTTAGAAAGTTTCTTGGGATTGGTATGGGATTTCTGGTCAAAGTAGAAAGAGACAAAAAGAAACCAAAGAATAGTTTGGTGTCTGGAGCACTTTTACAGCATGTGGTGCAGACCGGGTTCAATAACCCTTTTCTGGCTAACCTGCAACAGTAATGTGACTATAAAATTCCCATTTCTGTCTCAAAGACTAGCTATTTTGGTGCGTCTTCCTTCTGTTTTCAAGTAAAAAAAAAAACAACAAACCACTTTTATACTGTTTCCATGATGATTCTGTCTTTCCATCTGTTACTTTTTTTTTTTTTAAATCTCCTCCACAAATGGCCCTCCAACCTCTCTAATATGAATGAGAAACCGCACTAATTAAAGGATACCGCCTGACTAAATAAAAAGAGAAACTATTTCATGTCTACACTATGAACACTTCAAACCATTTTCCAGCAAATAGTGTCCCACCCCACAAACACCAAAGGTTGTATGTACGATTACTCAACTAACCCGTGTTATTCACAAGCAGACGTTTTATAACAGAGGCAAAAGTATTATTCCTGAAAGAACTGCTTTGTAATATAGGATCTACGATAAGGTCAAAAGGAAGCATTTCTGGACGTGTTCCATCACTTGATGTTCAGGAAACCATTTTGTATGACACAAAGGATTAGGAAAAATAAGCTGCATGACATTTATTTTGTAATTTTAACATTAATATCTGTAGAAACATTTTATTGTCAGTACAAAAGTTAACAGATTTTAATACTTCTTTTACCCAATTTTTCTTTTTTTAAAAAAAAAAGACACCACCACATAAAACAGTGTAATTTGCATTCATATTGCGTGGCCACATCAGTGTGAGTTTTCTGCAAGTAAAAACACAAGACTTCCGTAAAAAGATACAAACAACAGTGATATTTTAGCAGAGCCCAGTGATACACCTACTGTTATGGAATGGATCAGAAGGAAATACTGGAGCCAGCATGAATTAATCCCTTAAAAAGATGCTGATATTCCTATGGCAAATTGTCATTATAAACAACTTCTCTCTTTTTAACTTAAGTTACAATAGAGGGATAGTCTAAAAGGCAAAAGATCCAGGCCAGAAGATCTGGAACCTATTATCCAACTCGGGGAAGAGAACTGTAGTTAATTTGATGCATGTGCAACTCAGGCTAGAAGCTCAGCTCCTTTTAGAGCAGTAAGTTCTGCTCTGGTTATAGACAAATTCATGTCTTTCCTTGCTTTAGGAACCCTCTTTAATATTTTCTTCCTTTTTTTGTGTGCATGTGTGGAATGACTCTGCTTTTTGGCCATGGGAAACATCGCTAAAAAGTTAAATTGTTAAAGTGACAGGTATTGAGAATAAAAGATTTTCTTGTTAAAGGATTCGGTTTTGATAAGAATAATCATCTGACACTGCAGTTTTTAAACACAAATAAATCAAAAGTTTAATTCCCCCCAATTAGTTATATACTGTAAATATTTCTTTTTTTTAAAGATCTGAAAACTAGTAAAGACTGAGCAATATATCTACTAGTTCTCTGTGCTGCCTGCATAGAAATGCCATTTAAATTACAAAAACACAACAACCCTATAAACGATTAACTGTTTTGTACATTACCAATTAGTTAATAAATTAATGATATACCATTTTCCCTGAAAGCAAAGTATTTTCCACCTTTGGATGGTGAAAATTAAGAAATTCTGTGTAAGAACAGAATTTAGCAAATAGCTGTTAAAAAAGAGACTAATTTGCTAGGTGGATTGGGACATCCATTTTTAAATCAATACAAAAAATAATTCATTGTAAATATATATAATATATATTTATACATATTTTGAATATATTTACATACATCCAGCACCTATATACTGCATTTGTGCTCTGTAAGTGTGTGCCAACATATATTTTCTCCAAATATTACAAAATAAACAAGAAAGGCAGACGCAGAGTTTGCCTCAAGTCCAACGGGTCCATTGTACAAACAAAGTCTGTTGCAGCTTACAGGAAGCCAGAAAATTGATAGTGATGGGTATCTAGACACAGCTCATAAACATTCTTCTTTGTTGAGAATATTTAAAAGTTGCAAATTATGAGATTCTTTACGTAGGTTCTGACTGCTTTCCTCCATGTTGGTTTTTTTTTTTTTTTTTCCTTTTTTTTTTTCTTCTTCCATATTTCATATGTACAAGCAGAAGCATTAAGGTCCTGGAGAAAAGATTTTGTTTTGTGTATGGTAGGTAGCTTGATGTTCTTGTTTCTTTATTCCTCTGTATGATTTCTTTTCATGTTTTAACACTTCCATTCATGTGTTGGTACTTGGGAAGACAAGGTTCATAAGGCATTGGATCGGGAGAAAAAACAGAGTCATCACCTGAAGAACACGAACTCCTCGTGTCAGGGTAACTAGGCGAATACTGTTCGAGAGGTCCACTGAGGTCCAGATACTCCTATGACAAAGAAACAAATTGCATTTTTAGACAGTGAGTAAAACTGACAATAACACGTTACGACTGCTCTGATTGGCTTCGTTATACAGTGGGTAGAACAGTTTAGAAATGACACTCATTTCTCTAACGCAATTACATTCAAAACTGCCTGTTGCTTAAATATCTCACGAAACAAGGAGCTTGAATGAAGAAAGAAAACCCAAACCAATAACACGGTACTTTTCTGAAGTCCAACATCACCAGCATTAACCGCGTCAGTGGAAATAAACATGCCAACCACATCAAAAGAGGACTTTTCACTCGCAATGATAAAAATGAAATTTCATCCTAAATAGAACCATTTTTCTTTAGCACATGGTAATGATTTGGAGAGGGAAAGATACTTCCAACTTTATAGTCCTTTGGTCAGTTTGAATATCTGTTTTATATTCTGTGATATTAAACTTGTGTTTAAACATGCAGTGGCATACGTGCAAAAAAGAACTGAAAGGAAAACAAAATTCAATTCGCTAGATTTGGTTTTTTACACTACATATTCTTTTTCGTGTGTGCGTATGTGTGTGTGTCCCAGAGTAGCCATGACCAAAGCAGTCATTAAAAAAGGAAATAATATCTGCTGAATCCAAGTTTTGGGTTAAGGCTCTTTTGCTAGAAACAACAGTTTTGGCAGGAGAATAAAGTTATTTTTCCCCTTGAAATGTTCCTTCTCTTTCAACTTCTAAAGGCAGCTGCATTCATTTAAATGCAATCTCTTCATTTGCTAAACCACAAGTTATGATCGTACTGACGAGACAAGTCTTCCACCTCAGTCAGTATTTTATGCTGCTGTGCTTAGGTTTGGGGTAATTTAGTTCTTCGGTTAACGTATTTTAAGTCAGAAATTCAATCATTACCATACTATAGTTAAAAAATGGTCACCGTTTTAAAAGAGAGGGGGACTGTAAGTTTTAAAATGCCGACAAATACAATAGACAGCAAGAGAAGGCAGTCTGGATCGATGATTACTGCCTATCTCACTGCTTAGGCTTTTCAAAGATCCACGAGGACAATCTTGACCCTTATTTATATATTGGCAAACCAGTCCTACGTGACCAGAAATAATCAACCACTTTCTAGACAGACAGAAGAAGAAAGTTTTCCAGTATTTGAAGAATCAGGGCTTTCTCTTGGGATATCAGGCAGAGCTCATCATATTAAAAGGCTGGATACAATTCAGTTATGAATTCAGTATTGAAGGTGGGATCTTTATCCCCTCTCCAGCCTCCTTATCCAATGTCAAGGGCCAGAGTCACATAAAGGGGCGTAAGAAGTTCCAGTATCAGGATGGTTCCTGGTGTTGATCTAACGACACAGCCATGAGGCTGACTCTTGGTGACTTCTGCTCATGCGGATCGGGGAAACATTGCACGCTACGCTGGGAAACATGGGGAATAGGGTCTTTTGGGAAAAAAAACCAAAACCCCCCCCCCCCAAAGACCCCAAGCCAACACCTCCCTTCCCCCCCCCAAAAAAAAGACCAACAAAAAAACCCAACAGGTGATGATTCAGCATGGAGAGGAGCAAAACATTGATTTAAGCAGAAGTAATTACTTGCACAAATGCAGAAGATACTATTGGCCGCCCTAGCAATTTTTTGGGTTGTTGGGCAAACCAGGCTGGCCCTGTACCAACAGCATCATTTTGAGAGGAAAGGGAAAGTGCCACCGTGGAGTGGATAAGCAGAAGTGTTGTCAGACTGACGCCCAAAGGACCTGCTCTTCAGGAAAACTGTGCAGATTACACAAAATCAGAGGTCTCAAAAGCACAAGCTACGGAGGAAAATGTGACACGCTGGAGTTCTCAGGAGACACTGAGTGAGAACACGATGAGTTTTCAGGAACATAAAACGTGCTGCAAGGACAAGTGAAATAATTTGTTTTCTTTGTCCAGGGTAAATAGGGCAAAAGCAGTATCTTATGCTGAAAGATTAGAGATTAGGAAAAACTTTCAAGAAGGAAAGCTAATGAAACAAATCAATAGTCTGTCGAGGGGTGATGCGGAAATACAGCAGTGGAGATCTTTAAGGACAAGTTACATAAACATCTGTCAGGAATGACAAATGTATAGTGGATCCTGCTGTAGGCCGATCACATGGACTGGATGTGTTCCTGAGCTTTTTCCAGACGTTTTTCCTATGATTCTAGTCTAAAGTCATTTATATAACCCTAAAGGCCTTTTCAGGTTACCTTTGAGATCATTCCAGGTCCATGAGCAGTACAGAATTGGGAAGGCAAGATGGTTAAACACACACAAAAAAGAAAGCGATATCCTTTCCCAGGCTCAGAATTGTAGCCCAGAACCTCCCTCTTGAATTTGCAACTGCATATCCAGTCCAAGCCACCCAGCACTCCGCAGTGGCAGCCAGCCCAACTCCAACCGGTCTTGTGAAATCATATATAAATTAGGCAGGAAAAGATGCCGCCAGTACTGGATGAGGGGAAAATAGTAACGGTACGCAGAGCTGTGTTACCGGCTCCGTGGGGTGCCCATATTCCTGCCTCATCTCTGAGCCATCCCTGAAGGTGCCACTTCTTAGAGGAAACCTTACAAAACAGAATCCAAATAAATTTATAGCTACTACTGAAGCCAAAATCTTTTTCAACTGGATCTACTGGGCAAATGATGATCATAAATAATGGCGTCTCTTTACTCAGGTTCTCCTGTCATCTCTATTGCATACAGCCTTTCCCAATGCTGCTTAATAATCCATTTTTTATTTCTCCAACAATTCTGAAAAATTAGAAAGTAATGTTGAGGACCAATATAAAGCGACTCAGATCTTTTTTTATTACCTTCCCCACCACCACCTTATAAAGAAGCGCTATCATCATAGCAAATCTGAAAAATTTATTTTGAAATGGTCAAAGCAAGTTGTTGCAACTTTCTTCTGCAAGGGTTTTGTTCTTTTTTTTTTCCTCCCATTATACATATCATTTCTCAGAAATGATAGGAATTTGTAAAACATTTCTGGGACATCGAGCATTTTCTCTCAAAAGAAGTTTCCACCAAAAGAATCAACATTTCCATCACTTGTGATCTTCCTCAAAGGTGCATGTGATTTAGTGATAAGAGAACCGATTCCTGTGTGAATACACTAATCAGTGTGTTCCTTGCTAAAACTAATAATATCTCAGACCTCTGAAAGAATGCTCTTCAGATAAAACCTTTTTGCATTCATATATCCCAACCTGAAGCAGTGTTAGGCAGGACCTTTGGATAATTGGATGGCTGTTTGCACGTTCCCCATGGGTCCTCGTTCTCTCCACAGAGTGCTATTTCAGTGAACCTAATTCACTGTCAGACATATAATCTGAAATCTACCATTGAATATTTCTCCTCTTCTGACCTAGATATCATGCCTGGGAATCAAACCGAGTCGATAAATGAAAAACACCATGAACTCTACATCTCTCCTTCACATGAAACTCACGTTGAAACACAAACATTGCCTCTGAACCTGCCACATGTAGTCCCTCGATACTGCTATACTAAAAACATCAAAAGATGCAATAAGAAATAAACAAAAACACTTTAAAGATGTGTTTCTGTTTAGTTACATAAATCAAGGCATAATGGCAAGAAACCAAGGATTTCATAGGATACATAGTTTAGCTGCGTTTAACCTCAGAGGACAACAACAAACAGAACAAGAAGAGAACTCGAGCAGGATTTCATAATTGAATAAATTCCATCTGTCTCCTGAACCATTTGTCCTGATCAGCAGCTTATGGAGGGAAACAATTTACCTACCTCATTAGTTGTGAGAGTGAGAATCCGATCCAAGTCTTCTACCAACTGTTTAAAAGTCGGTCTCTGTGAAGGCACAGCATGCCAGCAATCTCTCATCATCATATAGCTGTAAGAATTACACATTTTCTTGGCTTAATTAAAATCACGCGTCCTTCTTGTAAACCTTTTCATACACAGTCAATGTTCTTCATCACAAGTAAAGCAGCGAGCACCCACAGCCCTACACACGGACCACTGACTTTCCCAAAATCGCACAATACTCTCACTTCCCTCAAAGGTGCATTTCTACTCCTGTACCTCTCTTGCCCAGTGTCTAAATTACCTTTTTGTGGACCTGATTCTGTAGCCTTCTGTCCCAGGAATTTCAATGGTATTAAACTACACATGCTTAAATATTTTTGCAAGTGAGGGATTGCGGTCTTTGTGAAGTGAAGAAATTAAAATGGGGAAAAAAAAATTAAAAACAGATAAGGGCTATACTGAAATATCAGAAAGGGAAAACACTCTCCCCTCATCACCAGGAGATAATGCTGTGTTAAGGCAGAAGTTCCCAGATGTATTTTGTTGTGTACAAAACCAGCCTGATGTACCTTACATATGATTAGTGGTATGTGTGCCATTTAGGAATTTTCATGTTAATGAGATTAAAATAAAACAAATATGGGTGTAAAAACACTGACGAAGACTGGCTCGTACATGATCTCTTCTTTTTAAAATGGGATCACAGCAGGGTGTGTAAAGAAGTATCCTCTGTCAAACATTTCCTGAAGACCTTTTCACACCTTTTCTTTACATATCTATATGCACTCATATATCCACAATTTTAGAGCCAAGCAATTCTGAAAATGTTTGATTCTGCCAGGGGTAGCATTAACCACGTGAATTCAGTACAGTTTGTGCCCTTCCATCCTCGTACAGCAAATAAGGGTCCTTACAGTTCATTGGTGCAGTTGGCAGGTTTATCCATTCGGTGCCCTTCTTTAAGCAGCTTAAAAAGTTCCTCCACTGGGATTCCTGGGTAGGGCGATCCTCCTAACGTGAAGATCTCCCACATTAACACACCAAATGACCAACTACAAATCAAAGAGAAAACGGCATTAGAAGATCTGCCTTACTGCTGAAAACAGAGATGTGTCTGCAGCAGATGCAATGACCACCAATCCCTCTCAGAAGATGCTTAAATCAGCATCTGCCCAACTCTGACCACCCTGAGCGGGACATCAATCTGTGAAGGGCATCAGGTGCACGGGCAGCAAGAGGGACTGACCTGAGCGTGTTCTCAAACACACTCTTCGCCTTTGTCTGGTGTGCTCCGAGCACCCGAGTTTCCAAGGCTACTGCAAAGATCTGCGTCTTCACAGCTTAATTATTTACAGAACACTCACAGCTGAGCTGGTTTGCAGTTATGTGGCGGGGTATTGTGGAAAAAGCAGGCTGTTCAAAACAAAAATATTTTGCATCATTCTGCTCTTCTATTTTTTCTAATTCATTTTTGTTAGGAAACGAAGTCATATCGTTTTAAGCCAGTTTCCCTGCCTGCTTGCCACCTCCTCCAGAGCCTGCCTCATCACGCCTTGCTGGCAACCTAGGGCTCTTTGGCAGGCGGCTTTGCCAGGTGAGCAATAGGACACAGCTTGCACTGGCTCCCGAGCTTCTCCGAAGCTCTCCTAGCTTTGCAGCAGTGTATTTTAATAAACTGTTTGCACAAAATTACAATAATATTATCTTTAGCCGTCTTCAAAGCCACCACGGGGCCAAGAGCCTCCAAGTTCCAGCACTGAAATCCCCGTGCTCCCTGGCTGCTGAGGAGCTCAGACTGACTTTCGGTCCTGAACCAGCGAAGTAGTCTACTTTGCATTCACTTAAATATTTTGCCAAGATGTTCTTTTAAAACAAAAGTTTGAATAAGTGTATTAGCCACCCTTAACCTGTGTATATATCTTCCATTATAAATAATGTAAAGATTGCAGGAAAAGCCTCAGTAAATGCTTTTCTTAAAGAGAGGGCAGCTCGGGAAGTGCACCCAGGTTAAAGAAAGAGGAGATACCTCTTATTTTCTCCACCTTGCCCTTTTTCTTTTTAACCCTGCACTGACATGCATAACCTTTTACACCTGTGCTGGGAAGCATCCAGCCCTTTACGGTTAACAGCTTCTCTTGGAGAAATAAAAACCATAAGATCTTCATCTGCATTGCATAAAAAAAATACACATCTACTTCAAGCACAATGCACACGAGTGCTGTAGATGGGCCTAGCAAACTGTAGTAGGAAGCAGAATAAATCCCAAGTGGTTGCATCAGCCAGCGAATCTGTGCACACACTAAAAGATTTTGAAGCGTCAGAGTCCAATGATTTCCTACTACACGTGAAGTACTGCTGGGAAGCAACAACATTTCTAAAAATCAGAGAAAACTTTTCCAGTGTATCCAGCCTATGTTTTATCATACCTAATCTTAGCACAAATTTTTATAAGAAGTTTGCAGGAACCTTCTTTTCTTTCTTTCTTTTTTCTCTCTCTCTTTTTTTTCTTTTTTTTAAAAAAAACCTGAAGGAAGTCCAGAGTATGTCAAAAGCCAAGCAAATTAGATAGACTCTTTGTAGCTGCACATCCGTAAATAAGTTCAAGGGGGGAAACTTCCGCACTGACAGGAGGTGGTTAGCATTTTCCACCTTTCATGTGCTTTGAAGCTGGGCAGATTAGTAACAGAGCACTGGTTAGCAGTCTACCATAAAATCCTCACTTTCTAAGGGCAAGTCCTCTCCCATCTATTAATATGTGAAACAGAATGAAAACGCTTAAAGGTAAAGGACAACAGGAAAATACATTTAAAATATCCCAAACTTTAACAAATACAAACCAAAACAACCCTCCTTCCCAGCCCACAAAACCCCACTCAAATAAGGCCACTTACACATCACTTTGATGCGTGTAAACTCTGTCAAATAGAGCTTCTGGAGCCATCCACTTTACTGGAAGCCGTCCCTGTAAGTTTGAAGGGGAAGGGAAGAAAAATTAAGATGGCAGCAATTTACTGGATGATTTCAACACCAATTTTTCAAAAAGATTTAATTCTTTTTTAATTTTTAATTCTCAGAGAACAGTCTGCTAATGCAAACCAGCACATAATTCATCTTTAAGATTTTCAGGGGAAAAATAGTAAAATGGGCTAAAGTAGAGAGACCGTGAGGAAAAATGGATATAATCACTGAAGATAAAATTAAAAGCATTGAGGGCTCCCAAAAAGTTCCCAGACTGCTTGCTAGGAGAACAATAGGATAAGCAGATCTAAAACGATCATTCCGCTACAGCTCTTTAAAGACAAAAAAACCAATCAATAATCCTCTGAAAAATAGGCCTGCCTGCAAAAATCAGTTGATCACTAAACCCAAGAATTTTGCTTTCCTGTTCCACCTCTTGCAGTGACCCAAAGCTCAGTCACAGCTGCCTGTTTCTTTGCACACAAAGTCTGCTCTGCTCAGAGCCCAGGAATCCCACTAAATTTGATAAGAAGAAGGTTCCATTCCCTCCAGTACTGACGTACCCATACCTGGTTGCTCTGTCTTTTGGAAGTGGGCAGATATTCCCATTAAAATGCCATTAATCACTTAGTGCTTTATTTTCACAGATAAGCCACTTAACACGATTGTTAATAATAATTAATATTTACACAAAATATTAAAGTCTTTAGAACTGAATGAGTTCTGCAAAGTTCCCATCAAAACCCAAGTGTAGTTCATCAGGATCTTAAGAGATCCCCCTGAGAAGAAGGTGCAACCTCTTCAAACTAGGCATCAATAACTACACCTGAAACGTTTTATCTTCTTGATTTGGTACAAGGCTAAAGAGCAAAATGGTGACAGAGTGGGGAGTAAAAATCCATTTTCTCAACCTCTAGCCCCACTTCGATACCACCGCCATAATCTGTACATAACAAGCCAAGTACAGGCAAAAGGCATAAAGCTGTATGTGGCGTTACCACACACACACAGGATTTTTATTATGGTTATTGCCAGCACTGTTTATACAGTGTTTTTCAAGTCCCTAGGCTTAGTACAAAATGAGCTGGAATCAACAGGAATATTCCCACTTATTTCAAGTGATTGGAGTCAGGGACGCACAAAAAACAATTCTTGTATTCTAGCATTTCTAATAAATCATACAATACACAGCCTTTGTGGTTATCTTTTTAACTAACTGTCACTGTAAGAGGGGACAGAAATGCTTATGTCCTTGATCCCTGTTTTCTGCGATGAAAAGTGAGGCTGCTGTACAAGAAGCCCATTAAGTTTATAATCATAGTTTTGCAGTGAATCACTGAAAGAAACAGAGATAAGAAAACCATCCACTTACATTAGTAGTCTTTTTATAATAATCTATATTGTTGATGTCTCTGGCTAAACCAAAGTCTGCTATTTTCATGACATTATTTTCAGTTACCAACACATTTCTTGCAGCCAAGTCTCGATGGATACACTGGAAAGAAANATTCAGAAAAGCATAGCAAGTAGTTTTGTGCCAATATGAAATAAATTGCTGTAAAAATGAAACTACTTCTACACCATAACTAAGTCTCCTTTACAGGTTTTAACCAAAATCACAAGGTGGGAAAGCCACACATTTACTACAAGCCTGTGAAATGTGATTGTCTTAATTACTGCAATCCATCCCCTCAGCTGGTGTTTCCAAATTGAACAACAGCCCTAAGAAACCTCTTAGAAAAGCCTGGTTTATTTAAGACTTACAGTTTGCTAAGGCTGAAAGCTTGGGTGGTGACCCAACCTGTGCCACGCTGTTTGTGATTCACCCTCCGTTACACGTGCCCAGGTACGGGTATTGCAGCACTTTCATTCCAAATACTGTTAATGACCGTTTTATTAAGTTGCTTCTCTTAAATTATATCATCTCACCAGAGCTCCAACCTGACAGCCTGGATCAGTGCAACCATTTTTATATTAAAAGATCTTAATATGCGATATATCCACAGTATATAATTTTCAACTAGATGTCTAGGGTGTGTGTATTTACTTCAACCAT
>VYZW01036703.1:48800-201594 GCA_013401315.1 Balaeniceps rex | reverse complement strand
AAAAAAGGCAACAAACCAAAACAACACAATCTGGGCTGGGCTGTTTGCTTTTTAAACAGCTTTGATACTGAAACTAAAAATGTTATCTCCTCAGAGATTTTTCCTTCATGTCAGCATTAATCCTGAAAACATGCAACTGGTTCTCGACACTGAAAGGATGTCGTGACTGCCCTGGATATTATTCCTGCGTTTAAGCAGCCTTATTGGGGTTGATGGCAGCAGGGGCATGGTAAGAAACATTGCATTTGGAATCCCCCCAGGATATTCTACTTCTTTTCAAGTTAAACATCCTTTTTTTTTTTTCTTTCCTCCTCAATTTTGGATTACTCTTTATGTTGTCCTCTTTATTTCAGCATGTGCATAGACATGCTGGACTGAACCACTACAAAAAACTGTACAACAGCCAATTTCTTTCTTGCATTATAACTTGCCCCAGCAATTTTCTGAGATCTCTTATCCTGCATGGGTAAAATGAGCCTACAAAGCTTCGGCTCCTCACTGGGTTAGTCATGGGGAACTGCCAGGAAAAACCTGCTCCAGCAATGCCTTCATGTGTGCAGGACCAGACATTAGTACATGCTTTCAGCATCAAATCAGTCTTCTAATTCAGCATCAGCAATGCTACGGTAGCAGAAACAACACAGGCCAGCCTTCCTACTTCTCTGTCCCGGTTCTCAAACCCTACAAGAACATCCTCTGAGACACTAGGAACTCAGTTCAGCTGCCCAAATAGAAGTACACATTGTCATCTCCGATACCCTGTGATATCCAAGGTATCTTGATGAGACTACCAGGGACAACACAGGATCTACAGCAGAGCCATGCCTTTCCAGAGCGGTAGGCTGGGGGTACCACAGAGCATCTCAGATGGCATGTAACACCTCTGAGTGAACACACCAAATGATTCAAACCCTGTTATCTTCTGTCAATAGATTTCTGATTCCTCATACCCTACAGTTTTACAGCTGAGACTCTTCCTATTTTCAAAATGGTGCCATTACTGATTTCCGTATCTGACAGCTTTCATAGCCAACCCTCTGGCCCTAACTGACTTGCCGTCTCTTTGCAATGATCTGGGCCAGTCCCTCTACCTGGAGCTCCCCTGTCGTTCTTGCGCAGTACTGGAACGATGCAGAGGACACGCCAACAGAACTTTAAAAACCATCCGTCCGACTTAGGAACAACATCCCATTTCCAATGTACAATTGTTTGTAAGGCAAAAACTTTTTGTAAGACAAAAAGTAGGTGCCCAAAGATCTTCTTTACATATTTCTTTGGGTTTTTTGGTTTGTTGTTTTTTTTTTTTTCTTTCTTTGGTCTCAGTGAAGCCATTTATTGGATTGAAATAACCAGAACACTGGCCTTCTCACAGTTCCTGCATGATGGAAACACCGTGAGAAGACCAGCTCTCTTATTATTCCAGTTAAGTAAATGGATCCCAAAGGGGAAAAGAACTAGTGAAATACAAACAGAAATGGTGGGATATCTGAAGAACCGGAATGCACAGTTTTACTATGTGCTGCCTTTGTTTTCCCTCTGCCTTGTGCAATGCCTCACATTCTGCCCAGTTCGGCGCAGTGCTGATCAAGTGTTTTTGCAAAGGAACTGGATCAAGGATGAAATGGTTCTGCCGTGTGCATCTGTGCGAGCACACACCTTCTTGGCAGCGTCCTACAACAACACTTCAGAGCTTCTCAGGTGGATTCTTGTTCTCAAGATGTGCCAATCAAAAGATTTATTTTTTCCTTTCACAACAGTTCTATTTTCTTGGGACGTGGCTCATTGCCAGGCAAGTGTTTCATTAATCTTAGAAAGAGATATCCTAAGGTGCTTTACCTAACACAATAGTCATGCTTACTTCATTAGATTTTGTCTCAGTGTCATGTCTCCCTGTCTACCCTACTGCACTGAGAATTACTATTTCAAAACAAAGGGATAAAAGCAAAATTAAACCTCAATTCCCCCTACCCCTAACCTCTACAAGTGCAGAAAAGCAATAAAAAAAAATCATGACTCTACACAACAGGAATGGAGGTTTACGGTCAGCTCTGGTCTTTGGTTAAAACCAGCTCCATACTTGGGAGTGGACACAACTGGAAATCGGTACAAATCCCACTAACCACTCCACACCTTGCAGGAAGTGTTTATCATCAATATCTGGTGCTCTGGTTTAGCCATTGGGTCCAAACACTGCCCAGGGTATTCATGAGTGCTTGTCCACCAAGCCACAATATGTGTACAGAGTTAGTTATACAGGGCTATTTAAGGTTTCATGACTATAATTTAATCAAATTACTGGTTTAAAAAAAACGTCTGAAGAAAAGTTGAAGAAATAAGTGTCTAGGGACATGACAGGATAAATAAATTCTTTCAACAAGCTTGCCCTCCTGACAAACACCAGTTTTAATTAAAGCGCCTAATTTAAGTGACTAATTCACTCCATTTATTTTTGCCTCTCCTGTTCACAATTTTTGCCCTGGCCATCTTGTGGTCTTCTCAACTCTGCCTGTTAGCATTCTGTAAACCCCTTCGCTAACCGAACTCATTTATTTTCCATCACTATGTGAGCTGATTTGGTCGATTTGACTGGAAACAGAAGGCAAATGGTGCCTGCTGTCTCATGGGTGGAGTAATGTGACTTGTATAATCAAGTGACCACCTGTGCTTATGAATTCAAAGCGCAGATATGTACGGAATATTTACTTTAAACGATCCATTCTGGGCCTCATTTTAGCAACGTCATTAAACAGAGATTAAAAACTTTTAAGTGTATGAATTCTTCCCACTGATTTTCAAGAGTATGGATTATGCAACTTGTTTGAGAAAAGTCCTTCTCCCAGCAAATTCTTGAACACAAACGAGATGAGAACAAAACTAAACTAAAAAAAGCGCCAAACAAATACGCACCATGCGCTTTGTGCAGTATTTGCTGAGTTCTACCTACCTTTTGTGAAGCCAGGTACTCCATGCCTCTCGCCAACTGGTACGTGCATGACACTAAGTCCTTGAATGTCATCTGCTCTTCTGGTACCCTGTTAATATCAAATGAATACTCCATCCCCGGGGGGCGGCGTGCTCGCAGGTACTCACGCAGGTTTCCTTTGGAAGCATATTCTACTATCACGTACAACGGACCTTTGGATAAACAGAACCGTGTGAAAACTGGAGTAAGGTCGAAGGGTAAAATGGAAGCTTTTAGCCTTCTATAATAAATCAACTACATTAATAAATGTTTAACTGTGAAATCAGTAAGCACAACTTGAAAGAGGAGGAGGTCCGGACCTGGCGAAGTGACTGGCCCAAAGCTCCATAGCAGGATAGTGGCAGAGCTGAAGGTACCTAAACCCTGACCCAGGGCCTATTCCTTCCAGACCATGCCATGTACTGAAAAGCAAGCATTTTCAATCAAAAAAATGCCATGAGATCTCAAACAAGGGGAAAGTGCTTAAGATTTTTTTAATTTCTAGAGTTTTATGCCACTCTGCATCACTTCACATGACATAATTAGCTTTTAATAAAAACACTGTGGTCTTTAGACAGTATGAGTGCTCATTTCAAATTCATGGGATATGAGTTCCACTAAAGCAGGAGTGACAATTCGAACAACAGGCATGGGTGAAGCCCCTGTAAAATGTCTTTTTTTTCCCCTATGACAAGGGATTAGAGAGTTTTCACATGATATAGTACCCTTTCTCATATTAAAGCTGCAACTATAATGAGACACAGAAGTTAAAATATTGCTGCTAAGCTAGGGAAATATCTAAAAATCCCATCACGGCAGGACTGCTTCCTTAAAAACTCTTGAAAAATTATGATTAATGAGACTTTCGCAGACCTGTTGGAAAGTCCTGGGTTACAGTCTTTTCTCTACTCACCATCCTGGGTACAGGCTCCAAGGAGATTGATGATATTTTTATGCTTCCCAATCATCTTCA
Source organism: Balaeniceps rex (assembly GCA_013401315.1). Classification (NCBI taxonomy): domain Eukaryota; kingdom Metazoa; phylum Chordata; class Aves; order Pelecaniformes; family Balaenicipitidae; genus Balaeniceps; species Balaeniceps rex. Next base: position 197,659 of record VYZW01036703.1, on the reverse strand, counting down.
TCATCTCCATCTCTGACACCAGGTCAGACAGATCTTTTTCTGTAGCATCATCTGTACAAGACACAGGTTCAGTTCATATTTTCTAGCGTGCCAGCCCAAACTTCACTAAGCTCACCAGTTGGTGTAAAACGTGTGCTTCAAAATGCAGAATACGGGATTTGTTTTCCGGTATACACTGTACATTATACAAAGCCATATGTTTATGTCCTAACAAAAAATAGTCTCAACCTCTTTGATGGACTGACCATCTCTTCAGTGTTATATGTTAAGAGCCAACACAGTAAAATCAGACGTAAAAATGCTGTCTTTAGCTGTCAAACCTCCAATAATTATGCCTTTTCTGCAAACTAACCTTACAATTAAATGCAAAATAAATAGGCACCAACCACCTGGACTGAATGGGCAGGGATCTACACATGGAGAGCCTCTGACATGAACTAAACTAAAAGCAGAGAGACCCACACGATGCTAATACATCTTCTGGCTCCTAAATACTCACTGCTCAAGATAAACAGGCTGTCAAGGGCACAGATTTACACCCCAAACTGCTGAAGGCTGAGGTCAGCTATGTGCTCTTTGACCCCCCCCAAGATGACATAGTTCAGACGCCACAAAAGAAACTTTTCGTGGATGAGAACTGCCATATCACCCATTCTGATCCCTAATCACCCAATTTTCTTACCTTTCAACATCTTCACTGCCACAGTCACTGCTTCTTTTGGCCTGTCTTTGTCAATCCCCACCGCTTCGGCCATGACAACTTGCCCAAAGCAACCTTCTCCCAGGGGTTTACCCAGCGTCAGCCTAGAGGTGTAAACAGGAGATTAACACACAGCATCTGGTGAAGGGATGCAGCCAGCGAAATTCCAGGGCTAAATATAAAAAGCTTTCAACAACTTGCTGTAGCACGAAGCATTTATCACACGGAACTAACGAGACTCTGGGTGCGCATCAGTTTTCACGCGCGCTGCAGTATGTTTTCTTAGGGACGATATAGCGAGCATCTCGTACGGGCAGATCAGTTGCTAAACCCAGCTTTTGAACTCTCCCTCTCCTTGTAAGAAGAGGCCGGACTCGACGGCTAGCAGCGAGACACAGCGTGGAAGGGCAGAGCTTTCAAAAAGCATTAGACCACGGCCGAAATTCAGGAGCAGCCAGCAACACGCAAGCTTTCCCTGTCATTGTAACACGGCCGGTCATCTTCTTTTTCACATTGACTGCAAGGAGATTTAAGAAAAGTTTCTTTGTGCGTGTTGCCATGTGGCAGCTGATGATTTGTGTGGTAAAGGGTGGTATTAAGAGCAGGGGGATGTTTTAAATATTATTAACTCCTGTGATATAACAGCACAGTGCAAACTGAAAGGAAAATCAAACATGCTCTCAGGCGGCTTAATTTTAGCTCAAAATTCACATTCTTGCTTTCTGTTTGGGGACGCAGGCCATGAACGTTTGCCTAATGATCTCTTGTGCCGAAGGGATTAGACGGGACAGAAACAGCGAGTCAGTAGACACCATGTTTGGGCGCAGCTGCGGGTAATTATCACACCCATTTCTCTTTCTTGTGGCTGATGAGGTGGCCAGACAGCCGCCTTCTTGTGGGGGAGAGGAGGGAGGATGAAGGCGAGAGAAGGGGAAGGGAAAAGAGGCCGGCGACAAGCGCGCGGCAAAGGCTCGGGAGGGGCTGCTGCTGCGAGAGCCCGGGTTAAGGCGCCCGCGACGCTCGCTCGTGCGCCTTGAACGGCTGCCAGGAGCTGCCGCGGCGGCCGCCGCCGCCACTGCCTCCGCTCCGCACTTCTGCCGCAAGTGCCGGTGCGGGGCTCACGCAGGGGCGACGCTCTCCCTGCCTGGGCGCACCAGCGGCGGCACAAAGGCAGCACCTCCGCGGGGACAAAGCGCTTGGCAGATCTGAGCGTCCCCTGCAAGCCGCCTCCTCCACAGCCTCCCCGCCCGCAGCAAGATCGCTCTTCTGACATCCTCGTGCATGCCCCCAGCGCTTTGATCCTTTAAGGGGCGAGACGGGACGCTTTATTTACCCGCAGCTGGGTCTAGCACGGAGGCTGTTTCTTGGCTGCGAGCTCTTTGCTGCCACAAATGTCCTGTATGAGGGTAACAGAAGATGTCTCCTGTCTGCAGCACCTGGGCTCTGCTCAGAGAGCGGGAAGCAGAGACTCGGGGGGAACTGAAACTCAGTTATAATCACAGTATCAACGTAAGAAACCTTTTAAAAAGAGCAGTCATTAACTGGGCTACACAAAATGCTTTTTGCGGAGCACATACCCGGTTGCAAAACCTGCTCAGCTTTAACGTACAGACACAGAGGTGTCGATCTCAACTTTAGGAGGATAAAGAGATAAAATAAACTTCAAAGCCTCTGGGCAAAATCATTTTGGTTCCAGTGTAAGCGCTTAAGGGCCACATTCAGGCTCTGTAACTCACAGAAATTATCATCTAACTCCAGAAGCAGTGCCACGGCGGAAATCAGGGAGGGTGCTCAGCGGGTTTGATGCTACTAACGTTATCCAGTGTAGGGGCTAGATTAGGATAAGCATTCTCATAACGAAGTTCTTAAGGTCTCAGCTTTCCACGGTCAAAAGCAGGATTCACAGATATGATATACTTAGGGACTCGTTCGTAAAAGCATGGACTTCCATCTTCCCCCATGAAATACAGGGAGGGGCCGTCATACCATCAACAGAAGAGTGTTAGACCAGGGCTAAGTGGTTTGAAAACCCCGCTTATCTGCTCAGGCCCAAGACAGAAGCGAGAGGTGGTTCCTCCCGAGGGCAGCCGGCAGACTCCTTGTCAAATGCAGCCTTTGCCTCGGTGAGAATTCCTCAGGCTGTTTTGGATTGGTTTCTAAAGCAAACGCGAGTTTAAAAAGGTGCAAAGACTGAAGGGCAGCGTACGCTATGCTGAGGTCATCCTGCATTTTCTCCAGAACTAAAATTGAATTTAGGATCTTGGCAGAGAACAAACATTTGCATTGGAAACTGGTTAATTTATGTGCTATTGCCCTGCTAGGACGAAAGTAACAAACCCCTCATTGTGTGCCTCCTGCCCCCCAACCTAATAAACTGCCTCTAAATAGCCTCCTTTCATTGCAAATCTGCTCCACCTACATTTGTGCCGAATGCTGGTTTTAAATGGTTAGCACTCTAAAATTTTCCGCATTTAGTGTATCCCCCCAGGGTACAGGCTGACAGAAGTACATATACAGGCCCCCACTGTTGACTAGAATACTGCAGGTGGCAATTACAGCATTTTGCACTAGTTTTCAGCTACATCATTAAAATAATTTCCAGAACAGTTGTCAGAAGGTTCAGAATTACAGCTCTTCTATCCAAAAGTTACAACGCTGAACTTTGCAAGAAAACTGATCATAACGGAAGGTGTTATTTTCTCAAAGACACCTAAAACTCCTTAAAGTTAGTACTAACTTTAAGATATAATCATAGTTCTACCTACCTGTGTTAATATTATTTCTCTTTTACATGTCTTTTTTATATTAAGAAATATGGTTACAGCTTTAATTAGATTATTCAGCAGCTCATTTTGCATGTTAGTCAACAGACTTTGAAGAAAATATTATGTAGCCATATGAATTTGCATATATCAAGATTCAGTACGCTCTGCTTTGAAACCTAATACTTTTCAGCCGCAGAAGTTCCATACATATGTACACAATATGCAAAATGTCCCACTAAATCGAAAACCATCATCTGCATTAATACAGGCTACTACAAAACCAACACAAAATCCTACCCAGAAGGTCCTGACAGAAAGAAAAGATTGTCTAATACCATGTTCTAGACTGCCTCTGTCTCCTACATGATATTTTATTACCTACTTTATAAATATTAAACAATTAAGTTTAATATTTCAACTAAGACACATGGTTTAATGTACAGAGGTATGGCTTGGGGAAACCTCAACTGCCCTTCATGCTTGTATGTAGACATCTCTCCCAGTCTAAATCATACATATTTTGAAATAACATTTCAGATTCAATCCTTTTGTAACAGAGGAGTTACATTTCAGCAGGGTATCTGAAAACCTACCAGAAATCTGAAAATAAAATCAGAACGATGGGCAGAGAAAATTCAGCGTCTATTTAAAAAAAAAGACTGATTTCAGATAATTGAATTGGATCTTGGTCTTCAGAGGAGGTTCAGGTAACTGAGATTTTCTTTTAACTAAAAAAACCCTGGGAGACATTGGGAAAGATGTTTCCCCTCATACCGTGCCATGTTTTTCAGACATGTGTAGGTAGTGTTAAGAGAAACAGGCTACATACTTATCTCTCGGAAACTCCCATTTTGGGTCTTCTGGCAATTCATATTCCGAGACTCCTGCCAGCATGGGGGCATCGGCAGTAGAGGAGAGGCGAGTAGTTATCCTCACCAGAGGTGTGTTGGAATTCATGGAGGAGCTTGAGTCGGCTGACACCTGTTGTTGCAATACAAGATGCAAAAAGGAAAAAAGGCAGAGATGTAATCTTGACCCAATATCTGAAAAACAGCAGTACCTGATAACCAAGCCAGCTCAGAACAGTGGTATTAGGAAAAAGTGGCTGACCCTACAGCCTTGTTTCTAGCATGCTATTCTCATACATTTACCCTCCCTTGTAAGCACAATACTGACTTAATTACTGCCAAGGCTGTAAGCCTGTTCCATAGGTTGGAAACCCTGTAAGTTTTTAATACATTCACTCAGAAGATAAATTAAATAATCTTTTCTCTCTTTTTTTTTATCAAATCAATATTTTTTAATCAACTGAGAGTATTTACATCGCCACCCTCAGATACCTAAGTGGGCAGCTTACACCATGAGCAGAGGTTACCAATAAGCTCTCTTCTTCCACTCACTTCTAGTTGTCCATGTCACCATTTCTTTTCCCAAATCAGCACACAACTTACTATTTTTTGGTGTTACCATTAAATTGAAATCATCAATGCCAATGATCAAGGTTACAGGCATGTTACTGTGTAGGAAATGTTGGATTCTCTCACATTGGGTCCTGCACTTGGGTCACAACAACCCCATGCAATGCTACAGGCTTGGGGAAGAGTGGCTGGAAAGCTGCCCAGCAGAAGGAGACCTGGGGGTGTTGGTCAACAGCCGGCTGAATATGAGCCAGCAGTGTGCCCAGGTGGCCAAGAAGGCCAACGGCCTCTTGGTTGTACCAGGAATAGTGTGACCAGCAGGACCAGGGAAGTGATCGTCCCCCTGTACTCGGCACTGGTGAGGCCGCACCTCAAGTACTGCGTTCAGTTTTGGGCCCCTCACTACAAGAAGGACATTGAGGTGCTGGAGCGTGTCCAGAGAAGGGCAACGAAGCTGGTGAAGGGTCTGGAGCACAAGTCTGATGAGGAGCGGCTGAGGGACCTGGGGTTGTTTAGCCTGGAGAAGAGGAGGCTGAGGGGAGACCTTATCGCCCTCTACAACTACCTGAAAGGAGGTCGTAGCGAGGTGGGTGTTGGTCTCTTCTCCCAAGTAACAAGTGATAGGACGAGAGGCAATGGCCTCAAGTTGCACCAGGGGAGGTTTAGATTGGATATTAGGAAAAACTTCTTCACGGAAAGGGTTGTCAAATATTGGAACAGGCTGCCCAGGGAAGTGGTGGAGTCCCCATCCCTGGAGGTATTTAAAATACGTGTAGATGTGGTGCTTAGGGACATGGTTTAGTGGTGGACTTGGCAGTGTTACGTTTACGGTTGGATTCAATGATCTTAAAAGGTCTTTTCCAACCTAAGTGATTCTATGATTCTGTATTTTCTAAGCATTCAATATTGAAAGCATCAAAAACCTATCACAATAATTGGGGGATACTTTTTTCCCAGTTAACTGCATTCTTAATTCAAGATTCTGCAGGCAATGTGGAGAAGAGCTCCTAAAAAGAATTTAATGTCCAATGCTTTGAAATGTAATTCACTTCGGACTACGATTTCTCATTGGCCTCAACAACATTTTCCTTAGAGCATCAACGGTGCTTAATGAAAACTGCTTTGAAAGAGGAGGCAGCTGTTCCATCCTTGTAACAAAGCTTGTTTTGGTGTGAATGGTGTGTCTTCTATAAGGCTCCTTCCTCAAACCTGCAAGTAGTGGCCTGCCGTCTGCTGACCTCAGAGTTTCAAGTCAATACGAACACAAAACAGAAATGCTTGTATTGCCAGTCTTCCCCTCCTTTATGTGTGAATCCTCCTTCTTTCTTCAGGCCATGACAGTATTGGCCAAGCCCAAATCCGGTGGGATGAAGGTTGTTTCACAATGCCATCGCTGGTACCCGTCCTCACATCAGGCGGCAGGAGGTGCTTCTCAGCCAGCATTGTTGGGACCCTGCCCAAGCTGGAAGCCTACCACTCTCGACCTTTGTCCTCATCACCTCGAGTCAACTTTGACACCAGGTTTGCTTATGTAAAATGTCACCAGGCTACAATTTTGTTCCACAGGTCTTATAACTAGATAAAAAAAGCAATTATAAGCAAGCAGATCCTAATAGCATTAAAGTGCAGATCAGTGACACACAGTGATACGAACACAAAATCCTCTTGTCTCTATGGCACCTAATACTAGAAGGGAGCACTAAGTTGGACTTAAGTCCAATTAACAATTACAGTGTCTCAGCCCACGGAATTACTCAAGCTCCTCAGAATGGCACTGAAAGGCTTTTGCAAGTCATGCTCTTACACAAGGTATTTTGACAAGACAAGGCTAAGGCTCTCAAACAAATTTCTCATCACGACTCTGACCACCCGTTTTGTTCGAGAGGTCTTTTTGCAGGCAGACATCCTCCAACCCACCTCATCAAATGGGTTTGGCTTCTTGACACTTTTTTCTAAGACCAGAGATTAAGACTGGAAAGAGGTTTCATAAGGAAGAAAGTGTTAAGGATTGCTATCAAAAAATTAACCTTGGTAACCAGTTTTGCAGCTGACAGACCTTTCTTGATATCAGAAGCTCCAGCTTCTGCATGCAAGATGTAGTGTCTATGAAACAAGACAGTGTAGCTATAAGGCTACCATTCAAAAAAGAAAGGTGGACTGCTTCCCGCCTCGTTCATCCAACCATCATTAATGTTAATCTTTACTTTCAGCAAATGTAAGTACCTGACACATTCCTCTAGGATAATAAATACAGTGACCACTTGGGATACAAACAGAAAGCTACCATTAAGTCAGACTATATAGCTCCAAATAAATCAGTAAGTGAATGCTGAACAGAGTCCTTCGAGAGATGCTGCCATGCCCAGTCTACAGAGGGGAACACACCTGCTAGAGCTGCACGGCAAGCCAGCGTGAGAACCAGGGCTGGAATTAGATTTTTGCTTATTTTTTGCTCATTTTCATTATTTCATTATGGTTTAAAAATGGTGCTTCATTAAATGAACCAGCTCAGCACTAAGAAATGCACAAATCTCCATGAACAATGTGGCAACAACTCTGTCCCCCACAACTTCCCTTGAATTTCATTTTTCTGTTATTTCTGGTTTCCATTTTTTCATCTCTCACCATAAACCTACTAATACTCTATGACTACTTCCTCCATATTTCCAAAATCCACCCCCTATTCTCCAGCCATTCTACCAAGATCTTTATTCAAGTCTTGATTCTTATTTATTTATGTAGTACCATTGCCTTTACTTTCTTGCCTTTCTTTGTCATTACAGCCATCATCTTCATGGGCCATCAGGAAGGCATGGAAGTGAAGCTGCAAAATTTAGATGACAGCCCTTATGTATCAGAAATGGCCCAAAATGTTCTGGCATTTTTTTTTTTTTTTTTTCATAAATACAATATTTGTATTAGACACTGTTCAGATCTCTGCCAGAGTTTCATCTTTTCACTAGCTCTTACACTCACATTTCAGCAGTCTTAGCATGCTTAAAACCTATAAACGTAAACTTGCAATAAACTGAAATACTCTGGTGATGCATTTCAAACACAGATGTTAAATAGTAATAATGTATAGAAAAAAAACAGGTGAAAGACTCTGCCAATTCCCCTTTTAACGCAATTACATGTTTACTTCACGCAATAACTGGATGATTGGCCAGAGATGCTATAGGTAACCAAAGTGCATTAACGTGGGTAGCAATGATGAGAAATCCAGAGGAACTACTCAGTGTCTGGGAGAGGAAAAATGGACTGCACTCCCAGGGAATATTCTTCTGATTGATTAACTGGAGCAGTACAGTTACAGGAGCTCAAGGGCTATAAAAATCTGCTCCAGAAAAGACGAAGCCAACCCAGACTGGCCTGTGGTTGGAGGAGATTTTCCGTTTCAAAATGGCCTTTCACCTTTTCTGCAATAGTAAAGAATTAACCTTTGAACTCATCCTTTAAGCATCTCTTTTCATTGCCTTAGAGTGCACTATAAAACAATGAGGAAAACCCTACCTACTCCAAGGTCAGCAGACATGGTCAACTTTAATCTATATGTATACATTTAAGTAACAGCATATAGAAAGCCTTTTTCCAGCTTGCTCCTTTCCCCTTTTCACCTGCACCACGGCTCTCCAACCCCTTACCAGGGAGGTTCAAGAACCGGTGACACTCCTGCCATGAACCCCACATTTCAGCGTGTGGAGTTGCTTTCAGGTATGTGGATGGTCTTTTTGCTTTCAGTTATGCAAAGATTCAAGGTACATGGGACACAGGCATAAGAGACGCCATACTGAGTTTTTACAGCAAACTTGTAATTGTACATGGCCAATATACAGACTCCAGGGCCACTTTGGGTCTACCAGCTGCCAAGAAGCAGCAGCTGGACATCTAGTCAAAATGGATGAACTTCTTGGGCAACCACCCAGCTCACCAACATGGGCTTCTTGGAGATAAAGGAACAAAGCAGAGCCAGGGCAGAGAAGCAAGGAAGGGTGCCTGATGTAGGTGAATTAGACATCTTCAAGGTCTACTCACTGTGTTGGTGACGCCTGTTTTCAGCGATGACACTACACTAAGGAGGTATTTTGAGTGCTTAATTAAAGAAAGGAAGGCAGAAGTCAGCCTGACTTGAGCAGAACACTGGAAGGACTACTATGGTATATGTTAACCTCAACAGGAAGGTAGACCTCAACCATAAAATATTCCTTGTGTGCCTCCTTTCTGCTTTTAGGAGGCCAGAACCAAGAAAATTACCAGCCTGAGACAGATCTTTAGCTCCTTATCTGCACTTCAGAAGGAGCAAAGCCCACTGTGTCCAAACCTCACGCACCAATGCATCCTTATATCCCCATTTTAACAACATATTTGTCCTTTGGCCAACACACTGTATTTAATCAGCTCTGAGATAATGCTTTACAAGTATTTCTAAACAGCAGAGCATTTAAAACAAACGAATCTTTGCTGGAATCTTTTAATGCCATGTGGCAAAATCAGCTGCGGAGCAGTGTGTAATTGTCTGTAATTGATTATGAAGGGTGTTTTCCTCCACTGATGATTTATACCATATCCCAAAGCCTAGATCTGTCAGTTCTGGCACTCACGCTGTGAGATTTTAGCAGCCATGCAGTGATTTCCTATAACTGTCAGTCTTTTTGAAGGCCCTGCTATAAAGTTAATTTGAAGTCATATGCATATACGTATATAAATATAATTAGTAAGTAATGCTATTAGCTGTTGATAGAAACGGTCCATCTAAGTGACTGGATCTAGAAAAATATAAGGTTAAATGAATTACATGAAACTGAGGATTCTTAATGTTAAGTACTGACAACTAAAACACACGCACCACCCCTTCGTGAAAAGCACTCCTTTTGAAACACTTACACAACACCAAAATAACAAATGAGTACTACTAGGCAAGTCAATGGTTTCCATATACAGAAATCCAAGGATAAAGCAAGAAACTAAAATAGGTATTAAGGTACATTCCATGCAACACATCCTACTGACAGTGGCGTATTAATCTTTGCGTTTCAGGGTCTATTCCTTAAAATGAATGATACTTTCACAGCTCAATACTACGTGAAATACTATGTTACTTTACTTGTTCCAGATTACTTTTCTTTTTTTCAGGTTCCAGCTGCCAGAATTACCTATTTTCCTTGGTGAGCTTAAGTCTTACTTTAAACTGATCAGTCTTTGCTCATCACAAACGTGCTTACTATATCTTTATGAAGGATTAGAATCAACAACCACAGTAGATATAAATTAATGGGAACGTATTTAAAATACTAAGCAAAAGAAATCATTCCTCCCTATTTAAGACACACATATACACCCAAGTTGAGAGGGTCCAAATTTGACAGATTAACTGTGATAGCACTAATGAAATGCTCTAGTGATGACAAACACGTGCACTTGACTTTGACTGGGCAAGTCACAAGAGATGGGACCTTCTCTAACCACTAGAGCAGCACTGCCTTTTTGTCTGTATTAATTATAATTTATTTGTTAATAAAACAAAGTTCTACTAAATAGATGCGTATCTTATTGAAGGCTACTCTTTACCTTTTGGTTCAGTGAAGCTGTCACCTAAAGCCTATACTGCAAATCGGGTTGTGATGTTCAACCCTACAAATACTTCTTCACACTCCCTCGCAAGCTGGTACTTCTATGCAGAACAGGGCTAATACCAACAGAGCGCTGCAGCTCTCTGCTTTTATATAAAGAAGAAGAACTGATTGCCGATTTCCCTGCAAGCAGTTTTCATTTTGAAAACCAAGTACCAGATCCTAGTGACGGTGAGGATTGTAGGGGGAGGGAACTGATCATGACCCTTCCTATGAATGTGAAAAGAACCGCGTTTTGGCAGGAAAAAAACTGCCTGCATGTGGGGAATGATAAAATCCTGTAGTAGCTCAGACTAAATAGTGTACGAGAATCCAGGCCTGCAAACCAAACCATATGTTACTCAGCAAGACTTTTATCCCGCTTAGACAAGATGGCATCACAGTTATGCAAATGCCTCTTCGTGAACCAGGATTATTTTCATATCCAGATCCTTAGGGAGCTTGACCCAGCAGCAGAGAGCTTTGAAAACAATATCAAGAATTCCCCAATCTATGGCCTCACTTCTCTGGAATTCCAACAAATCCCATCACCCAGCCCCAGATCTCTGCCCAGCTCACGCGGTCTACCTGCCACGAGCATCTCCCCTGCTCGCTCTCACCCATCCTCTCAACAATTCGGCTGCTTTCTCTATTCCTCCCCCACACAGCACAGCACAAAGGCAAGGGAGAACCTTCTGTGATCAATAGACAAATAAAGGTTTAGCGACAAAACCCCACCAGGCTTTAAATACAATCTTCTGAAATACAAATAAACTGAAACAAAAAAGTAAGCCTGGCGGTACAACAAAACAGAGTTGAATAATCCAGAAACACCCACCCATTAAATAAAACACCTCCTGGATTATTTTTTAATTCTTGATTTGTGACAACAATTCTGAAATCCAAAACCAGCTTTAAACCATGCAGAAACTAAACAACTGCTGCAGCCTTAGAGACCAAGGAGACGCTAACTGAAAAATTAAGGAATCTTCACTGTTGGTGAGCAAGTCTTCAGGGACCGCTCGCCTCATCCTGCCTCTGCAAACTAATACAAACAATTAGTGAATGACCAGTGAAATGATCAAAACAGAAATACAGATTTCTTTTAACGCTTACAGTAGTTGTATTTTCCTCCGTGAAGGTGCGAAAGCAGAGTGGCCTTCAATATAAGAATAAATAATAAAAAATAAAATAAAAAAGTACTCAGGAGGATTGAGAGTAGTGGTATTTTTGCTCAGGGGTTGAAATAAGATTCGCACTTTCAAACATACACCGTTTTTCAAAAAAATTATTCCCACTTTTAAAAGCAAAACGCTGGTTTTGCTACAAAAATACAGAAAACCAAAATAAACCGATAAAACCCTATCTGACGAGCATGTTGTAAGACAGAGATTTTTTTCCTCTGTGAAAACAATAGCTTTGGAGAAGGTCCATATTGCATCATTTAACGATAAATAACTAAACTGAGGGCAGTGGTTGGCACTGCTGTCACATGCAACGAAATAACACTCTCCCCCCTGCCAAGGAACCATTTCCAGCTGACACAACTGAGCTCACACCAAACCCTAGGTATTTTGTATGCCGTCAACTTATCTTTGAGTCATTACAATGCTTTTCTATTCAGGCAGAAATCTAATAAATGTCTTTTATCTAAGCAGCGGATATGTATCTCTCTCTGGTCAAGTATACAACATTTGAAAAGCCTTCTTTGGCCAGAAAGCTACACAGATTTTTAGCCATAGAGATGTGTGAATTGAGCTGACGGCTTCTCATCGCTCTTTCTGATACGCTCAGAGTCAAAAGTCCCTGTTCTTCCCAGTGATTTCCAAGCAAATGAGTAAAATCATAAAATTACAAAATAAACCAAGAAGTGGCAAAGAAAGTCAGAAAAAATAAGAATTAACATTTTCGCTCATAAAACAAACCAAATATTTTTCAGATCGGACAAAGTTCATGTCCCTCACCTCAAGATTTTGTAAAATACTGCCCTAAAGCATTACTACTCTGTAGTATTTTTAACCATTCAGAAACCATGAAACAAGGGTTCAGAAAAAAGTAATACGGTTCCAAATCCCAAGACCAAGCTCCACCCTAACCCTGTGTGATTGAGCATCTATATTTCAAACACTTACCCACACTGAAGAACTCTTTTTAAGGTACATGCATTACTCTGACAGCGATAATCTGGACAGGCTGTAGAAACAACCTGCAGAAATTCTGCACAACCTATTCACGGTGCAGATGGACCCAAACTAAACCCTCAGATCCAAACCCCCTGACCAGAGCCTGGATCCAACCCCTGCAGATGGTCCCTATTTCGAACAACGGGGTGAACCACAGCCTCAGATGCCGACACCCCTACATCTCACAGGGCTGAAACCTGGGGGTGCATCTGGTGGGTTCACAGGTCTATCCTGAAGACCTACTGCGAGAAAATCAAAACATATTAAACTCCAGCTTCAAAAGAAGCCAGTCTTTCAGGAGAGGGTAGTATGTGGGAATGGAGGCTGTTTTGGCAAGCGGTGGCCTGTGACAAAGCCAAAGTCCTGTTACTCGTTCAACTGGTTTGCTGCTTGTGGTATGGTGCTCATTGCCAGCCACAAGCAATTGCAAAATATATTTCATGCGATGCCGTTGTGTGCATTTTAAAATCTGACATTTGCTTTTTTTCCTCACTCAAAAGCATCAGCATCTTAATCAAAGTGTCTGAGATCTGATACAGTATCTCCCCTATTTTTATTTTATTACAGTCTTTTTTCTATTTTGGGGTGGTTTCTGGATGCTTAGCTACGAAATTCCCTCCCTTCAGTCTTCAAAATTCTTCCTGAAAAATACCGCTCTGTATCTGATACCTAGTTACTACAATAATAGTCACCTTAGAAACATTATAAATACACAATTAAATAGGATTCTGTTCCAAAGTCCATTAAGTCAGTAAAAATTTTTCCATTGACTTCAGTGAGCTGTGGGATCAGGCCCCAAAATACTTTAAATACATTTTTTCCATCTATAGACTGCTAATACAGAACATATTCCATTTTTTACATTTCTCCTCTAACATCCCTGCCCTGATTTCCTTGCCTTGAGACACACATTGCTGTACTTTCTTCCCATGCCAGTCTCCTAGGTGCCAGATTAAATCCCATCCCAACTGCAATTTGGTATAATGCTTATTTATTCCCCTTTCCAAAGCTTTTATCAGAGGGATGTGCTGGCTTAGTTGTTTGGTAAAAGGTTTTTTAAACTCTTTATCTACTTTCTGTTACCTGTCTGCGCAGAGGGATTCGCTTTGTAAGCTTATGGACGGCGGGCTGGCTGCTGAAATCGGGCTTCTTGGTGGTGTTCTTCATGCGACACACGACGACGGTCAGCACCATGCAGGCAATTAAGAAGACCCCTATGCAGTAAATTGCTATTTCCAAGTAGTCTGGAGATGTCGGATATTCTTTTTCTTTCTCAGGAGCTGGATTGGAAGTTTTTAGGAAGGAACAATCATGCCACAGAGTTAGCACATGGTACAAGCATAGTTCAGTACAGTGCTTGGAACAACTTGAAATGGTCAAATATCAGCAATTCTCGCAGTGACTGTGCGACATACAGGGTACTGTGGATGTTTAGGCCATCTTGCAATCTGAGAGTAATTCCTCTTTCTAGATCACTGCTTTGACTTCTCAGTTTGCCATCAAGTGCGAGCTTGTGCACGTATGCATACATATATAGCCATATACATGTGTCTGCCTAGATAGGTAGATACATATACATTGAAATATTGGATAATCAAGCATAATTTTAGGGGAGAAGAAAAAACTGAAGTGTTCAAACTAGGCTCACGTTCATTTTGTGGCTAAAGTCAAACTTCAAAAGCACTGTCATTCTTTTTAACCACATAAAGACACAGCTGAAGATAAAATATTGAATTAGCTAGCCTAAAAGAAAAGTGTCTAAATTTACAAATAGACATTTGGGCTTGAGCCTGCATTGCCTGTTCATCCAAAATTTTCACTGGGATCTCAAAATATAGAGGGAAGGCAGGATGACGCAGTCCCTCGCCATGTTTCTAAATTCAGGTTAGGGATTTCAAGAGTGTTTCGAGGAGCCGGCTGCCCAGCTGCTTAACTCCTTGCGGTTCATGCCGGGTGCCTGTCTCCCCTGAGGTCCTTTGAAGAGCCCAGTGTCAGATTAAGAAGCATAACAGAGGCAAAAGCTGAATTGCCAGCAATACGTTAATTAATGAGTCCTCTTTTGTGAGGACTGCATATTTCAAGTAACCTCATCACTGGTTACCAGTCTATGAGATTAGATTTTAGTGGGAGTGGTTCTACGTAGCTGTTACTCTGATTGAAACCATTTTGAAATTATCTTCAAGACAGTTATATGTGCAAACACTGTCCCTAATCCCTTATCTGGGATTCATCCCCCGGATAAACAGCATTCCACAGCAATCAGCGGTCACTTCGCAAGCAATGCATGTTCAAGCTGAAATTTTCTTGGGCCTCATTCTAGGCTTATAAAAATATTTCATTCAAGAAAATCAGTTGAAAAAAAAAAAAATGCTGTTCAAGCACTTGCAAAATGCAAACACTGCTAGCAGAAGCAAGCTCTACACAAGTACTGGTTTGCCTGCTTGGTGACAGACCATGCAGGCTCAGCGTTCACATAAGAGTGAGATGTAATAAAGTTGCCTTGTTCAATATATTTTAATAAAGGGTGAGAAATCATCCGCAGAAAGTGGGAACATTTCACTCCTGTAATATGAACCTCAGCAATATGCACATGCAGGTTTTGTACCTTTCACTTAGGATTAACAATGAATAAATGGTAAGCACAAGATGACCCAGCAAACCTCAGGTGGTTCATGTTTTTTTCAAAGGAACTCCTAAGGCAGCTGCCAACAGTTATAAATGAGAAAATTTGGCTAGTGTCAAAACCAACTACGGTTACATCTTCTAACAGCTGATAACAATTTTCAGGTAATAAAGCACATTGATGTTTGTTTCTTTTAAGGACAGAAACATCATCAACCCCAGAACAGCAAGACATGCTTTGCAGTAAAAGCAAATGACTACTTGTTTTCTTAGAGCATGCAATGTTTAAAGATGCACGGAGCCGATTCCCAAGATATGGAAGGCACTGCTTCTGTACACGATCCATTGGCATTAAAATTAAAATTTTCCTAAGAGATTTGGATGATAGGCAAAAGTGAATTTAAGCACACTGAATAGCTCAGGTATTTTAATGAACCAATACATGACTGTAGCCGAATTAGTGCCAAAGCTTCATAAGAAACTTTGAGTTTCCTCCTCTTGAAAAAGTTTACAATGATTAATGTGCTGGTTTTCAGTTATCTCACTGAAGTGCTAAGGAAATGCAGTTCCTTAGCATTTCTGACGAACATTTAACAGATGTAAAAATATTTCAATTAAATGCCATAGCCTTTTCCCCCCCTTTTTTTGTTGTTGTTAGGTTTTTGAAGTTGCAAATATGCGACAAAACAATTCATTGGCTTGAGACAACTGTGGTTAAAAAAAAAAAAATCATTGTAAAAGTCCTTTTTTGAGACAGAAGCCGTGCTAATTCTGCAGCAATCAACAAGGGGAAAAAAAAAAGAGGAAAAACCACAGAAAGAGAGCAGTGTATACCTGGCAGAACTGTCAACCATGCAGTGTGAAAGGATATCCCAATAGAATTACCCGCCAAGCATGTATACTCCCCAGCATCCTCAAAAGTTACATTCCGTATATAGAGAACCTCAATTTCTTTGTCCGTGGTGTTAACACCGGCAGCCTAAAAAAAAAACAAAAGAGGGAAGCAAGAGAAAAAAGCTAGACATTGAGAGAATTCTTGTGGATAGGGAGATGGAGCCACAGGGCTTTGCACTTTGTAAAGGCAGAGGTGTAGAGATGCAAAGCTCCTTCCCCATCCACAATCCCTCATCCAAAAGGCGTTTACCAACAGGTCCCAGCTCACCTCAGAAAGTAATCAACACCCTTCACCAGACCTAAACTCACCACCTAAACATGCATGCAATCAAATGACATGGAAAAATTAACCCACAAAGCTTTTTTTTTTTTCTCCTTCTTTTTTAGTAAAAGAAAGTTGAAAGAAAAACAAGAGAAAACAAAGTAGGACAGAACGTGGGATCCTTCACATGTAGTTACCTGTTTCAGAGGAAAGAATTTACTAAGAAAATATACTCTGAAAGGATTAAAAAAAAGGCAAATTCTGCTCCAAAAGACACGACTTAGTAGCTGTCTTAAGCGGTGTATGATCCTTGCACCATCCACTGCACTACGCTTAAATATTGCAGGTTGTGCAGTGTTGCCAAATCTCATTTTAATCTGAAGTCTGGTAATATTTGGTGGTTTGCTCAGAAGCACAGTGGAAGGTATGTCAGCTCTTGTTCAAAAAAGATTGTGGCTCTCGGAAGTGTGGAGAAAAACTGGACCCCAAAGGTTCAAGAACCAGGGGATGGAAATAAAATATATTTTTCTAAATCTTAGAGACTGAAAAAAAAATTCTGGAAGGTTTTTTTTTTCTGGACTCCTTCCAGACTTGCTAAATCTCTGGCTTGACAAGTCATTATGCACCAAACCAATCAGTGTATCAGTGATTATCCAAACTCATACAAATAGAGTAAATCTTAGACCTGGAACTTTCCAGCTGTCCCAAGGTGGGCACAGCAGGGCATCAGCGTCAAGGCCTCTGTGATGGAGATTTAGAGAAATTAATGTTTGCTGCTTTTTGCCTCTGTTCTAGTCAAAAATGTTACTTTGAAATACACAATAAGGGAATAAACACATTTTTTACCAGACCATTTTAAAGTAGATTTAGCGGTCGCGTTGTTGCCAGTCGTTATTGTTATTGATGGGTTATTCACCAGTTAATAACGAGTGAATAACAACGGGAAAACCCGCCCACCCTGCACAGTCGCAGGGGATGTGGGAAGTTATAAGTGACTGAACTGACCTGACTTAGGCTTCAGTGGGTACTTATGTGAACATTTCATATATATATACACACATATGTATGTATATACACATATGTATGTATATAAATATACACTAATTAGGTCGTAATTACATTATTCAACGAGCACCCTCTATGCGAACTGCAAAGTATGCAGAATTAACAACAAAACTGGATGTAAGCACACAGGAACAAAGACACCAAACACAAGAGAGAATAAAGATCAGCGTCAGAAGCCAGTGCTGATGGTACGCACAGAATATTGTGGGAATTTTTCCATGGCTGCTGGTGTAATACCAGTTGCATCACCGAAGGAGGATTACACATATACCACAAGGCCAGAGAGTTATCCTACAAGCTGCCTGCAGTCTCCCAAAGCACCATTTTTTCCAGCTTCTACATCCAGCTTGCTTTAAAAAACATTGTTACCTTGTATACTTGGCAGAACAGAGAGCCAGGCAGACTGGTTGGCCTCCCCTATATAATTGGAGACCTTACAAATATATTCTCCAGCGTCCGCCTCTGTCACATTGTACAGTGTCAGCACTTCAGCATTGGAACTATTTATCCCCGAATGCTAGAATAGACCAATAACACAGGAGAACAATGTCACTGCTGCCCAAAATGGACACCAACCTGTCTACGGTCCCACCACCAACACGTCATAAGAATACGCCTTCCACTTCATACAGGTATCAGCATCAAAACATTGAGGGTTTGGGGTTTGTTGGGGTTTTGTTGTTGTTGTTTGGGGTTTTTTTTAAATCCAAAGCATCACACGAGGAGTTATAAAACAGCAGCATGGGGGGAAAAAAGCACCTGGGCTGGTACACCGGCTGCATGGAACGAGGTGGTACAGGGCTGGCTGTCCTGCCTGCCAACATGCTGAGTTTTGGCAGTGCCACCCAGCTTGGAAAACTTTGGAGTTTCCTTGGTCAGGGTTGCTCAAAACACCTGCCAGCAGGAATGACACCACTGATACGCCGGCAAAAAATGGACATCTCTGCAGGCTCAGCATCCAGAAAACCCAATCCTGCCAACAAGCTTTTGGCAGCTGGTGTCACGTTACTTTGAAATAAAGAGGCTGAAGGACGTGAAAGAAACGAAGTAGACTGTCCCAGGTATGTTTTGGATGTGTTCTACCCATACATAAATGTCAATGATGTTCTTTAAGAGGGTTTTCATTTTTTTCTGAGTAAGTCATGCCTGAAACATTCAGAGATAAAGGACCTCACAGAAGTAAAAAAGAGCAAAACAGTGCCTACAAGCTGCACAATTAGCATTTAGACAAGCAAATGTTTATCTAACTCATTATTTCTTTTGTAACAAACACTTCCATTTTCAAAAGAAGTTCCGATCTCAAAATTCTTGGATTTACATCAAATAAATTCAATGCTTTAAAGCAGTCGTCACCATCGCCAGCATCTGCAAAGCCTCACCTTTAAAACCTGAAGATACGGCAGTCCATCTGGTCCGTATTTACTGCCATTCTTCTCTACATGTTTTATCCACTGAATATGAGGTTGAGCATCACTGTAGACTTTGCAGACAAACTCGACGTCACCTCCGACAACTGCAGAGGCGTTTGCTGGAAGGCCAGCTTGGAGGATGGGCCTGTGCGGTGATCGCTCTGGTTGGGCAGGGAGGGGGAACGAGAAGGAGCAAGAGAGGGAGAGAGAAATAAAGATGCATAAATAAACAGAGCTGCCAAGAAAACGGTAAGTGAACTCGAGCCAAAAAAGCCCTGTAAGGCTGTTGGCTGACTCCTCCGAAATAACGCTGCAGCCAAAACGTATAACAAAAACTACAGTTCAAAGGAGACGACTTGAGCACTACACTTGTAATATAAAGAATAGCTATTTGGGGGAAGGGGAGAAACCCTGCTTAAAAACTTTAAACATTTTTCGTAGTTCAACTCAGCAAGAATTAAGTAAAATTTTTTTTTTTTTTTTTGAGCTATTGTAATAAGTACCTCTGAGTTTTGAAACATTCTCATTGGACTAAACCTCCACAAATTGGGAAGATTATTGATTAATGTAAAAAACTGATTAATGTATTAAAATAAACCAAAGGGAATTTCTCAAAACGAGCAGCAGAAGCCTCAGCACTGAATCTCCTCATGAAGGATGCACATACCAGGCAGCTTGACTTTTCAAAACCCTCTGACCAGTTCCACCACGATAGCTGCTCTCTGCTTTACCCAGACACAGCAGCAGAAATACCAGTTCTTTCTTATCCTGAGCAGGACACAGGAAAATACAGAGTTCTCTGGAAAACTGCAGTGTACATAATGTAAGCCAATAGAGTTTTAATTTATGGACTTGCTTAAGAATTTATGCAATGTTCTTGGTGAGGCTTACATCACTGAACATACCGAGTGCACCCTGTATCCTCTGGGTATCTAGAGAGCCACTACAGCCAGCGTTCCCAGCCCAATTTTGTGGATGCGATATGCACAGCCTTTGGGCAAGGCATTGATGGGAGCCTCGTGCTCAGCCGTGACAGCGAGGCAGCTTTCCACCACCCTCACTAAGACGGATCTAAAAGCTGCTAAAACCTTTTGGGTGGTGGGCAGGGCACGAGCCCAGCTCCCCAGCCTCCAGGGCCACTGACAGCCTTTTTTTTGCTGGCAAGTGGGCAAAGCATAAAAACTTTTCATTCAACCTCCACATAAGAAAAAGTCCCCAAAATGACAACCCTGGTTACCAAATTTCTTTATTATCCAGTGAGCACGATGGACAATACCACCCTCCCCAGAAAACCTTCAGAGAGCTGCAGTTTCACCCGCCTAGCTGGGAACTCACCACCTCCTTCATGCAAACCTAACTCTGTCCATTTCTTTTTGTAAGAATGTAAAGTTAATACTGACCTACATATACTTTCAACATATGAATTAGAAGTGAAAAGCCCATTGCCCATCCCCAGCTGTCCATCCTCCCCCTGCTCCAGGAATTCTTTCGAAGATAAGTAAAAAACAGCAGACCTAAATATTTATTTTTAAAGGCTGTACACTGTAAAAGCTTTGACGTTACGAGCCAAATCAACTGAATTTCGAATCAAGTGTTCCTTCTTGAACATACTAGCTTCCAATAAACTGTTTCACAAGCAAACATTGCAAGTATAATAGCAAATAATGATGCCCACGGAACAATGGGATCTTTTATACAGTCCAATATATTTGGCACGCGGCAAACATCTACTGGGAATTTGTTCACTGAGGCAGCAGTCTTATTTCACTTGTGGCAAAAGTGCATTTGTGTTGCAGTTATTAAATTATTCCATGGCTATGTGTGTCATTTTCAAAGATCTAGGAACAGTTTAATATTTTTTAATTTGTAAATTACAGTAGAGCATATGAATTACTATTCTACAGTTCTGGAGAGAACTTTTAGTTTTTCACCTTACACTAAATAAGCTCTAATTCCATCTCCCTCGCTCCTTCATTTGGGTACAAAAACAGCAAGCAAAAAAAAAAAAAAAATCTCTCTTTAATAGAAACCTTACACCATCTTCCAAAACTTATTACAGCTGCCTTCAGTATAAAATGAAACCTTAGAGAATGTTATTTAAAATGTTTTTTAGAAGTCAGTAGGCCTCATGTTTCATTTCTCCACATCAGGGTTTGATTTCCTTTGTGACCTTATTCTCTGCCCTTAAACAAACCAGAGAATGAGGCCTGAAACATCTTGGAAAAGTTCCTACTATGCCAGCATCAACACACGAAATGTGTTTAGTTTATCCCGATAGCCATCAATGATTTAATCTTTTATTGATGACTGTCAAATGTTTCCTCCGCCAAAAAAGAGGAGGCAAAGCAAAGAAGTAAAAGCAAAGTTCTTATGTTCTTGGTCCCAAATTCCTTTAAAAAAAAAAAAAAATAAAGTGCGTGCATCTGTATAGGTAAGACATTTGTGAGATTTCTTCTCTAAAGGTAAATGTCTTAAAAACAAACTTTAGTTGCCTTCCAACATATGGAGCAAGGATTAGTGTTTGTCAACTCCCCCACTTCAGAGGGGAGTATTCCTATACCCACGCAGGCAAACAGCACAGAAGAACATAACCATCACGATGCAGATTCAGCAGGGTTTCACGACAATCCTGGAGTCCAAGGACCACAAGAAATACACTTGGTATCGGGGAAAATAACTTAATATGGAGAAACTTCCACTAATTACAAATGACCAAGTATAATTCTGTACAGTATCATTTATTGGAAATAGTTATTTCAGGATGCCATTCTGTCTTTCCTCTTTCTCCTCAAACCACACGCACCTAAGGACTCTGCTTAAGCAAAGGTACTGTCAAAACCATTTTCATAAATCTCGCATCACTATTTGGCATTTCAAATACAAGCCTTACATTTGTAAGCAGATATCATCACTCAAACAACTGGCTACACTAATTTTAGATGGAAACAGTGTGTTCTTTTTTACTGAAGACTAGCGAAAGAGTCAAAGTTGCCTTTAAAAAAAAACCTTAAAGGCTTGTTTAACTAATTTTATCATTAGTCTTACATAACCTAATAATTGTAATCAGGATCATCACTAAACTATAATGACCATATACATCTCTAGTTATTTAACTCAAACAGTATTTTCATACAAAACAAGTTGGCAACCAATCTCATAGCTCTGTAGCCCTACTGATTTCAATATTCCCCTTGCTTGTTGATATTGAATTGAACCAGAACCCCCAGAAATAAATCTTTACTATTTGACCACTGAAATTTTAGTGTTTCACTCTCACTGCTAACATGCTTCAAAAACAAGTCAACAGCATATGCTATAACACAGAAAAATCACCCCATAGATTAGGTATCTTAGCATACTAAACACTACATCATAAGGACCATAAAAAGTAGTAGATACTAATTTTATTACCATAAATATTAGTTACATGGTGAACTACATACAGATCTACAAGTTTTTTCATAGATATGCCCTGCTTTCTTAAACAGACCTTCCTGGTTCAACTGCAATGTAATAGATGTTTAAAAGCGAATGTAATGGACATTTAAAAATTTTTAAAATTGAAAAATATTTTCTGTATATCGATCTGAAAGTAATTGAGCCAAACTGATAATTACGTATAAGTCTCCATATGTTACATTCCATTTTCATTCTAGTTCTTCCCAAAGTCTAACTTTGTAACACCTTTTAAAGAGAAAGCATGCTTAATGCTGGATCCCACCTAAAGATCAGACACCAGCTTGCTTTCTCCAACCTGCAGTTTAGATACAAAACCAACATCATCCCCATTTGAGGAGTCAATTATCTACAAAAGGCAGAGCAAAAACGATTGCTCAAGTGAGGAATATCATATTCAAGGCTACAAGCATCTAAATTTTACACCACCATAAAAGTGCCCAGGGCTTGAGCATTTCTGCTCAGAATTGCTTGAGCATTTCTGCTTGCTTATCTATAGACAAACATGCTCGCTATCTGAAAAGACGACTGACAAAGAGACCTGCCCAATGGCTTAGAAGAAACTGTCATTTAGCCTGTTAATGTTAAAACTTCAGAACACCTTCCTCCAAGAGAGAAAATTGCAAAGAATCCAGGAAAGCTGGAAAATTCCAAGTTTCCGAAAAACTGGCACAATGGAAGGAGCTGCCCAGGAAGCTCCCAGCCCTGCAGGACACCTGGAGATGGGTGGGAGCCCACCCTGCCACAGATGATGGAGGGAGAAGTGACTGGAAGAACTACCCTGGAAATGGCTACTGGAGCCTGCACACTTCACAAGGAGTCCTGAGAATTGGCTCTCTAAGAAGTTTAAGCCCCTGGACAGGTGGTTCCTACAAAAGGGCCTCATCTCTCTCCCATCCTTGGCTTTATCTCCTCCATTTTTTTTTTTTTTTGCTGACCAGCTGCAACCAACACAGAGGGAAATCAGAGAGGAGACAGGAAAGTGACGATGCAAACGTATGAGGTGAAGATGCTGGGATATGGAGATGGGTGACGGGGGCCAAAACCCAAGTTTCACACCCAACTGAGCCCAGAAGGTGCGATCCCACCACTCCGGTCCTAGTGCAGGGATGGAAAAACTGCGGGAAGAGAGGCTGCTCGCCAAGCACGCTGGCGGAGGGAAGATGTAGGGTAGGATTTGCTGTTGCCAGAGGCCGAAGTAGAGCATATGGTGACTGAAAGAGCGGCTCTGCCGCTACTGGAGCGCCGTGTCAGGGAGAGGAGACAATAACCCCGGAAGGGGTGAGCTCTGGGGCCCATCCCGAGGCCAAGTCTCCTTAGCAACCTGGCCGTGCCAGGGGCTGAGAAGAGCTCTGGTAATTGTCTATCCAAGCCTTCTTGTCACCCTAGCACAGACAGTTCAGGACCTTTCATGGGAGCTAAAAGCCAGAACCAAAGCCCATTGAAGTCAGGGGAAAAACTCACATGGAATTCAATGGGCTTTGGAGAAGGCATTTGATTCATTTTAAAAAAAAAAAAAAAAAAAAAAAAAAAAAAAAATGAAAACTACTCTTATTTTCTCCTTTTGAATGTGCTTGTTTCCTCTCCTTGCAAATGTGATTCAAGTGCAGCCTAGGAAAATAAAAGCTGAATAGCAAATGCAAGACCAAACATGAGTTCTGGGGACAACAGAGAGATCCTCGATTGCGGGGGGGGGTGGGGAAGAAAAAAGTTATCTAATTCTTTTCCACAGTTTTTAATTAGACAAGACACATTTATCAGTCTTTAACACCAGTTGAAATGTTGCTGACTCCTATGGAGTCGTCTTGACGGCTGCCACTGTGAAGCTAGAGAGGGCTCCCTCAGACGATGCATCAGTAGCCATTCTGGATCGATAGCCCCTGGTAGAGGTTCTGTGTGTTCAGTCATCACTGAATAAAAAATGAAGCAGTTCCAGCTGTCTCTCTGCTTAACTGAAAACACAGACCTGCCATGCCCTCTTCACTTGCCCTGGTCAGCACAGCACGTTCAGCTCTAGTTGCTTCTTTTGCCTGACTCCGAGCTTGGGAAGTCGTCAGCAGCAGTCTGGGCCCTGTTTGGTGAAAACACTGCCCATTCCCAAACACCTTCCTTCCTATCATGCAACATCTGTTGCTTTGGAAAATGTTAATTATCCTGTAAATCATGGGTCTCAGAAGCATCCTACAGCGTTTTAGGCGGCCAGACTGTAATCACAGCCTCTTGCCTTGGCTTTGGCTTAGCATCTCAAACTTGCAAGACTGACACTTCAGCCTTTAAAAAAAAGCAATCACAGCCTTTTCATTATATACTTGGACTGAAATATTTCTCCCCTGTGTTTCACCTTCACCCAGTATGCAGCACTCTCCCACCATTTCCACTGAGGCATCTACCTAACACAGGAGGTCCCTGAAGGCCACCAAGCTCAGGGAGCAGCACTGCTGACAGAGGAATGTGTTGCTACTTGGCTCTGTCCCCGAATTAACTGCGTGTGTCCTCTCCTATCCAACAACGTGTCACGTCTGGGGATTTCCTCGGCAGGTACGTTACAGACAGATGCACATCTGCCCAACACATCCCTCATGCCACCATGGACAAGCCTCGTGGAGTGGGAAGCCAGTGGTGTCGCCCATCGCTGAGACACCCAGAGCCCGCTCCTTATGCCCTCTTCCAAAGCGTACCTATGGGATTACCAAAACTGCTCCAACAGAAAATGCAGTTATCTGCTAACTTCTCAGGTGACTTAACCGCTGCCTGGAGTTGACAGGAAGCTGAAACCTCTCAGGTGTAGCTGCAGCTTCCCACCGCACCAGTGCACCCTGTGCCACCTCAAAGCTGAAATAATTGTTTCTTCTCAGAAGTGGCACTAACGACCATTTCAGCCACAGCTTGAGGGAACAACTCTACCTGTGCAAGCCACTGTCTCTACGCTCAATTTCATAGAATCATAGAATGCTTTGGGTTGGAAGGGACCCTTAGAGGCCATCCAGTCCAACCCCCTGCAGTGAGCAGGGACATCTTTAACCAGATCAGGTTGCCCAGAGCCCCGGCCAACCTCACCTGGAATGTTTCCAGGGATGGGGCCTCCACCACCTCTCTGGGCAACCTGTGCCAGTACTTCACCACCCTCAGTGTAAAAAATTTTTTCCTTATATCTAGCCTAAATCTCCCCTCCTTTAGTTTAAAACCATTAGTCCTTGTGCTGTCACAACAGGCTACAAGAAATAACAGATCACTGCCATTAAACACTAAGAGATAAAGACTATTTTTGGCATCCCTGTTGAGACTGTACACATACATGCTATTATTGCTGGCTCTGATGATGTTTTTTGGTGGTATGGATACCTACCACCAGATGAAGGCATTTACTAAAGCCTCTGGTCCAACCAGAGGATATCAGTCTCTGTTCACTACCTATTTGGGCTAAATATCTACCATTAAAAGGAAGATTAAATCTTTACCAATCCCTCAACATTCAGTGAGTGAAGACCTTTCAAGCTTCTATCCTGCTTTAGCTGACAGCCAAGGAAGCAGCTTGGAAGGAGAGACACAAGGATCACTGCCCTTCAGGAAAGATCCCACCTACACGAGCTGCAAATCTGGCCTCAGTTCGTGAGCACTCAGAGGCTGGATTAACTGTTGCGCTCTGAATTAGAGAGCTCTTTTGAGGAGAGTTCCAGGAGCAGCCAAGGCATGAGGAACTGCAACTCAGACTTCTCTACAAATCCAGCATTATCCAAGTTCATACAAAGGCCCCGATTTGAAACTGCACACTTGCTCTCCATACCCCTAGGTGGAGTGGTGTAGGAGGGGTCCAACCAAACAGATGTCAGAGTCCCCACAGGAATTTCCTCCTTCAAGGTAGCTTTCTACACGCGGGCCAAGCCAAACCTTCGCTTCCTTTCTCCGCAATAAGCAATTGTTTATAGGGGCCTGTGCTCTATGAAACGCTGGAAGGAAAACACTGCTAACTCCACTATTTGCTCCGTGGCGTGGAGGAGTAAGGTTGAGTGCTGCCGGCTCTTTCAAAAGATCAGAACCAACTGAGCAGGTGTAGGCAAAACGCCTCTACTAATTAATGTCATACACTACATACATGCGAGCCAGGAGCTGAGCAGCTTCTACCAGCTGCACGTCAGTTTGGTTTCCTTTCTGCATCATATGAAGCACTACGTGTTGTTTATAGCCAATTCAGAAGTGCTGCTGAACCGTCATGTTCCATTTATACGTACATATATACACACCCCTCAAATCATCACTTCCTAGGTAATTTATACACGCCAAGGTAGCATTCATTGCAAGTTAGGGACAACACTCTCTTCCCAAACTCTGAAAAACCAGAAGATGTTTTAAGGCTACAAGAAATAACAGATCACTGTCGTTAAACACTAAGAGATAAAGACCATCCCTGGCAAGAACGCTTGATAAAGAGCAGGAGCCTTTCAGGCAGACTAGCAGAATAGCTTATGGACCAGACCAGCATTACCAGTGCTGATGAAATCATGCCTTACAAATTTTGGCATCTTTTATCAGTAGGCATTAGCCAACAAATGCTCATACTATTCAACATTCCTGCACAGCAGGAGTCTCCATGTATAGCATTTCCTATTGGCCCAACGCTACTCGGAGAGGGGAGCGAGGGGCTAGCCTCCACAGCCACTTTCTAAACTCCCTCTGTCCTCAAATTTAGAAGCCTTTTACATAAACTCGAGGCATTTCATTCTGCTGCTGTGTCACACGCTTCATCATTGCTAACCACTAGGTCCAAACATCCATCTCTGCTTTGGTTTGTGGACCAGTATCAGCAATCAGCATAAAGTGAGACAGCAGGGAACCAGACTCCATATATTCCCTGAATACTACATACATGTGTCACTGAATACTTTCTCATAAAATTAAACATTTTAACACTGACTTTAAAGAATTTCCGTTCTAAATATTGAAGTTTTGTCACAGATACCAGAAGCAGACAGCCTCCTACCCATAGCAAAGCCTTTGCCACCCCATCCAACCCCCTTGTGCCACCTAAGCCCTCCTACTTACCAAGGTCAGCCAAGTAAAAGGCAGTACCTCTTTTGAATCTCTACAGAAACTAATCGGGTGTATTCAAACTCTTTGCCCTTGGCTTCACCACCTTCACCTCTGATTTGAAGTAATGGCACAGTTTCTCCAGCAGGCAAAGCTCCCATAACTGATGTTATCCCATCTGTCTCTTTGGACAGCTCTATGGCATAGCTTCAGCTTGCTGTCCTACCTGCATTTTAGCTAAAATTCATCTTCACATAACACCTTTACAGCACAAGTTCATCTGCACACCCTTTTCTCATATGGCAGCAAGCCGGGGAAAAGAAAGCAAGCAAGACTGACTTATTTGGCTTGATACAAAGCCTGTTGATGTCAGTGAAAACAGTCGGCGGGGGGTGTGTGGGGGGAAAATCACAATCAGAACTAGTTAAAAGCTATCCTTTCAAATAACACATATATCAGAGGGTTAAAAGAGACGAGAACATCCAGCAAGCCTAGGGCTAAGGCGGGCAACGTGCATGCTCTTGTTTTAATATGTGAAATTATCAACAGGGTTTTAAGACCAGTTTGTCTTTAAAGCAAAGCCCTGTTGTCAGGCTGACACAGCGTGGGTTTCATCAGCCTCATGGAGCAGAAAAAGCCATAGCAGCAAGAGTTGTACGACACTAGTCTTGGAGCCCGCTTGCAGTATTCCTCACACAGTGCATGCATAAGCAAAAGCTCCATACGTGTCTGAACAAAGAGGGGAGAGGCCTTATTTTGGTTCAAAAAAAAAAAAAACCCACGGGAAACAGAACAATGAGGAGCTGAAATTTTCATTGAAATTCTTTTCAGTGTGCCCTAAAAGAAAGCGGCTACAAGAGTATATGAAAAACAACTTGTGACTTCTCACAGACAAGTGGTAAATTTTTATTGTTCTGGCTGTTTCCAGAGACTGCATTAATTTTTACGCACGGAGATATCATCCTTTGTACTGTGCACAGCTCCCAGCACTCAGCTGCTTTGTAATAACCAGAGACTATGCTGGAGCCCAGCATCGTTGGACTGGGCTCTCCAGCAGGCTCTGCCAAAGGTTTACCGTATGCCTGGCAAAAAGCATCTCTCCCACAGGGATGATGTCCTCTCCCAGCTGCAGTGGGTTTAACTGACCAGTGCACCCAGCGATGCCATAAAGCATGTGGTGGGACGTATTATTGCTGTTGTTATTGTGTCCTGACTGCATATTTTTCATCCTCCAAATTTCCTTTCCTGAAAACAGCTCTGCCTTTAAAGTAAAATGGAAAAAGATTATGTAAACCTTTAAAAGCCCTCTTATATTTCTACACTTCTCTCCCTTTTCTTACATAGCACGCTTGCTCTATTGAGGAATGCAGGTGTGAAATTATCAGAAGGACCGTGGTATTCTGCCTCCCCTGCTAGGCATGGCTGACTGACCATACCTGTGCACAGGCTCTCAGGGCAGGACAGAAGCTCCAGCTCCCAGAGTTTCAATGCTCTACGTTGGACCATCCTGGCTCAACCTCAAGACATGTCTATGGTGGACCTCACTCAGCCTTCAGGCTTGCCTCCGCTGGTGATGAAGTTTGCCATCATGTGATCCCATGTCAGGAGGGAAGATGTCCCTCCAACAGGATCACATTCATTTCTACAACACAGAATCCATAACCTGTTCTAAATGTTGGACCAGATGCTGAAGATGACTGCTCTTGGGAAGACCCTGATTATCCACATTTGTCATTTCAAGTAATTCAGATAAATCCAGGTAAAGTTTGCAAGACAGAAGATGCAAGAGCTT
Organism: Balaeniceps rex; assembly: GCA_013401315.1. Lineage (NCBI taxonomy): Eukaryota > Metazoa > Chordata > Aves > Pelecaniformes > Balaenicipitidae > Balaeniceps > Balaeniceps rex. The sequence continues at coordinate 168,459 of VYZW01036703.1, read as the reverse complement.
TCATAGCAAGCACTTAGGCTGGCCACGCTTGGACGCAAACTTGTGCTCCAAAACAAGAAAGTTCTTCTCTCGTTTTCTACAGTTCTTGACCTCTCTTCTGCATCCACATTTTCCTGCCTTTCCGCGTACACTCCGAACGGCCAGCTTCCTACAGAGCCAGACGCATGCAAAATCAGCACAGCTACTTCCTCGCATCTCAACATTCCTCAGTTGTTTATAGTGAACGAGAGATGCCCTTACAAACCCCTGCACTCCACTCCTCGCTGCGCCTTTTCATCGACAAATTTACACGCTGTCCCCCGAGCCCAGGGAGCACCATCACCAGCCTCTGGCTGAGCAGCAGGCGACAGAACTGCTTTCTGAGAAAATTTCACTGAAGAGTGGTGGGGGGAAAGTCATTTGTTGGAATATTCCTTCAAATGTAGACATGGGAGGTTTTCACCAACACTCTAGACAGCGCATTAGCACAGGTATCAAAGGAAACGTACATTTAAAGCCACCTGCTGAAATGAAATTATGTATGTATGTGTATAATCCAATCTAATAGCAGAAATGATGCTGCAGATATAAAGACTAACCAACACATGCATATTCACTTGTAAAAGCAGAATACAACTTAAAAGCAACTATTTTGATCACTTAATTTGTGACGGTGATTAAAAATCCCTAAAAGTATATATAACTTTAGACTTTCACAAGCATCTTGTAAAAATGGTACAGACTAACTTTATTCCAGCTAATACACGGTCACGTTGAGTTCTTCACTCAGCTCAAGTTCTGACAGTATCAGTGTTTTTCTTTCACGAACAGTCAAAAGTGTCAACATATTCATACAATCTTTTAAAAAGCAACCTGAAAAAATAATCTTAATATTTTATATTTACAGAGCAGTTCAATATTCCAAAGTGCTTAACAAACTATGATTTGTTAATTAAATTAGATTTCACTTTATTTTTATGTTTAAATGGAACAACTGCCATTGAAGCTGCACCATGGGAACAGTAATAATCTGAAGATGACCTAATGACTGAAAATCCTGAAAACCTGTAAAACACAGGCAGCTCTGGATTGCAAGTCACACAGTGGTTTGCAGAGCAGTGAGAGGACACCAACATGAAGGTTGTAAGTGCAACCTTTTCTCTAATAGCCACAGAATTTCACATTTTACTGATTGGCCCACACTTTGGTACTGCCAGATCTCTTACCCCTTACCTATCTCACCCCAGTACCCACCCCTCAAGGTTTTTTCTCTCCTGCATTATAAACCTCTGGGAAGACCCCCCCACACCCTTTCACTCTTGCATCCTCCCATTGCCATCAACCCCAGCCTCAGCGAAACACAATCATGCACAACCCCAATGCCCACCACTCCAGTCTACCACCGAGTGCCATCTCCATCCACTCCCACCTCTGCTACATGTCTTTTAATCCTAGTTTAATCCCCAAAAACACCGGTGTGGTGGTCTCAGTTAGGAATTATCTCACCCACCACGGGCAGCTATCCCACTGCAGCCACGGGGTTGTCCCACCTCTGCGTTTCCTCCCACGCTTGGGGACATCATGAAGAAATGCAGGTGCAAACTCCTCATTAATAAGGCAGTCATGATTAATAACCTTGTGTTTGCCTTTAATATGGTCCGTTCATCCAGTCTGTATCACAGTTCATTTATGATTTTTCTATATTTGTGATAATTCAAGCTTCGCCCCCCACCTTTTTTTTTTTTTTTTGAAGAGGATGTAGCTTTACCAATTTACTGCCAAATACACTGCCAATTTTTTCAGTAACAAAATTGTTGAGAAAAGACTGGACGAGGTCAAAAAGCCCCTCTGATGAGGCACAGACATGGCTTTCAACACATGCCAATTGCACATTTAACAAGGCAACAGTCTTGTTAGCATCTTCAGACAACTCCTGCAAATTCCTACTTGCATTTGCACGAGTAGGATATACTGCACGAATTAGAAGGCATGATTAAAAATGATAATAACAGAGCTGAAACAATATCCTGTTCATCATTCATCAAAAGAAAGAGAAATACCTGCCTTGGGGCTGTAATAAGACAGAAAGTGGGACAGGGAGACCAGTGCTCCCCCAGCAGACTCTGCAGGAAGCATTCCAAACATGACAAATTCACTGTTCACCCAGCAGATGAAGTAATGACACTAGTATTTGTCCATAAAATGTAATTTAGCCAGACTACTCCAATGAAATCAGAAGCTTTAATGCTATAAAACTAGGGGGTTGGAATATTTTTACCTTATTAAGAAAGCAGGGGGAAAAAAAACCATAAGCTTTCATTTTCCCTGAGCTGAACCATCGCATTGTGGTCTTTGTTTTCAGGAGTGAACCGCACAGCCTCCAGCACTAAACAATTTGTGTAATTTACTCTCAGATGCACACACCTTGCCAAAAGCCTAGTGCCAGGTGTAAAGTCCACACTCGGGCTTATCAGTACATTAAATAAAATCTTCTTCCCTCTCAGCCTAACCAAATACCCGAGGGCAAGCATCAGCGTGGATTCCTTCATGCTTTCAGCCCCTGTCTCATCATGTCCCATGCCGCGAGCACTTGGGTGAAGACGTCAAGCCAAAGCTTGTCCATGTAAAGAGCCAGTCAACAACTACAAGCACATCTGCCAGAAATGCAAGTTTCAGCTTGGTTGTAATACCTACATTTAACTCCTGCCAGACATCAGTGATGCAACATCCAAGGCATGTATTTAGTTGGTGTCAGTTCCTTTTTCATATGTAACCTGAATCCTAAAAATAATTCTTTGGAAACTGAGGAACGTACTATAGTTAAATCAAACTAATCCTGAACTTCATTTCGACAAAACAAGCCTCAGCAAAAAGCAAACAACAATGCATACGTTTTTACGAATTCGGGAACGACAAAATGGAAACATGTCTTTAAAAAGAAAAAAATACATGTGTCCATGCCACGTTCCCAGCTAGAGACTCTGAGAGCACATGAAAATCCAAAAATAAAACTGAGTAGAAACAAAAGCAAAGTTTTTTCTTCTGCCTTAACTAAGGGAAATATAAACAGTGAAGTACCAATAGCAAAAAGTAGATTTTTTTTTTTTTTAATAATGTGCTGTAAAAAGCAAGAATAAAATTCACCCTAAAGCCCTCTAAACCTCCAAGAGTTCAGAATAAAAGTGAGTTTTTGCACACCCATCAGTAAAACCACTCATACATGAGATTTCTGGGGCACAAGCTTTAAGCTGAGAGTCATTTAAAATGCTTCCCCGATGAGAAGTTATTCTCATACTGTTTTCACATGAAAATAGGAATTACTGTTAAGGGACAACTGCGTGGTACTCTACCACCTCTGGAGTTCACTCCTCAGTAATGAGAACCAAAGGCATGGCTATTGGGTAAATTAGAAACTGGTCAAAGTACAGCTAAACTGGCTGCAAAAGGACTTTTTCAAAAAAAAAAAAAAAAAAAATATTTGTGACAAGTTATGTTCATTTTTATAGTAAACAGCAGGATCTTCTTACACATTTTTGGAAGATGTGTCGTGCTATGGCAGCCTGCTTATAAAACCCAGTAAATGAGGTAATGTGCCGAACTTTATCTGAAACCAAACCATCTTTTGTTTCCCCGGCTGATGACATTAAATAGGACAGAAATGGCTACCTGCACTAGGAGTGTTCAAAGACCAACCTTTTTTTTTTTTTCTTTTTGCCATTAAAATATAAATTCAATTAGTTACTTCCATGCTTAAACAGAACTGCTGCTGCTGAAATTGTACTCCAGCGATAATTGCAATCCAAGAGTGATCTAATTATATACAAGTCTCAGTGGCTGCATTCCCACGTCGCTTCCTACAACCCGGATTCACTACAATACAAGTCGTAAGTGAAAACCACAGCGTTTGCAATCGTCCTCCCTTAAGACTGCATGACTTTATATATGTTTAATGAGAACGGAGTTAGTCTATTAGTAAGCTTACTATAAAAATGTGAGTTTCTACCTACCGTTAAATACAAAAGAATAGAAAGGCACTTCAGCTGCATGTGAAAAACCAGCTGACGGGCTAAAACTGTACAAGGGAAAGAACATTATTTTAATTAAGGTACTGGATTAGGATTCAAGTACCAGCTTTACTTTTTGGCTCTGCCACCAGCTTCCTGTGTGACCCAGGGCAAGAAATGTCATCGCCCCACAGCTCGGCTTTTCATCTATGAAATGGACAGTGACATTTCCTTCTCCCGGCCTCTCCGCATTTCGGTTGTAAGCAATTACTGTGCGCTGGCACGTTGCCTTGGACAATAAGTATCCGATATTAATTGAAGCCTCTAGGTAGTACTCCAATAAAAAGCTAAAAATCGACTCGTCTCCCTTTCACGGGATCCTGAAGGAGTTTTGTATCGCCACCATTTGCCTCTACCGCAATCTAACACGTCTGTATCCCTGAGCAAAGCCCTGCATAGAGGCTACTTAAGCCCCTGATTTGAAATGGAGGAGGAGGAGGAGAGAGGAAAAGGCAGTCGATTGGGGTATCCCGAACATTTAAAGAACAACTTTGTCCAACACAGAATATCCTGGCCAACTCAACTGGACAATTCCCCGCTAACGCTGTCAACGTGCACAAGTATCCTGTGCAATACAGAGAGGCTGCCAACGACTTGCTGCTTTTTTCTTCAGTATTTTCTACTCCCATTGTAAAAAATTCAGTGCAACGGTTTTGCCAGGTTTGTAAATTTGAATGAGACCATCTGAGCTGAGTTGACTATTTTAAGAGGGTTCTTGCGAGTAATTACAAGGTAAAAACGAGCATACTTCACACCTACATTCTGCCTGAAAACTACTCAGACCTGCTGGCTCCAGGCTTTTAATTGTCAAAAGAGTTCAAGGTTTGGAAAGTTATTGGCATCAAGTAATACTGGATATTCCTAACTAGCATTGTGTCATTATTTGGCACGATTCTTGCTGGGATACCTCCCAAATCTGTGACATAATCAGAGGGTTCTCTACATTACACCATATAGTCAGATGCTTGTGTTAGTGTAATACGTTACCATGTTTAATACCATTTGCTATTACTTACACTTAATCAACTCTGGAACCAGTTAAACCATATAGGAAAAGCAATTTCGGAGGCTTTCAACTGACAGTTTTCCACACACAACTTGACCTAAAATTACGACCTGAAGTTTGTAAGATGTAGTCTACATACGCAGTTGCCTCTAAACAAACACCCATAACTCTCCACAACCCTGTGGGAACTGAAAATTCATAGGAGAACAGAAAAAAAAAGCACAAAATTAACTTCTGTAGAACTCTCTGAACTAGAAAAAACTGTCAGAGTTTCCCCTTCTGGCCAGTCTTAGTTTACTGCTTCAGCAATTTTATGCCCAACCTCAGTGATTATTACAAGCTTTCGGCAACACAGAAATGGCTGAGCTCTCGAACATCAATCCCCCTTTAGGTTAAAGTCCCAGGGCAGTATCTCATGAAAGACTCGCAGTAAATTCAACACAGGTATGTTAGGGTGTGCATTCCCATACGTATGTTTTCAAAATAAGCTACCAATTACACCCTTTAACTCATCGAATTCAGTGCAAAAAGGAAGTAAAATGATTAAGTACGCAGAACTCCAAAATGCAAGTCGTGACTTGCAAAAGTCACTTTTGGACTTCTGGTTTCCTATCTCACAGAGCCTGAGCATCAGAAAATGCTGAATATTTGCTCAGGGAAAATCAGAGCACCTTTGGGTGCCATCAGCTGGGTACCCAGCACCCCAAATCACTAGTCACTTTTGAAAAACCTCATTATTTTCTTTTCTCCCTCTCTATAGGAAAGGAATAGACATTTAAATAAATGACATAATCCTTATTACCATTCCATTCATTCATGCAGGTCACTATAATTTACTGCCAGCAAAAATAAACTTCTGCATAATACTCCTCAATGTAAGATATTCAAAAGGCTCAAAGGGGAAGAGAAGGTGAGAGGGCTCCTGACAAACATTTGCTCAAGTGACCGCATCATCCATGAACACATTTGCTAGAAAATATGGGCGAAGACATTTACAGTCAACATGAAACATGGCAGATTGGGACTGGGGCGGTAATGAGGAAAAAGAGCAGGGGCCAGAGAAGGGAAGGGGAATTTTTAACTAGTTTTGTTTCAGCAAGGAAAACTCCCAATATTGCAAAACTGGCTTGTTCCTCCCATGCAGCCTACTAAAAAACAGTTTTAAGCAAAACCAAAGTTGAGTCAATCTAGGCTCCCTAAAGGATTAAGGAAAAAAAAAAAAAAAAAAAAATCCCTCCAAAAATCCCGCAACTCCTCATCTCCTTACAGTCTTCCTGGGCCAGGCTCTGTAAATCATAGAATCACAGAATGGTTTGGGTTGGAAGGGACCTTTAGAGGCCATCCAGTCCAACCCCCCTGCAGCGAGCAGGGACATCTTTAACCACATCAGGTTGCTCAGAGCCCCGTCCAACCTGACCTTGAACGTATCCAGGGATGGGGCCTCCACCACCTCTCTGGGCAACCTGTGCCAGTGCTTCACCACCCTCAGTGTAAAAAATTTCTTCCTTATATCTAGCCTAAATCTCCCCTCCTCTAGTTTAAAACCATCACCCCTTGTCCTGGTTCCTGGCAAGCCCATGCGAGCAGCCCGCGCCCTCCAGCAAGGTGGTCAGCAGAGGACAGAGGCACGCAGAACACAATTTACTACCATCTCTGGCAGCCGTTGCTGCTGCACCCTCCATAAACTTTGTTTAAACAAGTGTTCCAACAAAAATGGCTTTGCCAGTTGCTTGGTTCACCTCAACAATACCCATAGCTCGCTCTACCAAGGATGACAAAATATTGCCACGGCTATGAAAATCCTCACTGCTTGCAGTATTGACTACCTAAACCCAAGTACAGGTGAGTTGGGTGGCTCACAGGCTGGCTTTGAAGACTTGAACATATTGGGGCTGGTGGCAGGGCTTCAGTCTGACAGCATCCCCATCACCAAATTATCTTTTTCCTCCTCTGCTCCACAAAGGCTAGCTCTCACTGGCATTTTTGTGGGGAATGTTTTCATTTCTTGCTGCTGAGAAGCTGGCATTTGTTTTCTTTTGGATTTGGGGGTTTCCGCAGATTTAAGTGGTCCCAGACAAAATAAGACACTACTTTAAAAGAGCATCCAAAACAATGCAAGATAGGCATTTTTATTCATGTAAAAACCAATCAAGAAATAGGGAAATGAAAATTTTGTCACTGTTTTGGTCATATAAACCCAAACTCACAGTGAGATTCTCCACAGAAGATAAGTTGGGCTGTCAGTCACCAGCCAAAATAGCTTACAATAACCAAATTCAATTTTGCTTTCAATACTGATTGATCAAAAGTTTTATTCGCAGAGCTCGTGACACTCGGATCATCCCCCAAGCCAGGAGTGAGCAAAGCCCTTTCAAGACATACTTCAGAAACTGCAGCTCAGATCCCCAAAGGCACTACCAGCAGGTCCTATTATAACAGCCAAACTGATTACTTTTGGAGAGCAATGCCTTCGGAGTCAATAAAACTGCTCACACCCATCCAGGCTAATCAGCAAGAGTAGGGGTGAATGGAACTGGTTCCTGAGATTTCAAGCCCTAATTTAGCTAAGCACTTAAATAAATATGCGTAAGCCTTATTAAAGTCAACAGGATTTTGGTATTAAGTTAATATTACTAAGCATGTGCTTAATAGTCCTGCTGAATCACAGCTTTGCTACTACTAAGAATTCAGACAGCTTTTTAGAATTTGTCCTCAAGTAAAACCGTTTCTTTGCAATTTTTGTCACCCACATTTCAGGGACTCCTCATAGCCCACACAACGGGATGCGGTCGGATCTCTGTTATACTGCTGTGAAAGAAAAGTACCTTCCCTGAAGCTCAGGATCTGCACTAGATTCACCAAAGTCAATATCTAGCTTTTCATTAAAAAAAAAAAAAAAATTGTTTCAGCTGTAATAACAGCAATCTAAAGATCACTTGACAGTTTTCATAACTGCAGTTATTAAAATTTGTGTTAGTACCATTGTACAAGTAATAATTAAATTGTAATACTAATGGTTAAAATTGCATCCGTATTTATTTTTGGTTCGTCACAGTAAGCTCGTAGGTGTATCACAGCAACAAGAACTCACTTGCACACATGGATGTTACACCTTTGCCAAGGCATGGGTAGATTAGTCCTACAGACACGAGTGAGACAGATGAATATATAAAGTTACATAGAAATTGGTTATGTAACAAAATCTTAGCTTTAGGCTACTGCGAAATCATCTTCAAAATTAATGCAAAATGTATCAGCTTAGTTCTAAATGTTTTGGTAGAGAAACTCATTAAAAACATCGGCTTACATGCGGCAGAGTTTTACTTACCCACGACGTCGAGATGGTACGTGTGATTGATGGATCCGTACTGGTTTTCCACTATGCATGTATAGTTTCCTTTGTCAGACGGGACCACGCTCTCCATGATGAGACTCCAGTGCTGGTTGCGGACCTGGCGGGTGTAACCAGAGAGGTTGGGAACTTCACTAGCATCGTTTCACCCTTTCTCCCCTCCGAAAAAACTGTTTTCTGAATAGTTAACCTTTTGTAATCCATGTTTAAAAGCCTCTTCTGTGCCCGTTTGACAGTTCTGGACACTGAAATGCTTTATTTATTCCTGATCAGGTACAGCACAGCCGCAGCAGTGAAAGCTTTCACGCGTTCTGCTATAAATTTACCTCTGATCTGAGCACTGCAGACATCGGTGCACACTCGGTCCTACCAGGCTTACAAGGATGGCTGCAATTAGCAGCAGTTGTCTTACCAGGCTTTACCTCTCAATCCACTCTAAAGGAAACTCACACCCTCAGGATATTTCCCATCTGTCTCCAAACAATCATCTGATAACGTTAACTACCCACCAGCAATATGGGATGGATATGATCCTCTAACATCTAAGCCTCCGTCTTTCTCTAATAGCTCAATTACACAGCCCGCATTTTGGAGAAACAAGGTACGGAAGGGCAACGTTTGGGATCCCTCCCACAGACACATAGAGCGGCCACATCTCTTGCTGCTCTGGGGTACCACAAGAAAGAAATGAAGATGCTGCCTCATGAAAAATGCCTGAAGAAAATCCTCACGGAAACAGAGCAGAAGGATATACATTTATTTCATAGAATCATAGAATCATTTGGTTGGAAAAGACCTTTAAGATCGTTGAGTCCAACCGTACAATTTCATACAATCCTTCTCGGACAGAATGTATTAAAGGTGCTGATTCTGTTCCCATTTGAACTCAAAAGGAGCGCTGGCATTGGTCTTGCAGAAAAAATAGGATCCAGCCCAATACTGGAAGGATATAGAGTCATCCGGTACACATATATATTTCCTGCATCATAAGTTGGCTCCCAAAATGACCTTTTGCTGGCTATCCACTAATCCCTTGTTTTAGCATTACATTTTTGACAAAGCGCTCAAAGATCTTAACGCTATGTAGCCGTAATGTACAACTTCTAAACTGCAAAGTATGTATTTTAGCAAATGGAATAAAAATACAATCTGGTACAGTCATTTTAATCAGCCAAATGGAAAGTAGTAATTCAGTGCAGTACACCAGAAAAATTTATGGACCATTCAGTGACACTTCCAGTAACTATACATTCTTAAAAGATCATTACAACTATAGGTCTGAAATCCTGTTTCGTGCCTGACTATTGTGTAGGTCCTTATCCAGCAGGAAAAGGCTACGCAGGGCTGCGTCCCCGCTGCCAAGAGCTTAGCTCTCACATTTGCTGGAGGTAAAAATGCCTTCGGTTCAAAGCTTGGAAGAAAAGAGCCCTCTCTGTAAGGGGCTCCTGGCTTTCCTAGTCCCCCCAGCTCGTAATTAGCTCATTAGCTAATAACATTAGCTAACAACCGGCCATATGGGCTTTGAAAAACAAAGAAAATGTAGATGAGACTCCAGCAGCAGGTGAAGGGCATGGATGCTAACCAAACGTCGCAGAAATGCGTGACAACATGACCCCAAAATCTCCAGCCCAAACTCACAGCTCCTCTCCCCAGCCCTCCGCCTTGACAGTATACATCAAAACTATATATGTATTTTTTTTTTTTTCCACACTATGAAGAGCTAAGAAATAAACTCTTTCTAGCTTTATAATCTTATCAGGGTTATTTTATTGTCTTGTTATTCTGCTAAGCAACCTTGAAAGTCAAAGTTTGGGTCAGGAAGAACTACTGTCATAAACCACTGGTAAATAACAAACACAACAGCTACATATTTTGAATATTTTACTTCTTTATCAGCTATTTTGGGGGACACTTGGTCAAAGTGACCTGAACTTCTTGCCATTGGAAGTTACATCACAATTCTCAGAATCAGAGCAAGTGTTTTTAACCTATTTGACTGCAAAACAGGAAGAACAGATCATGGTTCCGTGGAAGTTAAAACAAAATAAAAATTGGTAACAAGCTGTAAGCAATTAATTCAATAGGAAAACACAAGTGATTGTTTAGCATTCAATAAGAAAACATAACTAACTTACAGCCACAAGTGGATATACTGGATGGCAATATCAAAAAGTATTTCTGCAATTTCCCTTCTTGTAAGTCCAATGCGAAGAGATAATATCTTTATACAAAACAACAGCTTAAGCCTCTTCAGTTTAAGCTAAACAACGGTTGTAGAGGCCCAAAGCATTTATGACACATCGTCACACAACTGGATTTATGTCATGAATCTGGATTCAACTAGATTCAGCTTGTTGGCTTATTGTTTTCTGGTTACGAGCGCATCGCAAAGCCCAGAAAAACTCCCTTTTGCTGGGGATGACAGCATCTTCTCCTGCTGAAGACTCCCAAATTGAACCTTTCATTCTCAGACACGCGACAGTCCTGCCACATCCCCGCAACCACGCAGCTTGCAACACCCTCATCGTACAGGTTTTGTTAACGTGGTCTTTTTAAGTAACGTGCCATCACTCCCTAGTCCCAGTAAAGCCTGTCTTTGGACAGCACGACTGGTGCCATTACTGACAACCAGCACCAAAATCACACCCATTTACGTAAAAGCTAGTTTCAAAAGAGGTTCAAAGCAGTGCTTCCGCAGTACGCAGGTCTTACGCCAGCCTTCTGTGTATGGATGAACTACAACAGCGATATTCGTTTTTGGGAAAAAAAAAAAACAAACCAAACAAAAAAACGCACCCTTGTGACTGAAGTTGTAAATAGATGGTCTCTTTGGTAATGCAGGTCAAAGCCATTAGCTCCCTCCTGGTTGCTCACTAGGGCCCTTCTAACTGAAGATATCAGTGCTACAGCTCTCCAGATATTCCCAAAGTTTCCCTGGGTAATACCAACGGGGTCCATTGAAGCTGTTTAAATAGATGACTTGAGCTCATCTGGCAGACAGAACATATTGGAGAGCTCATGTGAACTGATCCACTAGGAAAAAACATGAGGGCAGCAACAAGCCACTGAAAGAGGGAGCATCCTCACCAGGCATATGGGGTCCAGCCCAGGACAAGTGTCCACAGCCAGAGATTTATCAGTTGTAGGAAACTCTTCCAGCTCTCCAACCTGACTAGCCCCTTGCCAGCTATTATCCTGCTATTTCTACTATTTTGTTCCCTGAAGCCCTATTTCATATTGAGTTCTTTCAAAATCCCGGAGAACACCCACACAGTGCCACCTACTCCATCACCTGGTCTTCAGGGTACCCCTTCCAAGTTGTCATTGCCTTTTCTTATTATAGGGGAATTCAGGGAACAACCACATTCCAAGTATCCTGGATCACAGCTTGACCCTTCAGATACTTTGCCAACACAGTTTAATAACTGCTTTTGCCCTCTTTTTTTCATTATTGCTTTGCAATACCTATTTTCATGTTTTATCTGTGCTTCATATCCAAAAATGGTATTTTATTCAGATAATAAATATAATCTCAACATGTTTTTTTCCTGGCCAGGTATGGACACTTCTAGCAAATTACTGAGGTGCTTTTTTTGGCCATCTTCTCCATCAAATTTTTAACCACTTCTTCCAGTCTCTCCAAACAATTCAATTTTTAAACTAAATCGTCAATATCAAATGCATACAACTGTACCTTTAAGATATAGCTTGGAGGTGGGAAGCCTAAACTGGAATCAAAATGCCAAGAAATACTGGTCAGAAATCTAGGAAAGGGCAAGTAGTGTTTCATAGAAACTTTTTGCTTTTGGAGTATCATATAAAAAACTGTGGACGCTTCTGTTTAATTTTAAAATACATGTTTTCAGTGAACAGACACATCATGAAAAGTTGTCGCTTAGCGTAAAACAAAAATGGTAAAAAGGGGTCAATTTTAAATAAATTTCAAAAGAAAGGAGGATTAGAAACCAAAATGATTCCCCACAAAATCAGCACAGCTCAGACCTGTACCAGTACTGCTCAGGCAGAGAACAAGTGCAGAACATCCCTACGAAAGCCACAGGCTTTTACAGTCCCTGTAGTCAGAACTCTTTCTTTGCTCTGTTTACCTGGCTGAATTTAAATGTGTGTAAGACGACTGTAGTGATGAAGCTTATCAAAATGGATATGTGAAAACACACACCTGTTAATACTTAAACAGTAACAACTGATAGAAGCACGTTTGCTTTCCGGGTGGTGTACAGAAAAGTAAAGGCTCCCGTGGTCTCTCATTAAGGATTTAGGTTATTCACTCAAAGACATTATAAAATGCCTTTAAATGCACAAGCAAGAGCTATCACCACTTTAAAGACAGATTAAAAAAAGGGTTTAGACATTCAATAACTGATCCCTTTCTCCTTGCTCTAGGAACTTCGGGTATATATATACACACACCTTGAAAAATCATAAAAGGTTTGATTTTGAAATTCACCACCCAGAATTAGTCATGGTAGAGGAATTTTGCTCTGGAAGCTATCTTGGCCAGCACATACACCCTTCTGCTAGCCTGCCTGAGTGCAAATTGACTCAAGACATTCCCCAGTCAGCAGGACAAAGCGCTACAGGCCACTATCTGATTGCGATAAAGAGAAGAGATTTCTTAGCTAAAGGCAGCAGGAGAGAGGTGGCGGGAGGACTGCTGGAAAGCTGCACGTTTTCCTTCCCTTTACTTTGTTCTTAAAGTCTTCAAGGGATGATTGCCTCTTCCGAAAGGGACGGATGGCGTTACATCAACTGGGGATGGCAGATACGGCCAAGTTGGGTTCCAGTTATTCCAGTCGCTCAAAGTATTATGAATATTAAGACCTCCAGCAGAGATCCTTTACATCTAGCAACGCCCAGATTCAAGACAAACTAGCATACAAGAATTATCATGAGTTGCTTTGATACCTGGCTGAACACAGACCAACACGGAAAGACTCAGTCTTTTCCAAGGATTCCTTCATTACAAATTTGTCGGTATAGAGGTGTTAAGAAAATACAATTCCCTCTTTATTTCAGAATAATTTTGAATTAAGCCTGCAGCGACCTCATCCTGCCCCTCTAACAAGAAGAGGGCACAGCCTCCAGAAGCTCTGGAGGCCTCATTCTTTAACACCCATTCACTGAAAACAAGCTTCCATCTTAAAAAGGTGGTTACTCAAAACACCAACAGAGTCTGGAATATACACAGATTTGGTAAGCAGAATGACAATGATAAGTAAATGCTACCAGATCATTTAAAATTTCATGTCTGAGCAACAAGCAAGTCTGAAATCCACAGCTGTGTCCCCTCTTTTTTTCCTTTAGACTAAAGAGATGTAAGAAGTTATGATTTAGAGTTATAGGTATATACTTCACTCATCCAGCTGGCTTTAGAAACAGGCATCTGTGGTTCCTTCCCAGAGTACATACATACCTAGGAAATTGTATATGTTTAATACACACGAGCAAAAAATTTAATTTGTGCCACTTAATGGGCACAAGTCTAAACGAGCTCACCCAGATCCCTAACACGGGCTAGCAGTGGCAGCACGGAGCCCCACGTGGGCTGATTTACCCCGCCACAGATCACGCTCCCAAACCAGGGATCAGGTTATCTCCATCCTGCCTTGCAAGACACACATTTTCCTTCAGGGTTTTCAAGAGTGATATCTGCATTTCCCCTTCATGAGGCATAAAGTGTTCAAATAATGTCTCAGTTAGCACTGAAACAGTTACTATTATTTTCCAAGACAGGATTAGTTTGGGTTTTGGTTTTTTTTTTTTTAATTGGCTTTTTTTTTCTTTTTAAATAAGCACTGAGAAAGGTGAAAATCACTGAATTGTAGCCAATTCATTAACACTCCACAGAGTTATGAAAGGCAGAAGGTGTTGCCAGGTGTACACTCATAAGCAACAGTAATTTATGGTGTAAGCAAACATAGATGGAAAAGTCTACTTAGATAATTAGCGTTCATGCGGGGAGACTTCTGGGCTTTGCTCTCTGCTAACACAAATGTTGGAAAAACTGACACTTTCTACAGTAAATCTAGCTAGAGAGGAAAGGAGACTATGGCTTGTCCTCCTCTGCACTGGAAAACATATTTTTTTTTTTTGTACCAAGCAGGATCTGAGTCAACAGCACACGAAGCAATATACACCCTGGCTCCATCAGGGCATCGCAAAACACTGCGCCCCGAAAATACTGCCATCGCTGGGGTAAGGCAGCGGCACGGTACCGGGGGAGACAGCCCCCAGGACTCGGTCTTGAGCTTACTGCGTCGTCTGGAAAAGTCAGCTAACTTGTGTCTTAATATTACAAATTGCTCTGGGCTCCTCAGCAGAACTTCTAGGCTGGGGCTTACAGCTGTGACACACAGTGACTAACTCAGAAACGTCTCATCTTTGGAGAGAAGCTGCTGAGGTGTCGGGTCGGTGAGGAAGCCACCGATAGACAGTCTGCAGAAGAGGTTACGGCAACTCAGAAACGCGGGGCAGAATGGCCAGGGTAGCGCTTGAACTGCAATGTCACACGCTCCCACCCCCCGTAAGGAGCGGGATAAGATGACCAAATCCTGACTTCTGACCTGACCTAGGCAGATACCAGGAGGTTAAAGCTCCGTGCACTAACCCACAGAGCTAGCTGGCCTCCCTAAAACTCTCTCTTAATCAGTAATCACCAATTTAGAACGAAACATCTAATCTGAAGCTATTTAAAATTCAAACAAACCCTTGTAAGTAACTGCTGTAACTTTCCCTCGAATTCTGCTTCACATTTCAGTTTCACAGACCATAAACTCTATAGAAAATAATAACTTTTGGCTTCCAACCCTTCCTTTATTAAACTGCCTATAATCACCAGAGTGGATGGTCGTGTTTTTTAACAGCGCAGCTGAAAATGAATAAAGCAAAATAGTCTTACTCTGCTTTGCAAAGTCAGTCTTTAGTTTTCCAAATAAGTCTCTATAAATAATCCTTAGCTGCACTGCTATGCTACAAGCTTGAATATGAGGAAAAAAAAAAAAAATATAGAATTAGTGCTCAGTAACCACCAAAGAAACCACCCACCCTTCCCCAGAAGAAAACAATTACTTTTTTTTTTTGCTTCTACATTTGATCCAAGGCCATTAAAAGATTTTCTGTTGACTTCGGCAAGGGTTTTGGGGGGTTTTTGGGGGGGTTTTTTGGGGTTTTTGTTTTTACAGCCTTGGTCAAGATCAGAAATTGCAAAATCACGTCATGAGAACATACCTTATATCCGCCAATACGATGCTCTTGTTTAAACTCTTTCCCATTTTTCAGCCATCGCATGGTCGGTGTTGGGTTTCCCATCGCTGGACAACGAAACTTGACGGTGTTGGCTGCTGGCACTGCATGTAGCCTTTTCTCCATTTTGTCCGTATGTGTCCAATAGGGTGCCCCTGTTTCAAAGAGATACATCCAGAAATATCAGTACTCGGAAACTGAGCTCCCTTTCCAGCCCCTTCCACAGACATGAAGCGCTGCACCTATTCGTTCTAGCAGAGGCAGCGTGGTTTTAGACGAGTACGTGACTGGAAATCATATGCCACAAGTGTTGACCAGAGTTTTGTAAACAGCTCAGTCTGCAGCCTTGAGTATACAATTTATGACAAAATTCCAATAATTAACCACGGATATCCTTTGTTTTGCGTACGTCAAGTAAGACAGAGGGACCGAGTTTTCAGCAGACTCAAATGATCAGACGCTTTCGACCTCAAGTTGAGTTACTGTGAACGTTCAGCAAACTTTGAGTTCTGGGACCCCGGCTCTGAAGCCAGACAGACCAAGTCAGAAGACCTGTTGGAAGCCTCAGCCTTAACCTTTCCCCATCTGTTAGAAGGGGGATAAACATACCTACCTGCCCGGCAGCGCACTAAAACTTACGGTGTACCATGGCAATGGCAGCTGTGCTGTTACTGTCTAAGAAACCACTAAAAGAGATTTACAAATGGAGGACCAGCAAAACTCAGCAGTAGCATTGATCATTTTGCAGGGATTTCCCGCTCTTATGAGCCTGTCGAAGCCCAAACGTTCGCTGATGTCCAACACCGCCGCACAAAACAAGAGTGTCTCTCTGAGCCCATATTTACCGGAGTGATCGCTTTTACCAGCTCCCGGCAAGGCTCTCCTGGCTCTCACCCACTCCTTCCCATGCCCTGGCCCAGCCTGTGCCCGCACGAGGAGCCCATGGAAGACCCCTCTCTCCTCCAGGTCCTCAATCATCTGTCACGTACCAGTACAGCAAACGCACAGAACAAAACATACAACTACCCATCTGTTTTTACCCTCCAAGAAGTAAATTTGGACAGACAGATCCATATACAAGGCTATCCCATGCTCTGGATCCATGCGCCGCTTTGGCTGCATTGCACAGCATCTTCATGGCATCGCTTCAGTCGTCTCACCGTAACCATTTTTAAAAAGTTAAAGATTCAAGATCCATTTAACAGTAGGAAGCATTAATTTCTTTTACAATGGAGTTTTCCTGAAGCAAATCAGATTAGTGTGGAATTTTTAAGACTAGAGGGGTCCAGAAAAATAACTCTATTTCTCTCAGCCCTGTTTCATTTCCTTCATTAGCAGCCTAACACTCCACTGTAAATAAACTCTTCCGTTCCTCAAATATTTATAGCAGTTCTTACAATCAGTGCAAACTCAGAAATCCTGCCACCCCCCCCCCCTAAATAAAAATACAGCTGGATAGAAAATACAGGAATAAATCCTTTAACAACATCTCTTTCAGTATAAAGAAAACATTCCAAAAGCAAGTCTTGTAACGATAAGCGATTATTTTTTTGCCCGAAGTGGCAATTAGTGTTAAAATTAATGAAGTAGAAAAGCAAAGCAGATTTGTGCATGTAATCAAAATAGAAAATCAGGTAACTATTGAAAATTTAACTGCAACACTAAGAAATTGTTACACGGACTAAAGTGAATTAGAGATGCAAGGAAAATCACTGTTAACGTTATTTGCTAAAACCAGGATCACATTAAAGTAACAGAAGACTTTAAACACAGCCAACCAAAGGAATTAACTACTACACGCAGAGACGAAATTACATTACAAGTATACCCGGCAAAGACGGAATTACATGCTGGTATTGATATATGAAAAGGATATTTTCTCTGGATCGCTTGACATCTTCCACAAGGCAATGTAAGGTGACCAATATTGGGCCCTACCCACAATTCCCACAAAGTCCAAGTAAAATGTGGCAGGTCAAAGCCAATCAACCATCCAAACCAGTGCTATTGGTCTCTCGGACAGAGCAGAATTTGACCCCAAAAGACAGAGCCTAGATTTGACCCCAAAACTGGCAACACTGCCCCAGTAACTTTGCAGCCAGCATGGTCGCTTCCCATCACCTCCATCACACGCACCTTCTCATACTATAGAGCATAAAAAGCTTGGAAGCATCCTCTGGCAAGCACCACCTCTGAACCCCAGGCTCCACAGCTCGCCCAGGCGAGCACTGGTTGGATGGACCAAGCTCCAGAGAAGCTCCCAAAAGGGTGCAGCCCGGGACCAGGGCATCTGACTTGGTCAGGATCCGTCCACCAACAGTTCCCCAAACAAGGCTGCTTAATGCAGCCAGGTTTCTACTCTGCCACCAGCCTGTACTGCATTACAGGGCAGTTCATCCTCTGGTTTTCTTGCATAACCCCCCTTTCCACCAACCTTCATCCTTTAAAAAGCTCTGCCCCTAGAAGAGAAGTGCTCCAATAAGACTCGTATACAACAAATGCACAGGGAGGAAAAAAACTTTGCTCTATGGAAGAGGTGGGAGCAGAGAAGAGGCCAGGAGGATGCAGGCAGGAACGAAGAGAAGCGGCTCAGTTCTGTGCCATGGAGAGAGGGGAAAAGGAAACTCTCTGGGCTGGGAGAAAGGACTCTGCTCGGGAAGCTTCCCCTCGCACAACCCCTCACATCAACATAACCTGCAACGCTCCTGAATTACAAGGGAGCTTGGAGAAAAACATGCGGACATCACATGTTGAAAACGCCGTCTGAAAATGCTTGAAGACATCCTACCATTTTTCACTAGGTAGTTGCAATGTATATTAGCAGCTCTGTTTAAGGGAAAAGAGAAAAAGGCAGCAACATCCACAAACCATAATACCCGCCCTCATTTTGTGCTTTCATACAGCGACTGATCCGATTAACACACGGCATTTGTCTTTATAGATTAAATTATCATAACCCAAAAACACCTTTTACTGCTTCCATTTGTCTGGAGAGGAAAAACATCCAGCTTCACTAAAACCAATAATGAACACAGTTAACGAGCGTATACCACCAAGTGTAGAGTTCTCTTACAGACTGTGTCCATCGCATCCCATCTTTGGTAAGAGGACAGGTGGAAGTAGGTAGCACCGCTCTTAAAAGTTCACAGTGACAACAGGGCAGGCTCCGGCACGGAGCAGCAACAAGCAGCAGGGGAACGGGTGGGAATTCCTGATTGCTTTTAGAGCTCTCATTAGTGAAGAAAATATCCTGCTGACCCACACTGCACTCCGCTGCAAATACATTACATCTAATCAGGCAAATCTCCTGCATCTGAAATTGAAATTAGGCAGCCCGGGGGACCACTTCACTTCAGGACTCCTCGGTTTTTATTTGGACTTGTCTAATACAAAGAAGTACAAAAGTAGTCAACTCCAAGCCTGCCTGACAAGCACCTCGAGCAGGCAATAGTGTGCCTGAAATGACCACATCAACTCCCCCCAAGGTTTTCAGTACTATTGTATTTGACCTTTAATTAAAAAACACTTCTAGGCAACATCCAATTTTTGCTGCTCCCTTGAGTGGGTTTCCACTCTACAGGATTTGATGAATTTGAACCTTGTTTCATCCCTTCTGAAATTCTTCAAGGCATGAAAAGAACAGCATGTGGATTACATTTAGATACTTTTTGTTCTTGGTGCCAATTTACCATTGCTTGGCCCAGAAGAAATTGTTTAAAGGGTGATAAGGAAAAAAAGCCATAAAGCTTCCAGTCGCCTGACTAGAATTCAAGGCAGAATACCAGCATCTTCAGGGCTACCCAGGGGTCTCCAGAATAAATTACTGTTGGTGGACCTCAGCGCGACCATCGCAACAGCTGCTGCCTTGCCAGCACCAAGCCAGGATTATAGAAATCCCTTAAGTTAGGGCTACGTCTCAAAATCATGATGAGGCAACAAGTACCAACAACGTATATTCCACGCTGCCAGTAGGAACTGATGATGATCAGCCCTTAACTTTGTGAAAGAAAGTCCCAGGTCAAGGTCCTGGAGAACAAGCCTTGGAGGTGGCTCTCCAGAACCAAGCTGAGGCACCTTCTTAGGGCAACGAAGGGAAAAACAGAGTTGCCAACAAAGGCATTTTGTGGAGAAAGAGAGAGAGGACTATTTTGCCGCGGAACCAACCCTGCACCTTCCACGAGCACTAATCCCTTCAACAAAAGCTGGAAGTAATAAAAAGCTATTCAGGATGCAGTCTGGAACAAATCTACCACAGTGTTTTTTCAGAGAGTTAAAATATCTGTCAAGCTAGAAGGACACCAAACGCAGAGTGAAATCTGCTCCGCATGCCTTTTACTTAAAAATACACACAGGGCAAACGGTCAAACGCACGTGCGTACATGCGACTGCCCTCCTCTCCCAAGAGCGAGTTGCTCCTCACAGCTACCAAGCCACTTAAAGCCTCCGTTGAGTTCCAGACCAGCTGTATTTTCTGGGCAGGCTTGAAAATTAGGCTAGATTTCCTCAACAGCCTCTCTGCCTGCAACTGGAAAACCTTGGCCTCTGAAAATATATTTGTAACGGAGGCAAAGAAAATTTAAAAAGCTTAAAGGAATACTTACCTTTGTAAAGAAGACAGCTCTAAAAGGTTTGCTTTAGTTTTAAATATGCAGGAATGAGAACGCCGATGTTGGGTTTCCTGTGGAAGGCACTGCGGCCATTTCCTGCCTCATCACATCATAATTAACATGCCAGGACAGCTGGACTTTATCAGAATTGTTTCATCAAAAAGCAACAACCTTTGAAGACTATGGCCTTTTGTTTCCATCAGCAAAGGCATAACCAGGCCAATTTCCATTGCTTATCCTTAATGATCACAGCTGTAATTTGTATGTAAATTATCAGTTAAATCGTTTTAGATCTGCAAAGCTCAAACCATGATTCAGGAAACACTTAAAGGCTTCTTTCTCTTAAAGAGCAGCAACCAGGGGCTCTTGTGAGGTCCTGGACTTCCCCAGGCTCTGCCTAACGTAGGCAGGAGAAGGTGGCAAAGGGCATTTGACCATTACACACCACTGCCTGCCACATGGCACGCTCAAGGACTTAGACTACTCCTCGACTCCTTGTTCACTTTTCAACCTGTCTCGCAACAGTTTCTTAAGTTAGATGTGGCCTTGTGGACACAACGTAAAATCTAGAAGGGTAATGGCAAATGATACCAACGGGAAGGCTTAGAAGACACTAGATACGCAAGCTTCAGTGGTTTGCAAAAGCACCACACCAAGTCCCACCCCTAACTTTCATACAGCTCTGATCTTGCCAAATCACAACCCTCTTTCAGCAGCGTTGGATTAATCCAACCGAGTTACTACGATGCAACTTCTCATTGAAAACAGACTGCTTGCGGGGATGTGGTGCCACGATCGTTCTTCCAGTTCCAGCTCTCAGACATGGGGAGGAAGGCTGCGCTGCTCCCTGCGCCCGTCTGCATCTTTGCAAGAAGCCCCAGTAGTTTGTGGGCGCCTTGTAAAGAGCAATCTCACGAGGACTTGTTTGTGCAACGCTCTGCTCGGGAGCAATCTGTCTTCTTGCAGTTTCCTCCCTTCTACACTGCAAGAATTTGTGCTCTCCCCGCTATCAGAGATGTTTAAACGTTCACGCTCTAGAGGCATCTTTCATTTTGAGTGGGGAAAGTGTGACTGACCCCTGCTAAAGTACACACCCCAGCGCTGGCAGACGGAAATTGTCAATGGCCTTTCACCAGCCCTTGAATCAAGATTGATTAACAGTAGCTTAAAATGATAGCTCATGTTACAAGAACATCACCAGCGTTACAGGAGACACCACTGGGCAGCTCTCCCTGTTGCGTGGAAGGGTAGGAATCGTTACCACGACGTTACGGAGCACAGCTGCCTCGAGATCAGGTCCTTTTCTTTTTTCTCCCTACATGCACCTCCAAAATCCATTTGTGCTCACAGTGAACCACCAAAGCCATCGGCACGGATTAGAAGCACGATTGTCTTCGCTAACGCACCGAAAATATTGCAAGCCCTTTTCTGACCAACACCAATAAAGCTCTAAAGTGATAACAGACACAGGGATGTTTCCTAAAGGGAATTTCTACCCACGAGTCCTTTTCAGGGGAACGCTAAACGTTGCCTGGGCTTGCGGGTTTTGCCTAGACAACTTCTTTTAAAAGCGGTGTCCCTTTTCCAAACTCGCCAATTATCTTTGCCACCACATTCCTTTGTCAGAGCAGCCTCCAGCTGCTTAATCTCAGCCACTTCAAGCTGCACCTGTGAATCAGACCGGGTTAATCACACTAACAGATGGCAGGGGCCAAACAGGCAGCTAAGAACTTATATCATTTTAAATAGCATCTAATGTTTCACAGCTTCAGACCGGGGCAGTCGTATACAACAGTAACTAACCAGGGGAGCTGAAATCAGGCTCGTACTTTATCTTCTGAACAAGCGTTTCAAGCACACAGTTTAGCTGCCGATTACCAATCCGGCTGAGGAGCAAATATACTGCCTGGCTACTGCGTTGGGTAACTAGCTGACATCTCCCACGAAGGATTTCTGCGTTCTGTGTGTTATTGACTTTACGAAGCACGAGCGATAGCAAACTACCAGTCACTGCGGGGATTTTGCAACAGTGCACAGGGGCATAAGGAANTAAGGAACCAATATGAATTTTTCTTTTTTTTTTTTTTTCTTAGCGACTGCTCTATTTAGAGCCTATTAATAGCTTTCCAAATTCTCTAAAGGGACTGGAGTTTAACATTCAGATAGGTTTAAGATTTCTTTCAGCCCTTTTTCATCATGCATAACTAACGTAAAATGCGGTTTTAGTGCTGGATTGCTTTCTTTGCGACAAACCTTGAGGTCCTCTGCAGACAAAAGAACCTCATTGTCTCCAAATTCACTCTCCCCGGGGAGATTTCTGCCGAGATTAAGGATTGAAGGATTTGCCTCATTACAACTTAATTTTATTTTTAAAGTTTCCATACCACCTTTTAACAAAGTGAGCTGGATGTTTGTTTCTTCTGTTAGATTTCAGCTCAGGTTCAGGGCAAGTTAGTTCATCTGTGAGAGTCTAAACCAGACAAAGACCAAACTTCAATTCAGGAAGAAAGGAAACTGCAGAAAAGCAAGAAGGGAGAAAGAAAGTACAGACCAGTAAAGCGTGTTCAGAAGAATATTAGTTTATTTTCCTTTTTCTTTTCCAAGTAACGAACTATGTGAAACAGAAAATGGAGAAGGACAAAGACACCGCTATTTGACAGCCCATGCAGTTAACAATCAAGAGACTCTGAAGGCAGGAGGGCAAAAGACGGGACACTATTCTCCACGTGGATCTTGCTAGTGATTTCTGGCAGTTCGCTGTTACTTACTCATCTGGTTGCTGTCATTCACAAAGTCCTCGGACCCATCATTGTCATCTTCATCATCCCCAGAGGAAAGAGCATCTGCACATTAAAAATAATNTTTTTTTTTTTTTTTTTTTTTTTTTTTTTTTTTAAACAGACAAATAAACCAATACGCTACCTCTTAGATTATCTATCAAGGAGAACAGACGTTATGTTAGTTGTGCAGAAGCTATAGAAAAAGAAAATCCAGCCACAAAATGTGTGTTATTCTTACAAAATTCTAACAAAACCACTTAACAATCCTGAAATGCTACAAAGCTTCCAAAGGGAGCTCACTAACTCCAAAAATCTTTCCACTTACAATTTTTACTTTTCTTAAAGACATTCAGTTGAACAGAACTGAGTGTCTCCAGAACAATTTATCTCTAAACTTAAAGGATGTAGGACACCCTTTTTCCTCTTCTGATACAGGGGCGGGGGGAGGGGGGAAACTTGTATTAATTTTACTGGCTTTATCATCATCACAGCAACTCTGTATAATTTAATCCTGTCATAGTGTCATAAAACAGAGGGATATTCAGCAGCTGTTAATCACCGTAGATCCCATGAAGTAAAAGGAGTATGTACAAACCGAGTCCCTTTCAGGGTCAGGACAAGGGGGAAAATACCTGAAATAACTACAGAACTCAGCTCAACTGGCTATGCCCGAGTAGGCTGTTTCACATTGTACTATAACGTGTCTTTATATCACATTTTACAGCTTCTACATGCAAAAACCTACATTTAACTCACTCACCTGTGACATTTACAATGAAGTACAGAGTATCACTGTCTAGGGTCCTAACAGCAGTGCAAGCATAGAGGCCCGAATCTCTGGGTGTAGCATCCTTAATTTGTAAGTACTCCCCAATAATCACTGTCCTATTGTCGGGCCCCAAGGGGACCCCATCCTTAGTCCAACTGATCATGACGGCGTCTTTCAATTGACAGCGCAACTCAAGCGGTTCTCCTGGAAGTGCTGAATATACATCTGGCTGAGAGATTTGGTATTTGGTTGGCGGCTCTGCGAAGGTGGAAGGAAAGGAGGAAAAAGAAGAAAGAGAAGGGAAAGGAGAGAATTTCCAACAACAGTCAGTGAGGGCCCTTTTCATCCACAGAAATCAAGTTACGTTAAATAAAAGAGTTTCATCCAGATTAGCCCAGCAATCTGTCTTGTAAAACTGAACCACATGCAGGTATGGGATAGGCTTTATTTTCGAGAAGTTAACCACAAACAAAGCTCGTTCCCTTTTGATCAGTGTCTCGGCACGTGCCTTGTCCGAGTGCCACGCGAAGGCACAACCCTTCTCGCTGGTCACGGCGAGCCAGCTCTGGGGAGATGAGTGCTGCTGAACCTGGGGGTTCAAAGAATTTGGAGGAGGCAGGAGGAGTTCAAAAAGCAAATTCGGTTTTGTATCTTAGCGTCTGGGTCTAAAATTCAAAACAAATATTTATCTTTCCCCGTCTGATTTTATAAGTTACCTTTTTTTTTTTTTTTTTTTTAAAAACCTGAAAAGAGCTGTGTTGGAAGAAAAGGGTGGCCAAAAAACCCTTCACTAACTAAGCTAGTAAACACGAGTTCCTATACACGGCATATATGATCTCCTTTATTTTTCTCCCTGCACCCTTCCCAAAGTCTCTACATTTGCCTTCTACACCACCAACTCTGCTCGCAGTGACAGTAACTTTTTCCTTTAACTTTTTCTGCTTCGTTTCTTATTTCACAGCCTCCCCTAAGCAGAATGCAGCAGCAACTTGGGAACACAAGCAAAGCTTTCAAAATCACAGCATACACAGAAGTTCAAAATGAGATGCCTCATCCATCAGTTCCCTTTTGTAACCAAATAACAAGAAGAATGTCAAACCACAGTCTTTTTCCAAAAAAACGTCCTTGGAAAACTACATCTGCCTATAGTTACTAGAGCATCATCTCCCCCTTCCCAGGCCAGCTCTCAGCAGGGGGAAGGGAACCGCAGCCCCAGGCACCCGGGACCGTCTCCATGGGGGCAGCGGGATGGCTCGGCATGAGGTGGAGGGATCCCCCCACGCCACACTCGAGCTCTGCCCAGTATAGGGACTGCTTTTGTAACTGCTTTCTCCCTACAACCCCAGTATCCCTCTCCCACGAGCCTCTTGGCCTCGCCGAGGCCGGCACGAAAAGTAAATAAGGGAAAGCAGCATGAAGACATCCTCTGTTTGCTCACGAGGAAGGTCACATCGCACGGAGAGCGGCTCCCCGGCACACGTCCTTCCCCATGCAGGCACCAACTGTGCACCACTGTGTGCATATATAAATAAAACACACACCTCTCTGTTTGTTTGGGAGTCTGAGGCAATATTAAAATAGGCGACTCCTTGGTGTCCACCCTTGCTTCTAAGAATACCAAAACCCTGAAACCCGTGTTCCTCATCCTTGGGGCACGGCGTTGTTATTTCTTGTATCACACCTTCAACAGAGAAGTCTGAAACAAGCGTCACATCTGAGCTAGCCTGTGGACGGGAGCTTAGAAATGCTGAAGCTCTGTCAGTAGTTTAGTTTTAGGTAGTCCTGGGAGGAGCAGGGAGTTGGACTCGATGATCCTTATGGGTCCCTTCCAACTCGAGAAATTCTATGATTCTATGAGTACCAGAAGTGGCCACCACAGTGGGACACTCATGCATTTAAATATTGGGTTATACTGGTGCACTTGAAAATAATGTTCTCCTCCCACTCATCCTGGAATCGTGTAACTTCAGGGAGTTCAGTGGGAGTTTGCCCGAAGCAAAGGGAGAACGGATCCAGGGATGTGCCCTTGCAAAGGTTCTCCTGGCTTTTTCCCTAAGGCAAACACGGTTTTTTCAATCAACAGGTTCGACACATGCATCGCACCAAGATGGCGGCCAGAAGAAGTGCATAAAACCATCTAAACAAGACCAATTATGGAGACTGTAAAGATTCTGGAATTTAGATTTTATAACAAGGTCTCTGAACTTTCTAGCGTGCAAAGCTCCATCTCAAAGTCTACGACAAGCTACAATACAGCTATATACTCCTTCTAAACTAATTCAGTCTGGCTGATACAGTCAAGAAACCACTTGATCCACCAATGCAGGTGTTTCACCGAGCACCACACTATGCTGTTGGAAATCTAATTTCCAGAAGGAGCACGGGCTTTTTTCTATATATAATTCATATCAGGAATGAGTATATTTGAGTATGCTTGAGATTTTTTTAAATTCAGATTCCACTGTCAAATTAAATAAAAAAAAAGAAGTAGCTGAAGCCAGCTAGCTAATTTACTTTGAAGTTTTTAAGACTTCTTTGTAACTCTACCTGCAAAGAAAATTTCTTTTACAGAGTTTACGCTGTGCCAACAACGTACAGGAGTCTTTAAAAATGTCTTTGTTTAAACTTTTTAAAAGCCACCATGGGCGAAGATAACTCAACCCTCCTTTAAGCGCATTAGTGTCTTTCTTTTGCTGAAGAGCCCCAGGAAACTCACAGGACGGTCGCACAGGTTGCAGCATCCTCCTGGGCAGATCGGTTGTTCACATACAATTCCAGGGAAAATAATTTTCTACCTCTCATCCTTGATTTCATCTCTTTTTAAACTATTATCCCCAAATTTACACTGAGTCTTTCAACACAAATCCAAACTCAAGAACAGTAATTTATTTCAAAATGACCAAAAAAAAAAAAATCCTTTTACAAGTAAAATTACTAGTATACTGAAGAAAAACAAGTTTCAAACAGGTATTAGCATTTGGTAAATATTATCCTCCTCCATTTCTTTCTCTCTAGAGTATCAGGGAAGATACAGCACAAAGTCTTGCCATGAAATAATGAAGTCATGTTTGGAAATAGTGAGTTATTTCAGGTAAGCCTTTGTGTTGCCAAACTAGAATGTAGCAGCACTTAAGACTGTCGCTTTTTATAATGTTTGCCTATAAACTTTTTCCAGTGTGGGTTTGAAATGGTGCCCAAAAGCAAACAGAGAACAGGTGGGATTCGGAGGCATGAGTCCGCCCAACAGCTTCACTGCGAAAATCAACCAGTTTAAACTGTTAAAAAAATTCCCGGCAGCGCATAAACAACCTGCGCTGCAAAGTTAACTCTCTCTCCAGGATTTTTACACCGCTCTGAAATTTAGGGACAAATTTTGAACTCATGTGCATGCCGCACCATCAAACCAATGGTTCCCCCGAGGCCGACATCAGGATTATTTCCCCGCTTCCATGTCTTTTGGGCGTACCAGAGAAATAAGGCTGCAAGTTTGCTCAGCCCTCGCTTGTACCCATGCTCCGGTGTTTTCAGCAGCATCCTCCTGAATTTTCCCTTAGTGAAAATAGCTAGATGGGAAAAGCTATTTTATCTATATAGCCCTGCAGAGCCTGTACCACCAAGCAAGGCATGATGATCTGGCATCACCCTCATGCTCCTCCAGCCCTCTCTGAAGCTCTGCCTTGAAGCTGTATCCTTCAGCCATCGCCATAACCCTGTAAATCAGGGCAGGCACCACAGGATGCCTTTCTAAGAGAGTTCTCCTGCAAATCCTCCAACTGTGGCATTAGTTCCTACTGCAAAGGTGCATTAACTGATATGAAAAACACCTGTCTACCACCCCTTAAAAAACAAACAAGCAACCAAGGCATGTGTAAAATTTCTGGTGGTGTTCTTAAACACTGGGGGACCAGGGAGGGAACGTTGCTTCTGTTTTTGTCCGCTCTCATCTACATACTTCTTTGTCACAGTGGTGCACACGATGTATTTTAACTTTATAGGTGGAGCTGTTGAACAATACCGCCATGGAAAACCAAGCTGCTGTTAAATAAACAGATGCAAAACTTTTTCTTTGCCTGCTCGTACAGTCTCGCAGCATGGCTTATGCCATCCAGACGTCAAAGGGAGTAAATCGTGTTTGTATAAAAACCACGACCACACCAGAGGACTGGGGACATTCCGAATGTGCCATTTCAGATTATTACGAGATAGGCAATTATACTCCAAATCATGCTTCTATTCAAGATTCGGTCACTGAAACGAGAGATTTATAGTTCCTTAGGTTTTAAATTATTATTATTTGCCTCCATTTATTAAAATGTTAACAAAGAGCTGCTTATCTTAAGGCTCAAGGCATTTAGTTACTTAGTTACAGAGCCAAATAATTAAACAATCAGCTAATAGCTAACCCCAGCAAAGATTCTCACACAACTCTCCTCACACAAAAGCCTCAGACCCCATCAAGCCACTTTCCCTTCAAAAGGCTTTAGTAAATAACTAAACACTCACCATAGCGCGCCCAGAAGGGTCAACGGACCTGACCTGTCAAGAATCCAAGAGGTTCATTGCAAAATTGAACGTCCCCACAGGGAACGCCAGGCTGCCAACCACTACCACTCCTCCTGCTTCTCTTACCCCTTTCTCCTGTTTTTCCTGTCAATGAGGACGATTCAGCAAGACCAGGCTGGATGGAACGGGGGTGTCGAGCTATGCCTGAAGGACAACAGCCATGGGCCCCATGACACATTTGTGAGTCAAACCCAAGCCTTTAATGGTCTCTCCAGGAGGCAGCCTCTGCCGCATCAGGAAGCCCAGGTATCACCAGCCAGGTTGGCAACCTCCCCTCCCACCTCCCAGGTACAAGCTGACAGGCTTCTCCCTCAATTTAAGTCGGCAGGCTAATATTAAGAGTAGCTCCATGTCCTCTGATGATGATGGATGATAAACTCAGCCTACACAAGAAACAGCCACCGGTTTAAAAACGCAAGCGGTCGTTCCTGGCCACGGTGACTATCTCCCGTTAGCTAACAGCAAACCAAAGCCACAAAGGCTAAGCACGTCTCCTTATACAAAGGGGGACAAAATAGTGTTTGCAATTCATCCATCTGCTTCTCCAAAGTCACTGGATTCCTGCTGTCTTATTTGTACGGCGTTTCCGCCAGCTAGCTGCCAGCTCTGCCCAGCTCTGCCTCCGCCAGGCATATCAGGAAGTCTCTCTGTTCTGATAAAATACTTTCCTTTCCAAGTTACTAAAGTTCTTTCCATAATTTTAAAACACAAAAAAAAATTTAAAAAAAAAAACGCAAACAAAAACAACTTTGTCACTGTGAACAACACCCCCAAAGAGCAGGAATAATCCCCCCCACACACACAATGTATAAAAACATTAATTATTCAAATCTGATGAAAAAGATCTAGGTCTTGTAGAAAAACTTCATCAAACAGCACCAAAGAGCAGGAGATATGTGTGATAGTACAAACATAAAAAATGTGGCAGATTCTAAGTTTTCACTTGTTCCTTTAAAACAAGCTCCCGGGCTGCTCGATTTGAAAGCACAGCAACTTCCACAAAACGTTAAGCGCCAGACTCTCCAAAATAAATTGAGATATTTTTTCCTGGCATCTTCTGTAACCCTATTATCCTTATTCTATAAGGACCTAGTCATCTGATGGGTACAAGAGAGGAAACCAGACCAAAAAAAAAAAAAAAAAAAAGTATCTGAGGAAGAGGAAGAATCCTTTTGCCCTGGAAGCGAACATTTGCAAAACGAAGTAAGTCTTGCCACATAATACATGCCTGGTACTCCAGCAAGTGTAGAGCTTCCAGCCACACTGAGCTGCTAGAGCGTGGACCTCCAGCATTGTGTCAACTCCTATTGAGTGTTACATATACCAAGACCATTAAAAAAAGTGAATCTCCTCCAATTGAAATACTTGCCAATGTCATCACGGGTAAGGGAAAATATTACACTGCGCTAACTTGTTTTCCTAAGCTTTGAAGACTTAGAAAAATAAATAATTCTG
Source organism: Balaeniceps rex (assembly GCA_013401315.1). Taxonomy (NCBI): domain Eukaryota; kingdom Metazoa; phylum Chordata; class Aves; order Pelecaniformes; family Balaenicipitidae; genus Balaeniceps; species Balaeniceps rex. Next base: position 138,621 of record VYZW01036703.1, on the reverse strand, counting down.
GTGAACAGCAAGGAGTTTCACCACTTGCAGGACCCCCCGGCCAAGAGAAAAGTTCTGCACGTGCACCTAAAAGTCATCCCCACATGCTTCCATCTATCTACCTTGTGTAATGCTCTTTGGCAGATGAGCCATCACGGAACTGCAACTCCTCGAGGTAATTACCCCCAAGCAGCATTTAGCCCTGGCTACAGACACCAGGGCCCCATCACACCCAGCAGGACACAGCGGTGGGCACAAACCTCACGAGGTTCCCCTGCTATGCTGGTGTGTTGGCTGACATGGGGCGAGGTGCGTGAACTATTTCAGCACAGTTTTGATGGCTGCAAAGCAGTTGGGTTGATGTGTCTCACCCCGCGGTTAAAGGAAGACGACTCCTTCTCAAAAGGGAAAAAAAATTGTACTTGTCCAGGCTTCATGAAGAGATTAAAAATTCCTACAACTTGTAGCCTGCCTGCTCCTACCTGTCTTTATAGTTGTGATCATTGAGTTATGGCTGCACAACCACGTAACATGCATCAAAAATGCCAAGTATCACATGCTCATGGGCTTGGCTGTGTGCTTTATGCTTCTGGAAGCCAAGCCAGGGAAGACTCAGAGCATGCCAAGTTCAAAGTAAACAGCAGAGAGATCAGCGAGGCCACCTCCTGCTGCTGGGAACTGCCCTGCAATTTCTTCCTGTTTGTCCCCATTCTTCACGGTCTGCTCCTTACAGGATGAAGACTTCTTTATACAACAGTCACCGTAGGATTTATCTCCAGATATGGGACACAGCAAGAAACACCAAAGCATCAGTATGTCTTCCGCACCAAGACTTCGTAACCAGGGAGGGAGAAAACACCTCCAACCCCGAGCAGCCACACCAAAACCCCTAAAATTATTGTGCTGCCTTTTATAATTTCATCAGTATGATGAGAAACTACAGGCCACCTTCAGGATTTGAACCTTTGGTTCCAGGGACCAAATCTTGACCATTTCTGTTCAAGCCATAACCTCCATCAGCTGCCTAAAGTAATAGAGCGATAGTCTCTGTGCTAAGTGTACTGGGGAGTACAATATAAACCTAACACACATGTAATGCAATCTCAAAAATAATTAACTACTCTTCAAACTCATTACAGAAGAGGCTTCTCGTGTAATCTATTATACAATACAGAGGGGAAATGTATCACCTTTTGCCAGAACCTCAAATGAAAAGCTGAAAAAAAAAAAATTAACCTTCTCTCTCTAACAAGCAGAATCCAAGACTAGGATCATTTTCTCATTTTTTCTACTTTCAGCAACAGCAGAACATCAAATCTTCCTGACCGTATTCTGCACATAACCAAGTGGCAGAGCAATTTAACCAAATCCCATTGTCCAACTTAGCATTAAAGTCTGCTTGGGAAAGGCTCCATGCAAAGATATACAGCCTTGGGAAAAGGTAGGAGCACGTATATTGAGTCGCAAAGGGTTTTTCTTGGTTTTAATATTTTCTTGCATCTTTTCCAATCTGTAGCTTTTTTCCAGGTTCTTTATTTGCATTTCAAGAGCAACATAAAAAAATAACAGAACATAGCATAAATTCAAACATAAAAACACAACCTTTTTTCTTCCAGTTTGCCGAAGGCCACGCTCAGGACTATTACTACTCAAGATGCAAAAGAAATAAATTACAACTGTGAGGTTAAAAATTGCACAATTTCATGTTCGAGTGTTAGTTCTGGATGCAGGGAACATCTATTCAGATTCCCTATAAGCAAGTCAGCAGTTATTTCTTTTGTACACGGTCCCATTTTTACTTTATACAAATCCTCTTAATTTTAGCAGCTCGTCTGGAAGTCTCATCTTGCCTGTTCCCCTGAAATTCATCTTCCCCCACTTCCTAAAGTGGGATTTGAAAAGAGTCACTGGAAATAATTTCCCTGAAACATCCCCTCAGCACTTTTGAAAGTCCTATCCACAACGCCTATAAACCATGGGATGTTCTCCAAATATTTCAAAGCTTCAAGGCGTACCAGGCTCCCTTTTAACCGAGAGCAACATTTAGGCAAAATTTCATTCCAACTTCACACAGAGAACAGTCACCAGTGGTACCTGGGGACAAGGACGGAGCAGCAGAACAAGCCCTGAAGTTAAAAGCTAGGCTGCCTCTCTGCACTTCCAGGTGGCCCTCAACCATCTACGTGACAAGGCTTATTTTTTAACTTGCAGACACCTCCGTCACTCCTGACTGTAGCAGTGGCTCCTGGGCGCTTTGCCATACGAATGGAAGATGGTTCAAATGCTTCTGCACTGTCAGGAGCAGGGCTGTTACGGAGCAGTGGTGCGCTGCAGACTTATTACAGAGCCTCCATGTTAATCCTGCATGTCTGAAATACCTGGGCTACCCTGGTGAGCAAACAATATCAGATACATCTGGGTACGTCAACACTGTAATATCTAAACAGGGTTATTTTTCATGATTAAACTATGTCTAATAGAACCAAGAACTGCTCAAAATTTAAACTGGGGTTTTAAAATGATTTTTAAGACCTGTTGGGCGGCACGCAGAATTATAAATCATATTACTTTCCTTGAAACAAACTAAACATTGCAACACGGAGACACTGAGCAGGGCACCTTACAAACTTGCACAGCAAGTCTCACAAAAGCACGCTCTCCCTGGCTGCCCAGCAGCCGGTCCCGCCAGCACCTCACCTGCACCCCTGCTCACCCTAAAAAAAGAGTATCGTGAACCTTACGTAGTTTTCCTACACCACAACTTTTTATTACGTTTGAAAAACTAAGTTGCAGCACGGTGCTCTGATCAAGTTCTGTTCCATCCAACCACAATTTCACCTCCTACAGACTCCCTGGTCAGTGCGGACTGCCAAGGCATGCCCAGCCACAGCACCCGGCTCCAAACCCCACGCAGGAACAGCCACCAGCCCCCCGGGAGAAAGCCTGCGGTGATAACTACCATGTCACACAGCTCCTTTCAAAATAGAAACTCGTGAAAAGCCAGGAGGAAAAAAAAAAAAAGAAATTAAAATACAGCCAAAATATGATTCTCTCCTCCCCAACCAGCCTCTCATACTCCTTTTTCTCCCTTCCAGTCCCCCATCACATTGCCCTTCCCAGTAAACCCTCACAAACGCAAGCCGTTTCCTTGGTACAAAGGATTTCTCCCCTCCTCTCTGTTCTTGTGGCTTTGCTACCGTAAGACATCGGTTAATGTCCCAAACTGATGAGCCAGTTCTGTTGCGGGGGAGGAAAAGCAATAATTACACACAACTTGCAACGGCATGTGAGGAGGGGAATGAAAGTAGGTCAGATCTCACAACTCCTCGGCTTCGCTGAGGTTCACCAAGTGCTTTCACTTACAGTCATTTTAAAAATACAATTAAAATAATAATAGCGAGGCAAGTGAAGGAATAGGCACGGTAGAATTTAGCTAGCACTTAACTTTGCCTTTCTGTCCCTCTCTTCGATACGGATAATGTCATTTGTGCGGTGACAAGCAGCAAAAGGACCTGAACCAGCAGAAAGCGAAGCCCATGAGACACATCTCTGTACCATGTGCCGACTGCTCTGATACTCAGAAGTAGATCCAGGAAAACCAAACCCCTAAAAAAAAAGGGGTTCTTTTTCCAAAAAAAGAAACCCCAGCAGTGATAATTAAGAGATGGGAAAGGATAACCTAGAGATGTACATAATTGGTATATGAATTATAAGCTGGTTTTAAGTTTAAAAAAAAAAAAATCCCCATAAATATTTACCCCTCTTACAGAATATCTGATTTTGCAACTGTCCTCGATGAGGGGCGCAGTCCCCAAGCAGCAAATGTCGAAGAATTTTTGCTGACGCTCTCGACTCCGACTGAAACCCGACGGGCCAAACTTCCAGAACAGCTCGGCGCTCCCAGCGCACATTTCGTAATTATAACAGGAGCTGTTGGCTGCTGCACTCTTGCAAATCTGGTCTTTATTTAAGATTTGCCTGTATTCACAGCCACTCCAACTTCTCTTTCAATCAGTTTAAACGCCAGCTTAGTCCCCGGTACTACAAGACGGCATCTCTGATTTTGGGAGCACGCTGTGCCAAATCCCCCCCCAAAAAAACGCTACAGACACACAGCGTGATGTGCTGAACCTAAATTCAAAGGTCGGAATTTCAAATCAGTTCCCAAATTGCTGTAAGGATAACTTTACCCTGGCAGGCTCCATGCCAAATCAAGTATTGCCCAGTTTCCCACAGCCACCACCAACACAAATCGGGTCCTGACCAACTCTGCAGAAGATGCTCCCCCCCGACCACGGTTGGACTCGATGATCTTAAAGGTCTTTTCCAACCAAATGATTCTGTGATTCTGTGACCAGCTGCGATGGAGGAGGACAACATGTCCAGCCTGCAACCAGGGAACCAAACCCTCAGTCACACTGGTACAAAACTCCAGCCTCTTCATCATTTCAGACATGTTTTGGGTTCCCGATGTCTTTTCAGCATGAATTTTGCACTTGTTTAACTACACTGAAATAAATTTTCTCTCCTAGTCAAGCCAGGTGCACTATTACAAATAGACAAGACGTAACTTGCCTAAGTGGGTGATGGCTCTTTTAAAAACACGGATTTATATCGCTAAGGAGTGCTGCTTCGAAGAAAGTCTCCGCTTTCACTCTAAAGCTTCAACCTTGAGGACTCACAAATGTTTAATGCTTAAAAATCTGACCCTTCTAGTAAGGAATTTTTCTCTATTAATGATAGAAAAAGGGACAGTTAAGTATTTTTCTCGCACTCAATCTGTTCCTAAACTAAATATTCATTCTAAGAAAATACTAATCTTTGAATGTATTTTTATAAAGGCAAGCGATCATTTCTACTGAAGCTGGGAAGCTGGATATAGAAATATGTTCATTAAGAGCTACGCTATGGTTATTATTAAAACACCACAACAGTCCATCGTCTCATGTGTACGCAACCTTGCGTAACTGGAGTTGTCAGCATTTTCATTGTAATTTCTGCTTGGTTTGTAACTTGCCTGTAAAAAAAGTTACTATAGCCTGAAATTTGTTGCAAGTTCTCTGCCAAGGAAGAACTATTTTAAGATTAGAAAACTATGCATCCATTGGAGTTGGTGGCTGGTTTGGGGTTTTATCTATACAAGTGGTTTTAAAAAGAAATAAAAAAAATTTAAAAACCCCACAACTCAGCACCTTCGAAAATCTTCTGGTTCAAGGGGAAAAAAAAAAAAAAAAATCACTAAAGGAATCAAATTCCTAAAGGTTAACTTCTTTTTTTTTTTTTTCTTCAAAAAGCTGCAATTGTAAAATATGGCAGATAAGCCTGAAATGTGCAATTATTTGTGCTACTTTGCAAAACAGTTGCCACGCTGACACATTACCAACTCCCAGTGTCTCATCAACATGGACCGTAAATAACAACCCTACCCATGCCCAATTAGTCTGCAGCTCCAGACCATGCCTCTGCTAAAGGACTGCGGATTTTAAACGCAGAATGGACACATTAAAACTGATTTAATCTGGCTGCTCGTACAATTCCCCAGAATCTCAGCTAGCAATTCCTGTACTGGGCCAAATAACTTACTGAACCGCATCTCTGAAAGGGCATCCAGCCCTCACCCGAAGCTGTGGGGATGTCACATTCCTCCACAATGGGCTGTGATAATTGCCCTTCCTTAAAAAAAAAAAACTCACTCAGATTTAACTAATCAGTTTGAATTGTTAATNAGACGACGCTCTTGTAGAAAAAAAAAAAAAAAAAAAAAAAAGGTAACAAGGGAACCCTAGGTGAACTTTTTGCTTTACTTTTCCTACCAAATTGTAAGCAGCATCCTGGTGTTTCTCCACCGTCTCTGCCCCGGGAAGATGACCACTGTGCAGGGTCCCACCAGCCCTGCAACCTTGCAGCACGGTGGCACCGGCGTGGAGAGGACCCCTGGGGGCACCCCAGGATGGGGACCACGCTGCTCCATCCCACCACTGCAGCATCCCTCCTCCACATGCTGCAGCCCTGGGAGCCAGAGAAGCACCTCACAAGACCCCGCACCCTGACCCAGCCAGGTCATGGTGGCTCACAAAGGATCTCCAAGTGGACGGTGCTAACCACTGTGACCACAGGTGACGTCAACCTTTAAGCACTGCCAACATTTTCACAAAAATGAAGGGATATTGCTCATATTATGCAACATTTTTTACAAAAAGGAAGGTATTGCTCTGAATGTGTTTATATGGGTATGTTGCCTGGTGCCAGCAAATACCTGTGACTGAGTTAAAACCCAAATGACAACTCGTGACTCGCTTCAGAGCCCACCTAAGCACACATCACCCATTAAAGAAGTTCTCTCTCCTTCACTGCTGCTCTTAGGAACCTCCCAAACTCACATTTAAGGCCATTTTGAGCTCCTGTGTTTTTCACAGGACAGAGAATTAGGCTGTCCCTTGTGGAAAGCTTAAATTAGTCCTTTGAAATTTGACCTAAATTAAAGGAACTGAAACACATTGTTGCCGGCCCAGGCGAGGGCTCTGAGTGGGTGCTCCAAGGACAGCGTCAAGGTATTGCATGTGGGGAAGAGACTAAATTAGCTACCCAGCAGAACGATAACACACAGCTTGGGCAAGAGAAGGTCAAGGGAGAGCTTGCTATTTATCAAATATATGTCTAAACTAATTATTCAGTTCACAAAGTAACCCCTTCAACCCATGTGTGCGGTCAGAGCCCTTTTGAAACGTTGGCTATCATCAAAGGCCTTCACAGCCTGGGTACACAGAAAGAGAATGGCTCCTTTGTACACACCGGGGTCGACTTATTTCTAAATGTTTAAAAGCAGAAAGTCTTTATACTCCCTAGGATAAAAAAAAACATATATGTAAACACTTGATGCAAGATATAATTCGACAGTTGACAGTCCCCAAACTAACTCCCACAGGTCCTGTTTCTGCTCACGCTGCTTAACAGCCTGAGATTTTACCATCACGGCTTAAGGAAGAAAGCACCACAACCGATAACAACCGTACTCAGGATCCAGCCCTTAGTGAGCACCCATGATATCAATATTGACATTATAACTTACAATGGCTCAAGATATCATCTTCAGTGTAAATACCTTCACATGTACCAGAGCAACATCTAATGGTCACAGGTGAGATTCAGAGCTCAACGAGTCCAGCGTTTTATAAAAGCACCTGAGAGAAGCGTGCTACCAAAGAGCAGATTGACGGCAGATAACCAAAAGTAAAGTACCTTGATGCACGACAACATCTTGCACATCTCCTGCACGTATCCATGCAGTTGATTACCCTATCAGATAAATCCCACTTGTACTAAAGTACATACTTCACCAGATACTCCGAAGAAAACGGTCGCAAACGTCCCTAAAGTTACATTTAGCTAAGAGACGAGAGTATGTTCTCTGTTACAATCGAAGGAACGAAAAGCCACAATCTCGATTCCTGTTAACGTTGCATACGGCTTTTTGAATATTCTGAGTCACTAAGACAATAAATAGTAACAATAAAAGCACCTAACATCAAACAAAAGACCAAATTTAAGGCATGTCCGTGAAGCAAGACTAAGGAACAGATCAACATGTGTCCCCAAAGGTCGTGGCCCTGCCGACCTTCTCAGCTGGTACGAAATGTCATAGCTCTAATGACTGCCCAGTCAGCAGCCCTGCTGAAAATTTACATTATTAGAGCACCTGACCCCCCAAATTAGCTGTGGCCAAAATGTTTGGCATTTACTAAATTAAAAAAGAAGTCTGCTTTGTCTTTGAAGAGATTTTTTGAAGGGTGTTTTGTTTTGTTTTCAGCTCGGAGAGCTTGTGGGTGGCAGTGATGGAACCCAGAGAAGGTGATTGTGTAAAAACTTGGGGTTTTTTTTAAAGGGGTTTAATGAAGTACATAAAGGAGGTTTTATTTCCCAAATCTCGGATATAAATCCCACACAATTCCCTGTATTCTGCAGCATAAAAGCTCTTATTATACCATTAACTTAGAAGCGTGATTTTTTTTTTCTTCCCCCTCTCATTTCTGGTAATGATTCGGGTTCTCACATCTAAAATTGTTTCATGTCAGTAACATTCCTGCCCAAGGAAGAAGTTTTAAATCCTTTTTAACAATTTACTCTTTGATAAAACCCAGATTCCACCCCCTGGATATCCACTGTGGAAGAAACATATTTTTAAACTCTGCTTTTTAAAGTAATAAAAGCTATTCTTTCCCTGAAAAGCTGAAAAATAATCAGGCATCATTCAAAAAATACTACTCTTCTCCCTGTAAAATGCTCCACCTATCATGCAATCACATTCTTTCTGATTTAACCCTAAAACTAGGGGACCTCACTACAAACAGCTAATCTGAAACCAGAATTATTCATGATTTTGTTATTCCTCTGAAAAGCCAAAGAGGCACCAGATGTGCAATTAACAAATCACACAGTAAGTGGTGATGAGAGTTGGGCTTTTTGTTTTTAAGTCTCCAGTTACCTTCAGAAAAACCAACAAAAAAACTAAAGTCTTTGCTATCAACAATCTCTATGGCTGACAGATGACAATATTGCTATACTTCGTTAATTTTTTTCAGGAATGCTTGCTAGGGAGGAGGGCTTATCGTCTCTAAATAGTTCATCCCTTGCCATCAATAAAAATGTACTTGGAATGGATTCTAAAATTGTGTTAGCTGGTGACATCTATTTTTAGAGGCAGTGGATAGAAACAAATAAGTTTTGCATGAAAACGTATTAAAAGAAAACAAAGCTGTATCCGTGGACACGAGTAGTAGAACGTGTGAAGGCCAAATTCTCTCCAGCAAGCTTGCTGGATCAGAAATGCTCCATGGACTGTTATATTGGTTTGACAGCTGAGTTATTAGAAAGGTAATCACTCCTCCAAAGGACAGATAAAACCTTATGAAGGAAGCCTCGCTTTCCCCCTAGGGTGCTCAGAGAGCAGGAGAGATCCTACACAATACAGTAAAATCATTCTTAAATACAGTCAGCTCATGACAATAAAAAAAAAAACAGCCCCTCCTTAGCTCTTTAGAGAAGAAAACCACTTTGCAAAGCTTGAGGATCGGATATACCTAGAACATCATACCAACAGGTGCAGGCTCAAAATGGGAGATTTTATCAAAACACCTCTTCCAATGTAAAGGTCTCAATTAGCCTTTGCTTTCACAGGAATAAACTGCAGTCCTTGCTATTCCGATCTCAACATTTACACTTCCAAAACTTGCAATCCAGACACTGCACCGATTGTTCCTGGGTATTAACAGCAATAGGGAAATTTATTCTAAGTACCAACACCAATAAAGCTGCAACACCATTTTTGCAGAGCGCCTAGCAAAATTAAACATTCAGGCCACGTGATTGAGATTGAAAACTACTGGGGTTTATTCCTCTCTGAACTTCTCAGGTTCAGGCAATCACAAAGACATGCAGCTATACAGTCATTTCGTTCCTTGAGATAGCAACATGCCACACGTACGCAAGTGCAACAGACTGGGTTCCTTAAAGACCCATTCCTGAAAACTTTCAGCCATACACTTTGATTATACAACGCGATGACAGTCCCAGGTGAAATCACTGACACCACTTGCTTGCCTAAGATTAAACAAATGCATTCTTGCATGAACACAGCCCATGTGTGAGCAGGAAAAGTCAAAAAACATAACTCTTGAGGGCTAATCTGTTATTTGCCTTAGATTTACCAAAGCACATAAAGACGTTGACTTCAATTTCAGACGTTCAGGCATTTAAAATTAACTTATTTTGTGGAATTAAGGATTCTAGAGGGACTTACCTTCAGGTTCCAGCGTGGTGTCTTCAACAACTAAATTAAACGAAGGTCGAGCCAAGGAAAGTCCGGCCATGGTGACCACCACCAGGCAGATAAGGCAACCCGAATCCCAGCTGACCATCTTTTTAGAGTAAATTCCTGGTCCATTTCCGTATCTCCATGTGGACTTTAATCCCATCTGAACACCTCTAGAGAAGCATGGAGAGAAAGCAGTGCCTTCGGCCAGGGTAATACCTCCTCCCTTGGAACGACGGCTGCTGCTGTGGGAAGGAGAATTTAACACTGTCAGCGAAAACATCTTAAAACACAAACCAAAAAACTGCAGAAAGCCCCGAACAGAGCCGAGGTGAGAGGGAGGAGGAGGAGGATGGGAAAAATAGTTTTCCAGCTTCAAGAATATGTGAAAAGTGAGTGACTTTTCATTTTCTGTTAGCAGTTTCCATCATCACCTGAGGCGTAACCAAGTCCTCCTTGTTTTCACAAAATCACTTCTCAGCACATATTTAGAGAGCTATTTTACTGACAGAAAAATATACAGTTTTTTAAAAACGAGAGGCACACACATGTGCAGGCACATAACCTGTAATGCTACAAAATTACCACAATTATACAAATTATATTCTTGTTATTGTTTGAAGGTTTATGTAAGTTTGCCTTGGTTTTCATTCCTTCACCTAGGCAGTTCTGCAGCCAGCTGAATGTGCAAGAATTCAGTAATTTTCCACAAGAAAAAAAAAAAAAAAAAGTTGAAAAATACTCTTTAGACTTGGATAATCTGTAAAACTTTATTTCACCTCAGGACTTCCAGCTCCCCTATGGATGTACCTCCTTCTGACTCAGTTCAGTGTCCTTTTAAAGCCTGAGAGTCCTGTACAGGTGGAAGGCTCCAGTCTTTGCAGGGACACTGGTTAGCTACATTGCAATACAGGCAATTAAAATCTGTATAAAGCGTGGTGCAGATCGCAGTTTCACAGGAGATCTCCCCAGCATTGTTTTCCATTCATATATGCTAAACTGCATGCACACGCGTTTCTCGCCTCTCTCTCTCAATGAAGCCTACTCATATATGTTTTTCAGGTGAGGAAAAATAAGTCTGTTTTATTCACAGTAAAACTAATTTAAATGGATGGAGTTAACTGGTAATCCAGGCATGGGCTGATGGAAGAGAAGCGAAGCGGTATGAAAGTAACTGGCACTCCCTTCAGGGGACCCTGTTGCCACCACACTAAGATGCCAGGTGAGGGTCAGAAGAGCATCCTCACAGCCTGATTTAACAGTTCAACCAGAAAATTAGACCTGATTTTCCGCTTCAAAAATAAAAGATGGTAAACCTCAGCAAACGGATAAAACAAGTAACTCCGGCAATTGCTCTAATCTGGCCAATGATTCATCTTAGATGTGATGAAACCCCACTGAAGCTTAGACAGCACCCATCTTGAAGGGAAAAATAATGTAAAAAACATCTTTTTCCCTCCTGCCCTCACCCTTTACAAACAAGCAAACACACACACACCCAAAAAGAAGGAGGGGGGAATTGTAGCCATAAAGGCAAACTTCTCAAAACTCCCTGTCATTTGGATGTGGTACCTCAGCATACAGTACACAGAAACATGGACAAATATTCTCCCTTTATAAAGCCAACCATTAAAAAGTTTACTCCGATTTTATTAGCCTTTTGCTACCTGCACGTACAAACCAAGTTCACGGCGCTAAGGACAGAAATGCTGTTGAGGCATCTTTTATCTTGGGTACTATATACAATAACTTCTGGAGTCACTGGAAACAGATTTTAGATGACATAAAGAAGGCAATTGGGGAAAATAATGAATACATGGTATTTCAGGCAAATCCCTGATACTTCAGGGCAAGCTTTTTTCACCTCAGCTGATATCAGCTCAAAGCTCTGCCCCTCCTTCAGAGATTTAAGCATAGCGTGAGCATCCCAGACCACAAGCTAGCAACCACTATTAAATCTCCAGTGAAAACACCACCAGACCACTGCAAAAACATTTGCAAAGAGCTTGCCGAGCACTTCTCTAAGTAAGCGCAGAGCAGGTGTAGAACTGAAGAAAGCTCTGTCCCCGGGACCGGTCTGCGTTTGGTGAAGGACTGGAGCAAGCCCTCCTGGACTCCACCACCCAGGTCAACCGCCCGACGCGCTGCCTAACAGCCGCAGCTCTGCAGCTCAGTTTATCCAGCTGTAAAGCGGGTAGAAATGCTAATTGACAGAGTGGATGTAATGCTAATTTAACTTCCATAAATCATTCTGCAAAGCCCGATTAAAGGCTATGTATATAAATGCAAAGTTTAATCATAATTTGGCAAAAAAAGAAAACATACCAGAATGCTAGCACATATTCCACACTCTTTTTTAACAGCATTAATTCCACTTCCATTTCAGCTGTTTGAGATTTTTAGGCTACATTAAATGCCATTGAAAGCACCTTTGTGGTTCCTACCCTCATCCCAAATCCTGAAGTGCAGGACAAGGCTACTTGACCACGCATCTTCTCACCTGAGGAGTTTTGCCAGCTTCTGCACCTGAACATCTGCCAGCAGAAAGAAGGGACTCTTCATGCACAGGGCAGCAGAAAATTCAAAACCGTGGCTTGCAAAGGTGTAGCAAAGCAAAAATCAGAGCTCTGGACCCATCCACGGAGCCAAACCACCTTTTAGCGCCACGACAGCGACCAGGGTTCAAGGATTGCCCTTTCCCAAAAGAAGCGGAGTCCAGCGAAGATGAAACAAAACCAAATTCTTTTCATAGTTTAATCGCCACAGTTGCTGGGGGACGAGTCTCTGGAAAGACCTCCTGCGCTGGATAATTATGTACCTCTATCTCAATGTTTGGAACACAGCCCCAGCATGCTTTTTGGCCTCCACAATTCTGGCTTCCTGACTACAATACCATAATCCCTCCTGGAGTCTCAGACTCAGTGAAAGCCACACGTAGTGTTTATTTTTCCCCTTGAAAGGGAACTCTGTCTCTCTTCTCAGCCTACACTTTGGGGAGGAGTTGTCAGCCTCCAATGATTGATGGCTCTCCTTGCCACTCGCTCATCAAGTCAATTTTCACCTCGTCACATACCTGCCCAAATTTCTTTGCCAAACTGACAAGCATGGGAAAGCAGACTGGTTTGGGAGCCCAACCAAATTCCTCCAAGCTGTACTTCAGTTTAAACACACTCACACACACAAACAAGTAGTACTTGTTCAGCAGTGGCATTAATTAAATTCAATGCTCAGTGTTCTTTTTAATCTACTTCCATTGTTGTTTATAAGATGTTTATCACTCCCCAGGGAGAGTACAATTTGTAGAGTATGTTAACGAAATCAATACATTGCTCATTGTATAACTCTTCAGCATCTTTCTCTAATAGGCAGGGAACAGCAAAATCTGAATGAAATATGGATCTTGCCCCCACAAAGAAATCTCAAGCGCCCTAAAAGCCCAGTAGGTTCATCAGAAAAATCCAGGTACATGAAGCCTGAAAGCTAACAGCTTTATATACACATACACATATACACACATATATATATGCGACTATAAATATATATATACACACGTATATATCTAACAAGACTCTTCATCATAGTTCAATCTCCAAGCAAATCTGAGCATCACAGCTATTAAACATTAATTCTGGAGGACTAATGGGAACCGGCTGGCAGCTTCAGTACTTTTTCATTGTTTGAACTTCTTTCATTTGCTTTCCAGGACTATCCTGTTTTCTCAAGTCTTTTGCCACTAAGAGATCGGGGAAGGGGGGGGGAATCTGCATTTTAATTGACATTCCAGAGAGAGAGAGAAGTCCAGAGGCTGCTGATTGCTGTCTATTCAGCCCAAACAGGCTTTTGAGATGAAAATGAGTAAAGGCTAGTGGAAGATTTACAGGGATTTGGTACAAAGGAGACAATGAAGTTTTAAATGTTGATAGCGTTTCACACCAAACGCATAATGGGTCCCTGTTTGAACGGGCCGTTTTGCATTTAAATATATATTTCATTGAGGATTTCTTTCCCCCCCGCCTCAGCCAGGGGCAGTTGCGTCCCGCAGCCCCTCTCCCCGAGCGCCGCGGCGGGCACGGCGGGGGAGGCCTCCCGCTCCCCGGTTAGCCGGGCTCCGGGCGGCCCCGTCGAGGCGGTGCCGGCCTCCGAACCGGCGGGTTGCTCCCCCGAGGCTGAGCCTCCCTTTCTCATCCCCCCCGCTGCCCGTCCTGCTGTCACCGCTGCAAACCGTCCGCAAAGAGATCCGTGCATCCAACGGCCGGGAGAGGGGCGGGGGGGACCGGCACGGACCCGGCGGGCAGCGGTGCTGCTCGGGCTTCCCCCCGTCCCGCACCGCAGAGACGACCGAGTGACAGAAAGACCGACCCGCAGTCCCGCCGGGGAGCAGCGGGGGAACGGAGACCCCGCGCCGCATCCCGCCGCGGGGGCCGCCCGGGCCCCGCACCGGCACAGCCCGCCCCGGTGCCGGCGTGCACCAGGTGCGAGGCCCCGCGCCGGCAGCCCGGGCGCTGCAGCGGGCGGGCACACGGCGCCCGGGAAGCGCCAGCAGTCCCAGCCCTCCGCCACCTTGCAATCGCCTGGATTTTTAGGGGCTGCACCTTCCCTCCGCCCCGCTCCCCCGGCCAGCCCAGCCCGGTGCCATTACCTGCAGCGAGAAAGCTCCGCGGGAAGGGTCCGCTCCCCGCAACAGGCGGGCTGAGGCGCGGTGCCGAGCAGCGGCTCCCCGGGACGGGGAGAAACTCCTCCGCGGCCGCGGTCACTCCGCAGGCAGCCCCGGCGGGGCCGGCTGGCAAGCCCGCAGCGGCGGAGCGGGGCGCATCCCCCGCGGGACGCGGCTGGGGAAGCAGGAGGGAGGCGAGGCGAGGCAGGAGCCGGCCCGGCGTCCCGTCCCGTCCCCTCGCTCGGCTGCAGCGGCTACCGCCTCAGAGGGGCGAGCCCGCCGTGCCCGGCGCCAGCAGCCTCCTCCCCCGGGCGGGCATCGCCGAGCAGAGCGCCGCGGGTCCCGCTCCGCTCCATCCAGCCGCCCTCCCCGAGCCGCCGCAGCTTTGTCAAGCCGACAACTCCCCTCGGGTGGGTGGGTTTGGTGGTTTTTTTTTTCCTTTCCTTTCCCCCTTCCCTCCCTCCCGGCGCACTCCCCCGGCTCCCTTCCTCCCTCCCCTGGTCACTCCCCCCGCTGCAACCCGAGCCGTTTCCTGGACGGCGCTGCTCAGCTCTGCCAATGGCGGCGGCCGCACCGCGGATCCCCTTCCTCCCTTCCCCGGCCCGGCGCGGCGAAGCCCCCGGCCCCGCTCCCGCGGAAGGGGTGCGCTCAGCCGCCACCCCAGGCGGGGGTCGGGGCTGCTCCCCCGGCGGGGACGTGGCGGGGTGGCCGCTAAGAAGCAGCGTTAAAGAGAGGGCGGGAGGGGAGCGGGAGTCCCCCCGCTCCGGCCGCTACGTCCCCGGGGAAGCGCATCCCACAGCGGCCACAGGGCTGGAGCGGGAGGAATCCCGCACAGCTCCGCGTGGGTTGCTCCACTAAAACTTTTCCGGCGGCTTGGAAAGGGAAGATGGGGAGCGCGGCGTGTCCCAGCGGGGCGGTTTGGTTTGGGCCCGGCCCGCGGCACCGGCTCGGTGCCTCCCCGGGCCCCGGCGGTTGCCCGCACACAGCGGGGTGATGCTGGGCGGCATCTAAGTCCTCACACAAAAATGGTACCAGCTCAACAACTTCCCCCGAAAACCTCTCCAGAGGGTTTTTTGGCTCAGAAGCCATGGCTGGCCTGTGGCCTCTTCCCACTAGAGGATGGCTGGGTAACACCCACTCAAAAAATCACCCTCAGACCAGGAGCCTGTCGGTCCAGAGCCTGATTTCAACTGCCTTGTGAATTTGCCTGGCAGTGCACCTTTAATAATTGTGCGTGTGGTGCCCAGAGAGGGAAAGTTGTCAAATAGTTATGCAAACATCATTTGCCTGGACACACAGATTTAAAACTGCGTAATATTGGTGTTCAAAATTAAGTGTAGCTTAGCCTGATACTTGCTTAATAAAACATTTGCTTTAGATACCATTAACTAAAAGGTTGCTAATATGGAGCCCATGTCATGCTTGCTTTGTAGAATCAACCTGACAACAAAATCAATAAGTGGTGGTTGCCTCAAATTAAATCAGTGTTGATCAATTTAATGTTGCTTTATTTAAGCATAGCCTTACCATACATTTTGTATGTTGTGTGCAATATTGATCAAGGGGATTTTCAAGGACTGTGGCCACACAGCATAGTGTAACTCTCTATTTACATACTTCCAGACACCCAAAACGTGAAAACCAGTTTTCTGTAGAATACGTACTTACCTCCCAGAAAGTATTTTCCCACCATCACCAGCAGTAATGCAGGCTTTATGAGAGACGGCAGGCAAATTTGTAATTGATTAGAAACACAGGTTTAATTTTTTTTGTTGTAAAGCAACAGACATCTGAATGTTCTAATTGAGAAGCTGAGATGTCACAGTCAAGATCCAATTTTCCCAGCTCCGGGCATGTCCATCGCCCATTGAAAACGTTGTTAACGCATTCTCACATAAATTATTGTCCGACACAGGAAGCTGCAATACCTTTCCCCATTCATCGATATCTTTGCATACTCTGAAAGAAAAGGAAGCATTCCACTAAAAATGACAAATCAGAACACCTATTTCCAATGTCTGGAAGCACTTGTCAGAATTTATTCTTTTTCAGGTTGAAAAGATAGCAGTCTATCAATAGCAGCCTTTTCTCTTAAATGAGCCACATTCTCCTAAAGTGGCCCACAAACAGCCCAACTCCTCAATCTGAGAAAAGCAGAAGCATGTTTGGAATTAAAGGGGGGGGGATCAATTCTGTCATCATATTTAGGCTTCAAGAGATCTCAGTGGGCCCAGGGAGCCTTTCATAGCAGTTAGGCTGCTGAATGAGAGCATAATCTCTTTACAGTTTTTTCCTCCTCCTCTCAAAGTGGCTGGGATCTTTTCTGTGAGCCCTCCTGCACGTGAATGGTGTGGCTAATAAGCCTATTAATGAGGTTCCACAGCAGAGTGTGAATAGGTAAATAAGCCCCAATCTGTTGAGGTTCAGGAGCAAGGGCAGTAAAGCCATCATGAACTAAAGGTGACAGTTTGAACTGAAATAGGAACAACAGCTCCAGGTTTCAAGCAAAAGAATAGACAGACAAGGCACACATTCAGGCTCCTTCTACCCCCTACAGAGTCCTATTTTCTTTCCCATTCTTCCTCCTTTATAAAATGTCTTGAGTAGTCACCCATTTTTTCAAAAGCTCTTGAGACGTCCTTTTTCATCCTGGCAATGATACATCAATAGGGAGGAAGGAAAATGAGGACACCAATGCTCCTTTGCACCGCAAGTTTCAAAAGCAGGAACAGTGCTGTCCCCCCTCGCATATGGAAGCGGGGGAGGAGAAAGAAAGTTAAATTGAATCTTTCAGCCCTGCCAGCTCTTTGTCACTGCTGTCAGCTGGACACTGGTCCCCCCTCCGCACCAGGCAGGGATACAGTTAATGTTCAACGGGGGCATGGGACAAGCGAGGGGCTCCAGCTGCAGGGAAGGCACAGCTGGGCTTGGACGAATCTCCGCCGCCGAGCAGGCAGAGGTGAGGAGATGAGTTCATTTCCACCTAGCATCAATTTTACCCAGCAGGGTAAGGCGAAGATGTGCCTGACTACAGGCTGCTCCTGGGCTGGATCCGCAAGAGCCCAACTCGAGGGCTTTTAGGGATGAAGGTAGAAGGTTAAGCAGAAGACAAAGAGCTTGTGTCTACGGAGAGATGAGGTGAGATAGGCAACCAGTGCCTTCAAGTAATGTGGGAAAAGTCACCTTAGAAAAAAACATAACACAGAGCTTCTGAGCACTCCTCAGTTCCAATCCTTAGAGTCTCTGACATTTCTTTGAAGTGCTGGAGATACTACTGTAGTCAGGGCTCCACGGAAACCAGCTCCTCCATGGGAGCCCAGCGAGGAGCAAGCCCCAGCTCCTGCCACGCTGCAGACAGATGGCAAGGGAGGCCACAGGTACCGCAGGGAAGCAAATTCTCCAGTACTGGTCTATTCTCCAGGCGCTGGACTTGCTAACGCATCACATTTCTATCTATCTGATGAAAATAGGAATATAATAGAGAAAATTAATTTTTTTTTTTTTTTAAATGAAAACCCACACATTAAAGTTTTAGAGGACTATGGGGAGAGATCCTCTAGATCCTAATTCAGCCACGCACATCGCTGAGGGTTTAGCTTCTCCACAGAAGACAACGGGAAGCAACATTTCTTCCCTGTTATTCAAGCTGTCCCGTCCCAAATTTTTGCTTGACCATGCTGGATACAAGTAAATACTTGTCCAAGATTTACTTTTTTATTAAAGTTCTTCTAAAGCTAAGTGCCTAAACCCAAACTCTGGCAGCTAAAATGTTTACCTGGTTTCCAAAGTATTTATGGCTCCCTTTCCTAGCAGCTTTGAACTTTTTTTTTAGGGTGCCAAAGAAGCAAATCATAGGAACCCACTTCTGAAAATCTTTTTCTTTTCAAAGATAGGCAAAGTTGCTCTATATATCTGTCAGTGTCTGTCGTGGTTTAGCCCCACTCGGCAACTAAGCACCACGCAGCCGCTCGCTCACCCTCCCCCGCCCCGGTGGGATGGGTGAGAGAATCGGAAGGGCAAGAGTAAGAAAACCCACGGGTTGAGATAAGAACAGTTTAATAATTGAAATAAAATAATAATAATAGTAATAATAATAATGATAATAATAATAATAATAATTGTAATGAAAAGGAGAACGAGAGAGACAAACAAAACCCAGGGAAAAGAAAACAAGTGATGCAACCGCTCACCACCCGCCGACCGACACCCAGCCAGTCCCCGAGCAGCGATCGCTGCCCCCCGGCTAACTCCCCTCGGTTTATATACTGAGCATGACGTCATATGGTATGGAATAGCCCTTTGGTCGATTTGGATCAACTATCTTGGGCCGTGCCCCCTCCCAACTTCTTGTGCACCTGGCAGAGCATGGGAAGCTGAAAAAGAAAGTCCTTGACTAGTCTAAGCATTACTTAGCAACAACTAAAACATCAGTGTGTTATCAGCATTCTTCTCATGCTAAATCCAAAACACAGCACTTTGCTAGCTACTAGGAAGAAAAGTAACTCTAACTCAGCTGAAACCAGGACAGTGTCTTAGGGGAAGGTCACTTCATATAAACACGGACCCTTTCTAACATAAAAACTGCTACTGAGAGACTTCCATCACTGGTCCTCACCATACATTACTTCAAAATGCTGCTAAACTGAAAAATTGAGATAAGAATTCTGTATTTTAATGCCAGTAGATCCGATAATTATCCATAAAAGTGTGAAGCAGGTGGGCTACCATGTTCTCTTGCAGCAAAATCTATACAGGAAGGGGGTGGCTGCAGTTCCCAGCCCGTAAAGGGGTAGTTTTACTGGGTGTTTATTAACAAAAAGAACTCATTTTGGTTAAGCTACAGATTGTGGCGAATTAATCACTTTTGCCTATCAATTTTTGATCTCTCTCTGCATTATGCACAGCAGAATCTTCTCAGAGACACTTCTTCAGGCAATAAGGCCGAGCAGTTGGAAAAAAGAGATGATTTTCACTACTATCGTGTCAATGTCTTGTAATGGCATTTCAACACTCCCTCCAGACTATTATGCCTTGTAGTCATGTAACCTTTCTGGTACTCCTCTCATTTTGTACGTCTTAAGAAAAAGATTAAAAAAATATTTGTTGTTATTATTATACTGTTGCAAGATACATTTAAACAGGAAATGTGGTGTGTTACGAGCAGGGTTATTACACTGGGATGCTGGACATTTGATGCTTTCTGCCCTTCTACATCGGCTTTCCTACACAGCCCTGGGAAAGGCACTTAATTTGTCTGTGTCCCAGCTCTCCAGCTATGAAATGAGAATAATAGACGCTTCCTGTCTCCCACCCTTTATCCATTTCATCTATTTAGATGGTAAGCTCCTCATCTCTGACCACGGTTTTATGCATGGCTTAGAACAATAGGACACTGATCTCAGCTGGAACCTCCAGGCACTTCCATAATGCAAATATTGAATACTAAATAATCAAAATAAAAGAAAATCCTCAATTTATTATGTATTCTCTCATAGAGAATTTGTCACACGCTGTCCTGGTAGAGCACCTCTGGCTCTTGGGGAATAGTATCTTTTCTCAAAGAGTGGAAACCAGCATCCGTTGCAGAATATCTTTTAACAGCGAGCTCCCCTAAAGCAGGCCTCAGAGAAACCATGTGAATAAACCTCTTTTCAGCACCGAGCAGGGCACAGCAAGACAGAGCCAGACTTATAAAAATGAGAAGACAAAGGCTGCAAAGACAATTTGTCTTTCTGTTACAGATCTTGGATATATTTGGCTTGTTGGCCCATGCACTTCTTATTTCTGTTTCCAGTTGATCAATACACGCTGGTTTGTTTTACTGAAGCTCTGTTGTCTAACTAGACCGACTGGGTGGTTGTGGCAGCTTCCCATGCAACGTTACATCAGATCAGATTCTCCTCTGGTGACACCACAGGGTTCAGCAAGCGTGCTCTGACTTTCAGGCACAACCTCAGAGTAGAAGGTGTGAAGTCGGGCTTACACCAGGGTTTGTGTTACAGCTTAAACCCTGGAAAGGGCAGAAAACTATATGGCAGGGACCCACAGTGTAGGCATTCTGTTCTTTCTGGGCAGGGTCCTGCGACCCAGCCGTCCCACAGCACCGAATCCCTGCAGACCCCTTCTGCTTCCCACATCCTTCGCTGCAGTGCCAAGCCCCGCGTTTCCAGGTCACTCTTTCGGAGGCCCAGCTGCAGACACAAACAGGCACAGTCACGCTGTAGCAGTTCAAAAAAAATGAAATAAACGTCATTTTTTACTTTCCACAACCCTGGGTAATGAAGCACTAAATGCCTATGACTGTTTCCCTGCCTCATTCTTCTCATCCCTCAAACATCTTTAAGTCAGCATTCCCCAAGCAGTTCATAATCTTTCTTCTCTCCCCGTCCTTTGCACATAATTTTACTTCTCTATCTCCTGCCGTAGTTTTCACAGGAATTTGCTTCTTCCGGTGCCTCTCTCTCAGTGAACGCCACGTCTTTTATCAGCTCCATTCCCCACTGTAAGATGACCTCCTCCTCCACTTTGCCAGGTGATTAAGGTACCCACAACTTCACTCGAGAAACTGGATTGCCTTGGAGTGAAGCCAGTGACCTGCCCAAGAAAGCCTCCACATAAACAGAGGCGCATCGAGGTTTAACAGCCCTTGTTTGTTAACTCCGTGACCGCGTTCACAAGCTGCAGTCCAAAAATGGGATAAAAAGGTAATGGTCAGGCAGGTAAAGCCCAAACACAAACAGGGATTTGTTATTTGATACAGGCATGTGGAGTTCCTTAAACAAAAGTCATAGAATCATAGAATCATTTAGGCTGGAAAAGACGTTTAGGATCATTGAATCCAACTGTAAACATAACACTGCCAAGTCCACCACTAAACCATGTCCCGAAGCGCCACATCTACACGCCTTTTAAATACCTCCAGGGATGGGGACTCAACCACTTCCCTGGGCAGCCTGTTCCAATGCTTGATAAGTCTTAGGTTTTATCATAGAAAGGTTCCCCAAGTCACCACACAGACCCAAACCATCCTCTTTCCCTGCTCACGCAGACCCAGAAACAGACTTTTCTCTTTCATTCTTTTGTGATTTCAAGGGAGGGTTACAGGAAAACTCACTTTGCATGAAATCGAGACTTGTGTTACTGAATATTCATACCCATAGCAATGAATATTCATATATGTATGAATATACAGCAATATTTCAGGGCTGCTTGCAATTTAGATGGCCAAGTTGAGGTCCTAAAGATCCTTTCCATCCCGTAAAGGATAGCAAAGGCTGCATCGGTCATTGCTGGATGAAAAAAACCCAATAACAGTCGTACATGTCTTCTAATGTCAACTGGGCAGGGAAACAGATACTGCTGGAGACTCCCAGGGCTGCTGAATGCCATGGATTGGGAAATGTTTTACATTGTGGATACAAGTAAGGAGGCCAGAAACTTGATTACAGGGGAGACTTAGTTAAATATTCACTGGGATTCATTATGTGAAAACCACTAGAAAGGAACATGTTTCTACAGGAAGGGTAGGGCTGTTTTATTCTTGCTTCTGTTGTAAAATGCTACCGATGGCTGCTGCGTACACCAGCTACCGTCCTCTAGTGGGAGGAATACAGCAGGTCTGTGTGGATGTGCAGAAACGCTTTTGCTGGTTGTTAATATTAGCTAGAGACAGTGCTGCTTTGGTTTGCCAAGGAGAGCCTTGTGGAGCCAACAGGACTCACCTTGCATTTGATGAGCAGGTAACATGAGCGTTTTGGGCAAGAGGAACGTTATAAACAAGGTTTACAAAGTCTTAGAGCTGTTGCTCATTCAGTCTGAAATAACCGTGAGTGCAAGGACTGGGAGCAAGCTGCACAAAAGCTTGGAGACTAAGAAAACTGCACGGCACTCTCAGTCGCACCCTGCCTTGGAAAGGTGATGGCTGCGTCCCAGATCACGTGTCCCAGCCAGCATCGACTTGACCAGATGCCGGTGAAGCCGGCACACTGCTTATCCCACCTTGCAGCGCATGATTTCCCCTCGGCTGTGAAGTGTTGAGTGAGCACGGAGCGCTCGGGGACCTTGCTCGGCGCTGCCTTCCAGCTGGCCGTGCACAGCAAGAAGTAGTGCTTCCTGGCCCCGGCCCTCGGCTGTTTGGGAAGATCAGGTCCTAAGAGCATAAACACAGGCAAAGGAAAAAAAAAAAGGCAAAACATCCCAGCAGATCCCCCACGATGCTTCCTGCGAGGAAGCGGCGTGTGCGGGAGGACGGGGGTGGCCTGCGGTGCTGTCCCCTGTCCCGCACAGCGCTCCTCGCCCTGGGCACGGCCAGGCAGCCCTGCCTCCTGGCTGGGGACCCGCAGGACCCTGTCCTACGGGCATCCCCCACGGTGGGCTCGCAAGAGATGGCCTCTTACAAGCCATCTCCTTTCCCCACCTCCCTGGGCTGGATGGGTCCCAAAATATTGCATGCCCTTTGAAAAGAGCTGTAATGATGATCAGTGACAGATGATAAATCTCCCAAAAGAAGCTTTTTAAACAAGGCTCCTATTTTTACTGGCGTATTTGGCCTCATCACATGCAAATAAGAGCAATTCAGCAATGAATCTGAAAGCAGCGAGTTTCATTTTCACCACAGAGAATGAGAAAAGTGTAGGAAGGAGTCAGGAACTGGAGAAACATTGAACCCTCAGTTACAGAAAGTGTTAGCACTAGTAAGAGCTTTTCACGGCATGCAAAGGGTGAAATACCGTGTTGGCCAGCGAGGTAGCTCTACGGTAAAAACATACAAGGCAATTTCTCTCCTGTAAATTTTATTCCCTGAAGCCTTACATTCAGCAGTCTGCTTTCTGGGGGGGGGGGGGAAAGAAAGGAATCGGCAGTCCCACCCTGCTCAGCGTGTAGCAACAGGCTCCCAATTAAATTCTGGAAAACAGAGAAGCTGAAACATTTTAAACAGAAACTACTGTGATCTCCAGCGTACAACCAAGAGCGAGTTGGGGGGAAAGCAAGCAGTGAAAAAATGAGCTAAAAGCAAAGGAGCTGCGTTTGTAATTGTGCTCAACAGGAAAAGCATCATTTACAGATAAGAAATAGCACACTGTTTAACCCTGTCTCCACAAACAAACAGGCAGCAGTAACTACAAGCGATCGGTCTCCTCCCGTGCTGCAGTGGGGCCTGGGGGTCCCTGGTTTGGGGAGAGGCAGAAGAAGGGACAAAAGGGAAAAGAAGCTGAAGGAGGGAAGGCAGGCGCTCATATGGTGCTCCCACTAAAACTGTCATGAAGCCAGGACATGATGTGGAACTACAAAGTCTCTCTGCACATACCCTGGCCTGCTTGAGATACCCGGGTCTCTGGTGGTTTGGGTGTAAGGAGCAGACCAGGAGCATTTTCCAAAGGGATGTGAAAAATAATGGGGTTAACCCCACATTGCTCAGGAAATGACTTGCAAAAGATCCCAGAGGAAAATCATGCTGTGATTCCATCTGGTTAGAGATATCCAGTTGCTTTGTCCTCCAGGAAAATCTGTCTGGTCCTTGGCTATGTCACATCCAGGGTTTAGTACCGAGGCTTCCTTTTCTTGGATGCTGAGAAGATCACCAAACGGGCCCAGGAGAAAATTCCTCCTCGTGCCTTACATCCAAAAATCTGACAAATCTGTCACCCATTTGGAGCTCTTCTCTTAATAGAGAGAATGGTGGGAGAAGGAAATGAACTTCACTAGAGGAAAAAAAGTCTTCCAAAATCCGTATGTCCATGTTAGAATCATAGAATGCTTTGGGGTGGAAGGGACCTTTAGAGGCCATCCAGTCCAACCCCCCTGCAGTGAGCAGGGACATCTTTAACCAGATCAGGTTGCTCACAGCCCCGTCCAACCTGACCTGGAATGTTTCCAGGGATGGGGCCTCCACCGCCTCTCTGGGCAACCCATTCCAGTGCTTCACCACCCTCAGTGTAAAAAATTTCTTCCTTATATCCAGTCTAAATCTCCCCTCCTTTAGTTTAAAACCATCACCCCTTGTCCTGTCACCACAGGCCTTGCTAAAAAGCGTGTCCCCATCTTTCCTCTAGGCCCCCTTGAAGCACTGCAAGGCCGCACTAAGGTCTCCCCGGGGCCTTCTCTTCTCCAGGCTGAACAGCCCCAACTCTCTCAGCCTGGCCTCGTAGCAGAGGGGCTCCAGCCCTCGGATCATTTTTGTGGCCTCCTCTGGACCCGCTCCAACAGCTCCATTTCCTTCTTGTGCTGAGGGCTCCAGAGCTGGATGTGGTACTCCAAGTGGGGTCTCACCAGAGCGGAGTCACCTCCCTCAACCTGCTGGCCACACTTCTTTGGATGCATCCCAGCATACGGTTGGCCTTCTGGGCTGTGAACGCACGTTGCCGGCTCACGTCCAGCTTTTCATCCACTTTTCAGCCTGCTGCACAGAGCTCCAGCTCCAGGAGCTGGTAAGCCCAACAGTATGATAGCTGCTGGAGAAGAGGCAGCAGCCTCCCGGCGATGCAGACCTCCGCTCCCGGGGAGCCTGCGCTCCCTCTCCCCGCCAGAGCCGGTGGTCCGCTGGGGTGGGAGCTGAACGCATTAACAGAGCAGCGAGGAGGAGAGGTCTGCAGCTGTTTGCATGATACATATCTTGTGAGTAAATAAACCTCATCTCCAGCGCTGCCGCTCTCTAAACATCTAGAGAGACATGCATTCACTCAAAACATTCGGAAAATAAACAGAAAGAGTGCTGCTCAGCTGAACCCTCCTCTCACCGAACCCCAGCACTGTAAAAATGTCACCTTTCAGCAGAGTCGAAAGTCTCATCGGCCCCCAAAATTTCACTTCTCCAGGAAGGCTCTGTCTCCATTTTCTGATGCAGGGACACCTGAGGGGTCATAGGTTAGGGGTTCCAAAACCTGCTGTACATTTTTCCACATGTACTGGGAGGCAGAAGGAGGTAAATAATAGTTAAATGCAGCACGATTGAAAATTAGCTCAAAATGCCGCAAGCTGCAATTCAGATGGATTACAAGATAACCTCAGTAGTTTCAAGAATGTAACAAGAACAGCCTTAAATCAACATAAATACTTGCTCAGCCATTTTCATCTCAGGATTTATGTCAGGCTTTTTTTTTTTTTTCTGTCCTGTGGCAGTAAAACCATTTTCCAGCATTTTTAGCTGAGGCGTTTGTGGTTACTGGGAAAGGGGGTGAGAATGGTGATGGATGTGGGACCCTGGGGGTAGGGACAGGGTGAGCGGGGTCTGGACACCTCTGGAGAGCGGGAGCGGAGCTGGGCAGGGATTTGCCGGAGTTCGGTGGGGAGCCAGCCAGATGCCTCCTGCCACCTTCCCTTTGTTTCTGCCTGCTCGGTTGTACCTAAAGGCAGCTATCACCATTTTCAGTGCTTTATTGAAGCTTTTTTTTTTTTAAGCTCTTGTGGACCATGCCCAGAAGATGCCATGATGTGTCCCACACGTTCCCACTCACACTCAGCAGCGCCTCAGGCCAAGTGACACCCTCAGGATGCAGCCCTTTATTCTGGGGTGAATTCTGGAGATTTCTTGACACTCAGAAAAAAAAATCCCCAGAGAGGCACCTGTGGCCTCTGGGATAAATTTCTGCTTTACGGTCGCCTGCAAGCTGGCCGGGAGACACACCCTTGCTTGCTGGAGTACAGATAAGCTCCCAAGGACTTCAAAGGGATTGCTGAACCAAACGGCAATGAATTTCTGCAGAAATGTAATGCACAGCATGTGTCGGAGGGGATGGAGAAGAGCCGGAGTGGTTTAGATTAGATAGCACTATTTGGCTTCTGAGGGGCTCGAGGAAGTGAAGGACACGTAATTGTCTTTTAAAGTGTAACATTTGACTTCAGTTCACCCACACTGCAGAGGGGCTTGCAGATAAGCAATGGAAATTATTTCCGCATGAGGGCTGGGTATCGCTTTCATGCAACTAATCTCCCCGAGATCAGTTTTCCATTCGGTGTTATCATCGTGCTGGGGGGAAGGCTCAGTTATACACGCTGGGTTATGTCTGCTCCTATCAATGTATTGTTGATGCCCCTATAGCTGGGGATTGCCTCGGGGCCGTGACCCCCTTTACCCTTACAGTAGCACAGTTAACAGCGACAGCACCGATGCACGGGCAGGTTGCGTCTGATGAGCTCTTAGTCATGGAGGAACCCGCGTCCCAAGAGGGTGACACCTGATAACCCAGCTGATGACCATCCTTCCCATGTCAGCACTCTCACCAGTTAAAACATGGATATTTTACTACCTGCTGGACTAAAACCTGAAATGGGAAGTTCTTTCATCAGAAGAGCAGTAAAAGGGAGAAATATTTGTATGCTAATGACACTTTCAGTTAATGTTAACGCATACAGGAAAAAAGCTTCAGTCAGTCTGGAATCCTTTTTACAGCCAGACAAAGATGTCTCAACATGACTTGGGGTCTAGTGCCAGCTCTGTTGCTATCTGTCCTGGGGACACTATAAACTCTTTTGTGATAGGGCAGCCTCTTACACAGTGTTTCCATATATCGAGCATGCCAGGCCCTCTACATCTTACAATAACATCAAAAAAAAAAAAAAAAGGTATAAGGAGCTAGTTGGCAATTCTATCTAATTTGTCCGTGATGAGGGTTTCTGGCCGTTGCACATGTGCCTCATCTACTGGAAGTTTACTGATGGTCTTTGTTCATTGTTTGGTTCCAGCTCTGCTCTGTGAAGGAGTACAAATATACAGGCTTTTACATATTTGTCAGGAGCTGACGGTATGCTCTCTTTCTTGTTAACAAGATGTTTTTTCTTTCTGTTTGAAGTCAATAAGTCTTTCAAGATTTAAACATAAGGATGAGTTTCTTCTTCTAATGGAAAGTACACCCAAATAGCCAGCCTTTATTCAGCTTCTCCTTAGGTGAATATTCCCCTTCTGATATCAGGATTTGTTTTCCTTGAAGAAATGTGCCAGACCACGCCAACAACATGAAAAATCACTGTGAATTTGTCAGCAGAAATATTTGCTCTAGAGTAAGTACGAGCTTGAAGAGCAGAGCCAGAGTCAAGGCCAGGACACTGAAGATTAACTGTTTGTTCCATTAAATAATTTACTGGCCAAACAGCACGAAGCATTTTAAAATGCAGCGTGTGTCTCAGGCCAATAAAGAAACATCTGCCCAGCAAAAATTACGTACACGTAGTTCTCAGCTGCGTGCTTTGAAATTCCTTGTATAAATCTCGCCGCCTTGCCTGTCTAAAGGGTATTCTTCCCAACTTAGTACATAGTCTCCTGGCAAGCTACAACCTTAAAACGTCACCCTGCACATCTCTGCTGATGAAAGCCATGAAGGCAGAAGAACATAAGAACTTTCCCAGCTGCCAGCCCTGAGCACCAACCAGGGATCACAACCCAGCAGAGCTTTTCAAGTCTGCGCCTCTTTGCCAGTAAAGGGAACTTCTGTAAGGAAAATTCTTCTCTCTGTTTATTTTCTGTAAACACAGGGAGATAAACATAGGCAGTTTTCCCCAAGACACTCTTCAGTAAAGTGTTCTTTTTCCTTTAA
The DNA here is from genome assembly GCA_013401315.1 of Balaeniceps rex. NCBI lineage: Eukaryota > Metazoa > Chordata > Aves > Pelecaniformes > Balaenicipitidae > Balaeniceps > Balaeniceps rex. The sequence goes on along the minus strand of VYZW01036703.1, from coordinate 110,651 downwards.
AAATGAAAATTCTTGTTGGTAAACATGTTTTTTCCCCAAAGTGTGCCAGTTTTGAAATGAAAGCATGAATTTTTCTGTTAGTTTCAACAGCTACTGAGCAATAAGCTTGAAAAAGTAATACAGATTTGTGAAGCTGCATTATACACAATGAAGAATAATTTAGCATTGGCAAAATGATGGATCCTGGCTTTAGCATGATAACAAATCAAAGAATCACTTTCCAGTGTTTTATCCCTTGGGCATTACCTGCTTTTCACAAGACCTTCATGTGAAGTAAATTGGTAATCCAGTTCTCCTCTAGCCCTGCTCTGTTCACAGTAAAATAACAAGTTAAAATAACTAGCAACATTTATTGGAATGATTTCCTAAAGCACAAGAGAGGGAGTCTGACTGATGTAGCTGTGAGGACACTGTCTGAGGGCTCATCAAACCAGCTGACCGAATAAATTTCAATGTAAAATCATGGGACATACTGGAATCACTACCTTGATTTCCCCAAAAAACACTTTCTTGTTTACCTACTAATTCCAGAGTATTAAGAGAAGACTCATTATTCACATACACCACAAGTACGTTTGGCACTCCCTGTACACACTCATTCACCACTATCATTAGCGAGAGAAAAGTCAAGTAGACCTTGTATATAAGCCTTTCTTTTCCTTTTTCTTCAGGGCTCTTGTATAGAAACAGCCAAAATAAGCACAAGGATTCATGTAGATCGTCATTACCAGATTAATCTAGAAGGTCTAAACAATGCTGAAAGAGTATGTAGGGTACTCTTGGGTTGCGAGGAATGCTTCTCCGGGATTCTATCAAACAAAGATCCTCTTCTCACTCACCTTTTTCTTCCTTCTCATCAAAAATCTGTTACTAACTGTTCAGCACAGCCGTGGTAACAACCTCGTTAGCTCCTGCCAGCCAAGGTATTTCCAGTGGTGTAATAAACATTTCCATGCCCATCCTCGTTCCAGCTCATCTGCAGGGGATCATGGATTCGGGGGCCATCTGGGCAGGTAGCAGTGGTTTGGATGTCACTGCGTTGCAGCTACAGCTCCTCGACAAGGGACCAGGAGGAGAAGGAGAAGTCCTTCTCTGGCCAGGGAGGTCTGCACCCAGCCAGACACAGGGGCTTTTGTAAAACTCCCCTCTATGCAGCAGTATATTAAGGGAAGAGTAGAAAAATATACTTAATAGCTCAAAGTCACTACCACCACTTTATTTTGCATTCCTTAAATATTTAAGCACGTGGATTGTTTTTGCAGGAAAATGAGTAGAAAGAGGGCTGCTGTGCTGTGCAGTTCATTACTTGGCCTGGGGTATTTCCTGGTGAATTATCCCTTAGTGCTGGTATTCTACCAGGCAGGCAGTAACCCATTCCCCAGGACAAGAAAAGAGATCAGCAAGCTCCACAAAGGTGATCTGATTCCTTTTAGGTCAAGCACATTTAATTTCAGTGAGAAATTATTGGAAGAATAGACAAAAAAAAAAAAAAATAGAAAAAATACCTCACAGAAGAAACAAGTCAGAAAATGTCGTTTGTTCTCACTTTTTCCCCATTTCTTCATGCAGGGCAGGTTGAGCTAAGATTCAAAACACGAGGGTAAGCAATGCTTTAGTATACCATGCAAAACATTTTATTCCACCCAAGTGGAGACTTGCAGGGTCTGGTCTGAACTCTTACATCGCCTGGGTCATATACCTGCTCCCAGTACCTCCAGCATCAAGACCATAACTTCTGGTTGAACCAGATTGCTTAAAAAAAAAATAACCCCATCTTAATTTAAGTTTCCGAAGAGAGAATTCATCGTGTCCCTAGGCAAATTGTTTCAGATATTAAATTCTCCAGGGGCCAAGAATGCACACCTTATTACTGGTCTGAATTCTTCAGCTTCAGCTTTCAGCCGCAGAACCTCATTATAACTTTGCTTCATTAAAGAGCCCTTTCCCCACACAAGTACCCTTGCACTAATGGTTTGTCCACGCAGAGAAGCGTGGGGTGACGCACATACTGTCCGAGAGAGTTCGCACAGAATAGCCAGTAAACTCAGTGTAAATTTGCTATACAGGAATTTCCTGAGTAACCTAAATTAAGGTTTGTTATCTAATCTTTTATTTAGACCAATTTAACATTTAAAACAAAATAAAGCATGGTCAGTGTGGTGGGACCATGCTTCTAGCACACACCAGCTGTGGTGTATGACCGACAGCAGGGACAGCACATCCCATGTTTCATAGAATCACAGAATCATTAAGGTTGGAACAGACCTCTAAGATCATCTAGTCCAACCGTCAACCCAACACCACCATGCCTACTACACCATGTTTGCTGATGGCTCCAGGCAGGAAAGAGCCCTCGAAGCCACACGTCACTGCTGCTCCCCTTTTCCTTCCCTGGTTCCCACACTCCAGCCAAGGGCACCATCCCAGGGCCAGACGCAGCCCCGGCCACCCCCCGACCCTGAGCACACACGCCACACAGGGCAGTGCTCGTGGGGGGCTTGTTCCCACTACCAAGTGCTCCTTGCACAGTCCTTGCTCTTAGAGGTTACCCTCATACACTGCGATACTGTCCATCTCCCTCTGCGAAGCCTGTGGTTACACACCTACAGCACTGCCGTAATGATTTTCTTTTTCAATTGAATATCCCAACAGGCTAGAGGAGAGAGATGATTCGCAGCAAATGGGTTATGGAAGCAGACACAAAGTAGTGCCACCAGCAACTCCTCTTGGGGTGAAGTTGTGTCTCAGCGTTTCTTGACCCCCAGTGATGTGCTCAGACCATTGCAGCTCATGCAGGATGGCATGGGCACCTCTCTGAATCACAGAATCATTAAGGTTGGAAAAGACCCCTAGGATCATCTGGGCCAGCCATCAACCCAACACCACCATGCCTACTAAACCATGTCCCAAAGTGCCACGTCTACAAGTTTTTTGAACACCTCCAGGGATGAACACCACCTCTCTGTGCAGCCTGTTCCAATGCTTGACCCCTCTTCCAGTAAAGAAATTTTTCCTAATATCCAATCTAAACCTCCCCTGATGCAACTTGAGAGCCACCCCATCCCATCCCCCATGTTACTGTAGACCATGCTGCATCAAACATCGTTAAACTGCAATATTCACACAAAACTGAAGCACCACAGCGCAACATACACAGGCCTGGAGCTGCTGTTGCCTCCACAAGCCCAAAATGCAAAAAGCCATAACCATGCGTAGTCACGAATCAGCAGGAAAATACACAGTGAGTGGGCTGTTTCTGTGACTGTCTACACAGTGCAGTGAATGTTTATTGTGTTTGGCACAGAAAATTTGAAAATAAACAATACAGTACCTGATCGTTAGTTTCCATTTGATGTTTGAAGGCTAAAGCAAGGGAAGGTGAAGGGGGAGGCGAAGCACCGTTCCAATAGGTGTGTCTCGGTTTCTCCGGCGTGTTGCAGCTTGACAGTTCTCCCCGTTGCGTGGGCAGCATTCATGCAAAGAGGCTGACTTGTAACTCCGAGCGGTAGCGCACCACAAAGTTAACTCACTGACTGCCTTATGACACACCGCGCGGGGTAAAATAACGACCAGCACAACGATAGTGCTGCGCTCTCACTCCTTCTTCATGTTGTAACGCTCAAATGTCCTGCAACGTGCCGTGATTCATTGACTTTTGAGAGCCGTTCACTTTGCTGGACAAAGGAGGACAGCGGTGAAAAAGTAAACAGGCAGCTTTGAACACGGCAAGGTCTCTGTTTTTCCGCAGGGGAACAGGCAATGCGTTTGGAGGCGATGATTTCTGCTGTGGTCAATGGTGGTTGCATTGGCAGCTGCTGGGGTACGCAGAGCGTGGCGCGATCGGCATCCTCAGAGGGAAGCTCTTCTCCAGAGCAGGGGAAGCTCCTCTGTGCAGATGCCACCTTTTCAAGGAAAAAAGCTGCCTTGGCAACAAGCAGCTGTTTGATGACACGCTGAAGCTGTACCTTCAGAGACACCAAGGCTGTGTTTCAGTCAAGGCGATGAGCTACTGGAGAGATCTTGGTGATTAATATTCCATTACCTATGATTCTTATAAAACCAAGATTTTTGTGGAAAAGGCAATTTATTTTCACACTCAACTCCTCATTACTAAGGCTGATAACAAACAAATGTGTTTTGACTCTGAGACAGCCCCAGCTTCAAGAGTTCTGCATTTTCTGATCATCTCTATTTTGGAAAGATGTACTTCTTGGCCTTGCACTACAGAATGAGACTGCTTCTTGCATGTCAAAGGGTGGAAGAGGCTTACAGCATATTTCAGCCACCTCAGGAGACTATAAAACACAGTGGCATTGCAGAGCTCAGCTTAGCTAAGCCATCTCCCCATTCACTCCCTCCTCCACCTGTTTCCAGACTGCCTTTGATTTTTTTTAGGCATAGCCTCTGAAGTCAACAGTTGGTTATTTTTCTCATTTCTATACTAAAAGAGTACTCACTATGGAAATGATGACTTTTTAGGGCTTCTTTACATTCTTACAGTATTTTGTATAGCAAAATAATTGAAACACAAATCAAACCCTTGGCCGCTGTAACTCTGGTGACCCACCATTACTGCCTTTCAGCGGCTGCTCAGTAACTAGCAGGGTACGAGAGCATGAGGCACCAGGGATGGAGGAGCGTGCCGGAGCAGAGCCTCTCTTGCCCCCGTGAACAGCCAGCAGTCTCATCCCAGGTCGTGGGGGGCTTCCCCCAGCTTCTGGGCAGAAGAATGGGTAAAGCCCAGCATTTCTGGCAACTCTTTCACCAGAAAGGCAGAGGGACATTCTTGGGGAAGCTGGAGGTATCATCTGAAACTGAAAGGGGGGCCAGCAGGTTGAGGGAGGTGATTCTGCCCCTCTGCTCTGCTCTGGTGAGACCTCACCTGGAGCCCTGCGTCCAGCTCTGGAGCCCTCAGCACAAGAAGGACATGGAGCTGTTGGAGCGGGTCCAGAGGAGGCCACAAAAATGCTCCGAGCGCTGGAGCCCCTCTGCTACGAGGCCAGGCTGAGAGAGTTGGGGCTGTTCAGCCCGGAGAAGAGAAGGCCCCGGGGAGACCTTAGTGCGGCCTTGCAGTGCTTCAAGGGGGCCTATAGGAAAGATGGGGACAGGCTTTTTAGCAAGGCCTGTGGTGACAGGACAAGGGGTGATGGTTTTAAACTAAAGGAGGGGAGATTTAGGCTGGATAGAAGGAAGAAATTTTTTACACTGAGGGTGGTGAAGCACTGGAATGGGTTGCCCAGAGAGGTGGTGGAGGCCCCATCCCTAGAAACCTTAAACCATCAGCATGGAGTGAGTCAAAGAGGAGAGCTCCCAGAAGCTTGGTCTTGGAGCTGAATATATTAGATATTTTCATTAATATTCTTGGCACAAGAAATAAGAGCCTGTTGATGCATTTTGCTGATAGCTTAAGACTGGGAAGGACTGTCAAATAGAGGAAGATGGGAATATCCATCCTGGGAGAATGGGATCAGAACAGACCAGGATAAAAACGTAGACTGAATTTATTAGCACAATGAACAGAGTTGTGCTGCTCAGGATTAGCAATGACAATTTGTGCCAAGCTTATCAGCTGGCAATGACAAGAAAAGGTGGAAGACATGGAAGTTAGCTGGAAGCTAGAAAGTTTCTAGCTATTCAGAGAGATTCTGAATATCTTTCCAGGCGAGGGCAAATTCCTAACCTTAGTCCGGAGCTAGGTAGATACATACGCAGAGGATTACACAAGGTGGTTGCCTGTGAGAGCTGATGACAGGGTTCAGTATCTCCAGTAGAGGCAGGAACTTTGAATTGCAGCTGCTCGCATCTGTTCTTCAAATCAGTGGGTGCTTTTGCTAATTAAACCCTTTTCATGATAACCATCTCCACTACCATTTTCTTTAGGGTCGCCACTATACTCAAGCTGAACATCATAGCTCCATAGACACATTTCTTTGCAAAATATTTATTCAGAAGGGTTTCAAGCGACCTTGCTGCAGACTGCAGCATCTTCTTTCCTGACAGCAGAGATCTTCCTCACCCTCACCACCTGCCTGAACATACTTCTCTCTACAAACAAATCATCTGCGGCGACGCTAGCCTTTGTGTATATGAAACACCATTACACTAAACACAACGCATACTTCAGAGGGAAAAGGCAAGGTACATAAGGTCACTGTCTTCTGAAGTTTCTGCAGTATGTCTAGATGAAAGTAAAAGCCACCCATACCAAGATGGTCTGATACTGAGCAAACCAAAGGAGGAATGCTGAAAGCGAAGCTGGGGTGTGAGTAAAGACAGGAATATGCTTTAGTACATGCTCGCTTCTAAGCAAGTTGTTACACTCGGTACACGAAGGCTCCATTTCTCCTCTAAGTAGTAAGACGTTTCCAGCAAAACCTGGGGTAGAAATAGAGATATTTGCAATGCTTTTATTACCATTGTAGTTCGTCCAAGATGATGTGTCTGGTTTGAAAGTCGCAAAAAAACCATATTCTTGTTAAAAATGCTGCCAAAAAGCTAAATGAAAACAGCCCGCTGCTGAATCCTGTGTTTGCAGCATTACCAGTGGGTTTTTTCAAGGGTGTTTATATAGACTGAGTTTCATTTAACAAGGCAAAAGCCGGAGCTCTCACATACTCCATTATTTCTCTGCAGGTCCTTCTCACCAGGGTTAAGTCTTTACACTACTTCCAAGCAAAGCAGCCAAGAAAAAGAAGAAACAAATGCTGCTACTACTACTGAGCACAGAGGCCTCCTTTGCAAGAAATGTGATTTACGGAATGAAGTTCCTGGCATGTCTGCCGCGGGCTGTCACAACGTGTGCCTAAAATCCAAGGCTGAAATATGATCCCCGTTCCTTCCAAGACGTGTTGTGGCTTCTAGCAAGTTCTTCTGAAAGCGCAAGCAACCCTTTTCTCGGGAGCCGTGCTCTTTCTTGCCTGTTGCCGTGCCTTAATCGGTCTTTGCCTGTGAGTGCTGTTTGGGGGTGAGGACCCTCCTAATTTCCTCCACAGTTGATGTTAGTGAGCCCTGCTTTGTTGAAAGTTCTGGAAACTTTTTCATGTAGTTTGGAGAATTGACGCCCTTGGAGAGACACGGAGCAAAGCTCATCCCGGTACCCAGGATGCGGCTCTGTGTTGGTACTGTCTTTAGCTCTCTGCTGCCCACACTTGTACATTTGACACCTGATTGCCGGGAACTGAACCACGGTGCAGATCTTTTTCCATAATTTCACAAAATGGCAAGCAGACAATAGCAGCTTGAGGGCTTTCTGGCCTTTGCTGGCCCCGAACTGTTGATGTAGAAGGCGTTTTCACCCCCTTTCTGCAGTCCTTCAGGCGTTCCTTTTCCTCTACATGAAGCAAATGCCTTTTCAGCATTAAGCTTTTCCTCAGCTGCATTTCAAACCCAGAAAATATTTTACCTCTAATGAAAATTCCTCCTCATTTTGCTGCTGTCTTTAAAACCAGTGAGATGGCACCATTGGTACACCACCATGGTCTATCTCACCTTGCAGTAGCAGAGATCCCATCATTGTAGGACCCCTTTTTGCCACCCTCCCCTCAGGCTGCAAGGTGACCCAGCCCTTGCCCACAGGTCTCATCACATCACGTGCTGGCTGATCCCACAGGAGACAACCCCGAGGACCTCCGGGTGGGGAACTGCCGGAGCGCAGAGGTCGCAAGCTCCTGATGGACTTCATTAGTGAGGATTGCAAACACATTCCCTCCTATGATTTTGGATAAAATCCAGTATATCAGTTATACAAAGGAGAAATGTCGCTAACATATATTATCTGTGTGACGAACAGGTATTTTCTAAGAGTAGTAGCTAACGAACTGACCAAATTTTCCACAAAACAAGAAGACAGACGTAACCGAGTCAAACAAAGTCAGCCTGACCATTGACTTTGTGTTTGCTTCAGCGGGTTTTGGCGCTGACCCCACTTGAGCCACAAAGTTTTGAAATTCATGCGTTTCTTCATTCTCATCTTTCAGTTTTACAGTAGACGTTTTTTCCCACAAATGTCTCCGAGGCCATGTGGGACGCGGTCCAGCTCCCATTAAGGTCAATGGGAGTGCTGCCACTGGCTTCCCTGTGGGTCTCAGCCCTCTCCCATTGTATTACATTTCCAACTGCAATTGGAGACAGCTTATTTCAATTTTTTCCTCTCCTAGTGCCCACAATGGGCAAAGTATTTTCCAAACAGAAAAGAAGGTCCCACTGAATGTCCCTAAATTCTCTAGAGAAACTGGAAAAATCCTTATAATTAAATACATTTGACATGCAAGATCACAACTGTTCTCTAATAATATTTTTTTTTAAAGGCTTCTCTCCCATGTAGCTTTGCTTTACTGTAAAATAGCAGGGATTAAATCCTGATTCTGCTGAAGTTTATGGGAGTTTTTCCAATTAGCTTCATTGGGGCCATATTGTCTTCCTTCGTCTCCATCTTTAACGCTACCAGACCACTACTGAAAACGTCCCAATGGGAACCAATGATGGCACAAGGGTCAGTTTGTCACTGCCAGTCACACACTTATTTGACAGGTTATCTTAATCAAAATGCACCAAAAAAAAACCCATAAAAAGAATGGAAATGCACGCAAACTGTATTAGTTTATCTTCAGAAAAACAGAAGCCTTACGCAAAAATTAATCGCACTCAAAGAGTGGTGAACACAGACTCACAGCTGACAGTAGAAATGGCAGGGCAGTAGCTCCCTGCTCTTACACAGAGGCTACAAACATCACACCATCATAAGCTATTAGGAAATCCACAATGAGGATTTAAGAAATGCAACGGTGCTGAGAACCACTTGGAAGTGGGAACATTAAACATAATTCTGTTTACAGAAGACTTCATCCTCATATTAATGTCTGTTTTGGATGACCATCAGTCTTCAGAAAAAAAATGAGTAAATTTTCCCCCAGACAGCAAACCAATAAATAGTAAAATGTTAGTTACACTGTCTGACGTGAAGTGTTAAGGAAAACTACTACTAGCAGGTACTAACCTTGAAACTTTATAGAAACGGTTTGAGACAGACGCTTTAAAGACACCACGGACGTCCTGAAGTGGGGATTTTGTGAAGGAAACATGAATTTACAGTGATTAAAAAAAAAAATAAATCTTTATGCATCAAGAGCTCTGTCTCTTCTCCATAACGAATTGATTAGGGGGCGTATATTTGGGACTCAATCTAGTTAGCTTGGAAAATTCAAGTGATAGCTGCCAGCCACCAGAAAAACAACTGACAGTGACTAAGAGCCCCGGTTTGCGGCATGTGCTGCAGCGATCTGCGACATCTTGTTCTCATTCTTTAAGTGAAACCAACCCAGTTACATTTTGTATTCACAATCCAGACTTGAATGCAAAAGCCACTTCATAGACGTTCCCAGCTACCCAATTTCTTCCATAATTTGGGGAAAGGTATGGATTTGTTGTTATTGTGCATACGCTACAGTACCACAGATTAATTACATCATCCAGCAATGCCATTTTGCCACCAGTATACTCCTCCTCATCTGCAGTTTTTATTGATTATCCTTGTTATTTGGCATATTGGGACTTAGCTTTCAGCAGCCTGGCAGGGCTCTGCCTCCTCCCAAGAGGTTGCCTGTGCATGGAAGATCCTGCATAGCACCAGTGCTCTTCCTAACACGTTTGCAGTATAGAGTTGGCCCAAAATGGCTCACTTAAGATCAGAGGAAGGAAGGAAGCGATTAGAAAATCCCAAAGCAGGTAAGACCCCGTGGCGGAGAGGCAGATCCCTAACCGGGACGCTCTCCCGAGGTGAACGCTGGGAGCACATGTTTCTGCTGTGCCAGGCTTGCTCATGTGCTAGTGCAGTTGGTGTGGAAACATTTCTTTTTTCCTCATTTAGAAATGATCTCAAATATATGTAGACTTCTTCCTTTTGGTCCATTATTATCTTCTCTGCACTGATCTCGTTAACATCTGCTATGGTTGTTGTGCTGCTCCATCAGCCCTGATGGCATTAGTGCTGCCTTCTTTGCTTTCAAAGGCTGAAGCCCTAAAACCAGGTTGTGGTTGCTGGTAGCTCCCCAGCTGCCAGACCAGCCTCTCAAAGGCATGAACTCTGCGTTAGCGCCAAGCTTACGCATGTGCTCTTGCTGTATTTACCAAGGTAAAGTAAGCTGCACGCATTCTTTATTTACCAGAAAAATATCCATGTTTGGGTGGCACGAAACCAAAGGAGAAACTCTGAAACCACTTTCTGCTGCTGCTGCTGCTGGAAAGAGGCAGAGCCAGGATGCCTCCTGCGACATCAGCCTTGGCTGAGCTTGTGTGAGTTAGAGCATCCCTCCAGCCTTCCCCACGCAGCTTGTCGGAGGGAGCCTCGACAAGGCTCCAGCAGTAAAGGTGTGTGGTACAAATCACTTCTGTGCACCAATTTCTGGTCTTAGTCATCTGCCATATTTATATGAGCCTTTAGGCTGGTTAACTAACTGCTGTAGCAAAAAAAAAGGTTTGTGCATACCTAAAGATACATAAATAATTCCATTAACTAAGAGAGATACGCGAGCAACGCCCGGAGCTTGTACAGCAACATCTAAAGTGATGAATATCTGATTATGGTATTGATCCATAGCATCTTCTGTCCTAGCCATGACTCAAAAGGCGTATTAAGTTCTCGTCAGAGAGTTTAGGTTCTGCTAATCGCCTAGCAGAGGATTTGGAGGGTGTATCGGACTTACTCCCTCTTTATCCCCCTTTTCTCTCCTCTGCATTTTGGTGGGTGGGGAATGAAGAAACAAAGAGCATGCCTACAGGACAAATGCCCCAGGTGGGAGCTCCTTGTGTTCCTCTGCCCCAACAGTGCCAAGCCATCCTGGCTGAGTTATGGTAGCATCAAGAAGCTTGAAATAGCTGCCCTGTTTTTGGGGATCTGCTATTTTTCCCAGCTGTAGGATTGATTTCCTGGGACACGAACAAGGGAAAGCGTTTATATTTCTAGGATAAGTGACATTAGCCTGCCCACATTTTAGGTAGACCCCGTTAGTCAGCTGGTGGCTTCTCAGTGACTTCAGTGAAATGCCACTTCCTACTGGAGCTTGGACGGAGAGCTGGAAGTAGAGCATCCTTGGTGTGAAGATCTGAGGGCTTGAAAGAGAAGGCAAGCCAGAGATCTTTTAAGTAGCACCATACTTCAAGTTGATGCACTGAAAGGCACCAGCAAGGGTGGCAAACCATCAGTAAATGAGACAGGCGTCTCCAGGGAATCCGAGAGGGAGAAGTACACTTTGTCTATTTATTTAACGTTTTTAAGCATGGGTAGTACTACTTTGAATACAGAGAGTGGTTTTATCTGTAACTATCGGGACAAGCTGGACAAATACCATTATCCATGATTTAAAGAGCAAACCTGGAGCCCCAATTCAGCAGAGCGTTTATTATACATTGTTATCGAACACATGTGCAAGCCCCACTGAGGCTGATAAAACTTAAAGATAGGCTCACATTATTTGTTCAAGAGGGATCAGCTCAGGGATGTACTTAAAGCACAGCCAGGGTTCAAGGAAGCGAGCTAAGGTCACTGTTGGTGGTCTCTCTTCTATTCTCATTACTTAAATATTCATTAAGAAAGTTCTTCACTTTTTCTCCATCATCTTTTACAATAATGGCTCTCCACAACAGCTGTAGACATGGTTCCTCTCCCATTTGAGGGCACATAATCCTTAGCATGGGTAATATAAACATGCTCAGCTGCATAAAACAAATATGGATTTTGCTTGTATTTTCTCTATATCTAAGAAAAGCTACGCTATTTTTTTGGTAACATCAAAAAGTAGAAAAATGGAGCATACGTGGCCAAAAGTGGTTATATACTTTGTAAGTTTATTAGAAGTTAGAGTTGTTGTTCGTGAACATACTGAATGGATTTTACTACTTTTCCATAATGGAGCCTGGGCTGGCATTGCTTTAGACATTTTACTGTGGAAGAAATGTCAAGCACGCACTCATCCCTCTGACTGCAGTTCAAATCAAACAAAGTAGGCTAGACATCTAATAACAAGCTTTGTTCGCTCTAGAATGGCAGCTATGGAACTGTGCCTTGTTTCGTATATTATTATACGCACAACCTGAAAAGGACACTGCAAAAGCTACAAGCGCTGTCCTTTCTTTTTGAAATGACCAGTTTCAAGCTACTTATTTAACCAAGACAAAAAAAACTACCACATAGGAGTTTCAGTAAGAATATCTTCATAATTCCGTTTTTCCCAGCCATAAAATTGTGATTCATATAACTAGGCTTTTCTTACTAATAGAAGCTGGGGACATATATGGAAAGAAATGTTACCAAAACTTGAAAGCAAATGAGAGCTAATTGTTTGGGGTTAATTTATGAAGGCAATATGATGCCTTGTTTGCAGTTCTAGTGCGAAAATAAAGAACAAGCACAATTTATAGTTTGTTTCTTATATAAAAATTAACATTTGAACTTTAATTTTTTGCAGCTCTGTTGAAGAGATGGTCTGAAGACGGAATGACACTTTGTGAGGTCTGCTGCTGCTCAGTCTTCAGGGTGGTTTGCTATTTCCCCTTTTAGAAACCAAAAAGCCCCTTTGCTGTTGGCATCCGACGGCTTTGCAGGGTTCCACAGCGAAGACGGGAGGAAGGCACATTCCCCTCCACATGCTCTGTTGGAAATCAACTTGAAGCAGTCCTGGCATGGTTGGAGTTGCCTCCATAACTGGACCCTCAAAGTGAGCAACCCGGTTCCTTGCATAAGTATATACATTCGCCTCTTTTTATTTCTAAATCCTTATGCCTAAGTTCTAAATATTTACCCTAGCAAGTATTACCCAGCCTATGGACTCCAGCTGCAAACAGCATCGTGCCTCCCTCCCTGCAGATGGGCTGAAGGCCTTTGCAAAGGCTCGTGGGTGTCCAAAGCACCAGACCTACTTTCCTCCCAAACAGCTTCTTATCATAGTAACACAAAAGGTCGCAGTAACAGTTTGCAGCCTCTCCCAGCGAAGGGAATAAATGTGCAAACAAAGCCATTAGCAGTTTCTAAAATAAACTCCTGCCCTCAGTCGCCAGGACTGCAGCAAGCCACACATGCACTGCACAGAAATGCTCGCTTACACGGCAGCTGCCAAGAGCTGCGAGCCAAACGAGCACTCTCCATTTGACCACAGAAATGCCACCTTAATTAATTAGTTTGGTACTATAAGCTTAAAAGCATTAAAGATAAGCACAGGGAGATCAAGAGAAGGGTTTTCACCTGTCAGCCCACTTCTTTATTGCTCTCTTCAATTAATACTCACATCAAACAGGTGTCACTTAAAAAAAAAAAAAATTAAAAAGCTATCCTGGAGGAACATATTATTCCTGAAAGGAGGTACACACAAATTACCAGGGAGCCATCTGTGCCACAAAAGTTTCAGCAGAGACTCAGCAGCCAGAAAAAAAAAAAAAAAAAAAAAAAAAAAAAAAAGAAAATCAACAGCAATAAAAGCAAACATTCCAATTTAAGATATGGCAAAAATGATTGAGTCAGCTCTAATAAAGATTTTTCCTGATTATTATTTTCCTTATCAGGCTGGCAGGGATGATTCACCCCTCTTGCACTTCCCCTGTGCTCCAGGGCAGGCGACCCTCTCTCCCCTCCAGCATCCCTGTCCAGCTCCTACTCACCCCGCTCCCTGGGGCTGTCTGTCTGTCTGTCTGTCCTCTCTCCCAGAGTTTGTTTTCCTGCTGCTATGGTTCTCCCATTGCTGGTATAAACAGGAGCAGAAGTCTCCTGCGTGACTCAGGCTCCGTTTGCTTTGGTGGGAGCTCCTACTCACATCTGAGACCTGAACCAAGTCCTCCAAACACCAACCCTTCCAAACCTGGGCTTGCCCTCCCACTAGAACTCTCCCCCAGACTTTGTAGCATCAAACCGGAGATGTATCAGCACACCATCCTCACTGTCTTTCTCAAGGCTCTCAGTTAATCTCTTACCTCCAGATTACAGAGTTTATGGAGCAGGAAACACATCTCCTTCTGGTTTGAAAAACTCCTGATACCTTCTGGCAGTACCAGAAGCAAATTGATAAATCCATGTAGAGCCCAGTTTGAAACAAGCATTCAAACAGCTGAAGAGGAATTAAATAATTGATAGTGACAGGTATTAATGGGGCAAACAAATTTACTGGGGCTGCAGTTATACCCAGGTTGTACTTGCCTGAAACGTTAACTGTCTGATGAGACTTAACACCCAGCTAATTAGCTTTAAAAAGTAATTTCCACGTGCCACCACCATTACTCACTGAAGGGAAGCAGAGTGTCTGGCAATCGCCATGGCCATCAATCCAGGACTAGCAGCTAATCCTGGTTTATTACCTTCATTAGCCACATACATGGACCATCAGGAGAGCAGCTGTCTGCTCCTCCTCTCTCGCCCTGCTCTCCAGCCTCTGCATCTCCACACCAGATACTGCTTCTCAGGCCACCCAGATGACTGTCTCCAAGCTCTCCTCCCCTTTATCCATCCCACCAAAGAGGTATTGGGGTTCCACAGCTGGCCTGAGCGCCTGTCTTCTTGTGATCCAGCATGGCCCTGCAAGAACACCTCCTCCCAACTAGAGCTCCAGGAGGGGCTTCCCCACAGCTGGATTGAGTTCTGAAAATTAAACTCCCTCTCCTGAGGCTGGATGCGCCCAGTCCTCCCCAAAACCAGCCATCCTCACTACTGCTCTTACACTTTGCCCTCTCCCAAACTCTCTGTGCCCTCAGAGAAGATACCGCTAAACGCTCAGTAAAAGGGTCTAAGCTGGCTAAGATCAAAAAGTATTTATAAAAAAAAAAAATCCTTAAAAGGTTTAAAATTCAAATGACTAATATAACCAAGAAGAGAGTGTGTAAAGAGTCTGCAGCTCTGGGCAGGGGTGGCGTGGGGATTTGCAACACCTGAGAAGTGAAAATGTGCAAAGAACCATGCCAGGAAGCAAAACTGGGGAGAGTAATCCACGAACATTCAAAGTTTAGCTTATTTCAGGGACAGGTGAGGAGAATAAATGAAAACCATTTTTAGAGCCTTGCATGAAACAGTTTGCAGATTTTATTTATTTAACTTTAGCTGCTCCTTGGACTTCTTTTTCCAAAAGGCATGTGTCTTTTCATTAAAAAAAGGTGGCAAAGCACAGCTTTAAAGAATATTCTTCAGTACTCAAGTTATTTTACCTGCATGGCAAGGAGCAGGCAGGCTCTCTTCCAGCCTGCAGAAAGAAACAAAGAACAAACTCACACCTGCATTTCATGCCAAAGTAAGTAAACAAATGCACCGTGAGTTATGGGACCTTCATTCTCTCAGCTGCATTTGCTTGTTTGCTTGCCCAACTCCTTTTCTTCATGGCAACGGGCCATTCTAAAAATCCTTTACCTGCTACTATTTACATTAAGATTTCTGTTTTACAAAGTATGCCACAGAGAGTACAAACCAACATCTTCAAGCCCAGATGCCCGATGTTGGGTTTCTCAACACATACTCACCCTCCTAAACAGAGCTTTCCAAACTCTCACTGTACAAAAACTCATCAGACCATTTTTTTTTTTCTCAGATGTTGGTTACCTTTCCTCCATTACGAGTGCCCCAGGCTTAGACACCCAGTTTTTGAGCTGTTCTAAGTCTGCCCAAACTGCTGGTAAGCCAGCCGGGAATTTGTGAGTGTATCGATCCCCGCTGGGTCAGCGCTGACTCTGCTATGCTAGGAATCCTGCGGTCATGTTGCTGCCTGATAACCGGGAATATCACCAGATGAAAGGAGAAGAGGAATGACTCAGGGGACAGAAAAAAGGGAATGGAGCAGAAAATAACCTTACCAACATCATACGCTAACTTAGCTGACTAAAAGCACTTTCATTCTGCATTCTTTCCCCGGCATCAAATGACAGAACCAATAACGTTATCATGTGCCAGCCTGCACAAGCCAATCCTCGCTAATCTGTCCTCATTCATTCTTTCTGCGCCGTGCCGCAGTATGCCGTCCCAAGGAGCTGAATTGCCCCTTTGTTATTTCAGGTACAGTTACTAGCCCTGGTACAAACCCATTCCTCCTCCTTAGAGTCCCCATTGTCCCTGGTTGTTTACTGTGGGCGCATTCGCGCGCTGCAGCATCGGGACATCTGGTGACTAGCAGCACTAAGCATCGCTCAGCCGCCCGGCGTCCTCAGCGAGGCACTGGAACAAAGCTCATCAGTATCTCTTTGTATACCAGCATCTCAGATGAGAAGGGACAAGATAAATGAGGTTTCTGGAGCAGTGGCTTATCTTTCCTTTCGTTTCCTTCGCGCTGTCGTAATCCTACACGGGAATAAGCGCGGTCTCAGTGCAAGAAATTCAGCTGACTGTAGCCTGCGCTATCCAAGTCACAACATATAGTGCCACTAAGGCACCGTATAGGCAGCTAATGGCCACAGAACAGCTCTGCGTTCTGTTTCCAATGTATATTCTCATGCCATGTCGTGTAATTCAGTGATCCCAGGCCAAAACCCTAATTCAAAGCAATCAGTGGGTGGGAGGTTCTCAAAGCAAAAGAGGCTGGTGGGAAGAGTTTTCAGACACTCAGCGTTGGCCTCGTTGCTTGTGGAACCCCAGTTTCACCAGGAGGGTCTGTGACAAGGGACTAAGCCAGGACCAAACGCTTTGGAAAGGTCCAACCGATTTGCCTGCTTGATAGAAAGACTTTGTGCAGCGTTTATTGTCCACTGTTTAGAAAGGAGACTGAGGAGCAAGGGAGAGCCATAGTGTACGGGGCTGTCAAGGGATGGACGAAAGTGAGAGCGAATGAATAAAGCTACTGTACTTTTTTTAGTTGCATGAGACAACCTTACAGAAAGAAAGGCACAGTCATAGCCCTGAGGAACACGCAAGCAAAACTCATCACAGCAGAGTAGGAGACACACAATATTAGGCAGAAGCGAGGAAACGAAGAGATTAAAAAGTTAAAGAACTGGGTCATTTCATCAGTAAGGCAAACCCTTTCCTTAAGTTAACAGCATTTATATAGTTTGTGACAGTTTGTAATTATGTTTTGTAATTGTTTTACTCCTTATGGGTGGCATGATTGAAAAGCACGTAAGAGTGACTCTGAGTCAGACCCCTCCCACTTCCACAGGACCAGCAGTGGATGCCTGGTCCTCACAGCTCCTACCAGCTTTCTGGGGGCCTTCTCAGCAGCCTGTTTCATCCGAGTCATGGCGTTTCATAACGAGTGATGAATTCAGACTTCATTCATTCACTTGGTTCATTTTTTAAATCCTTTCTATTTCTGTTCTTCACGTTACCCTGTGGCAATGACTCCCACTTTGCATGGGACAAAAATAATTTTTCCTTTACTTGTCTTACGGGCTGCTTGATCTTTTCACTACCTGTGCCCAGTTAGTTGTTTATGGCAAGAAACAGTCAACAACTGTGTTCCAGTCATGTCTGCCTTCTAGACTTGACCAGGTTTCCCTCTCTCCTCCAGATCAGTAAGAGAATTGTTCAGCAAACAGCTTTGGAAGGAGCATATTTCCTCAAGGAGCAGGCAGCGAGGAAGAAGGCAGAACAGAGACATTAAGACTAACGTAACGGAAAGAACAAGGCTGTGGGAATTGAAAAGGTGTGAGGCACAGCTTGGGGTTGAGTGATTGATGTGAGGTCTTAAAGCAAAGCCCAGAATGTGATGAGTTTCATTTTCATAAAAAACACTGCAGTCATTATGTGGTGGCCAGAAGGCTGTACAGCACTAAATATTGCCGATGTTTAAGAGCTTCTTTTTAAGAGCTCGGATCTTAAAATATCATGTGTGGGCACCAGCAAGCAGTTATTTGTGGTAAGTGGTTACCAACGGACAGAGAACCCGGCTGCCATAAACATTGCAACTTTATTTTCTTCCTTTGTACTGCTATTCCCAAAATGTGCCAAGTAAAACACATTCTTCTAAACAGACCCACTATTATTTTATGGCCTCACCATGCTGGGTTAGAAATTGCAGTGTCATGAAAACATCCTTTAAATAAATAATAAAACCCGATATTCCTAAGGCAGGGTCTTTCATCTTGAAGGAGCCTGCACAGCCTCACAAACCCCCCACCACTTCCACCGCCGGGGCAGGTAACAGCATTCAGCAACACCGCTCAACGGTTGAGGCCAGCAAATGTGGAGTAAATACTGTATACATTTAACAAGCAGTGGAAATGCAAGTAGAAAAAAAAAAAAATCCAATTATCCTTACTGGGAAGTGGGCCAAGAGGCTGGAGCGAGCATCCCTCTACGGAAATGTCAGTGGGCTGCGAGCGATCAGGGTCCTGTTGTGACAGCTTCTCAGGGAGATGGGTACCTCTGGCACTTCATGGCTCCTAGCAAATTGGTGAACGTTAGATTTAACATTATGAACGCCCAAATCCTGGAGTTTTTGTGAGTGATCTTCCACCCAGCTACTGCCTACATGATATCTGATATTACCTTGGTGCTCCATATAGTTCGGACGTGACAAAGAGCACAAAGTAATGAATCTCTGGGAGCTGATTACAAAGATACAAAATTCCACTTGATTTCCATTCTGTTTGTCCATCTGCAGAAAAGAGCTTTTCCGGAAAACACACTGGTAGCCCATGAAAACACACGACATGCTTTCTGTGTTGTCGTTTGCCTGCCACTGTGGGTGTGTTTTGCACACACGAGTAAAATTTCTACCCCATAGATTTTACAGTCTAAATTGCAGCAAAGCAAGGTAATGAATGCAACTGAAGGACGGAACGAAGAATATGAATGTCAAGACTTAGAAAGAAGTGTGTGCTTGTGACAAGTATACATGTGCTGCAAGTTCCAGAATGAAAGGCAAGATGGAGAGGAAAATCAGAAACTTACCAAAAAGGATGCATGATAAGAGATTTACAGAGCTTTTCCAGGGGTGGAAAAAGGCTTTGCCTGACACAGGTTCAAATGAGTCAGGAAACAGAAAAAGCAAATTCAGTGCCCAGTTATAAAAAAATCTAAATTTTTGACCTGGACACAGCATTAATCACGAGCCAGACTGAGAAACATGGATGAGACCACAGCCTCAGAACAAAATGTGACTCCCAACCATGACTTCATTGACAGTGATGTCTTCCTGGCATCGCTGGCTTCTCTGGAGAAGTCTCCAGCCACCATCCACAGTTAGTGTGTTTGGGCATCGGGATCACACCCAGACGACATTCACTTCCAGCTGGAAATCGGTCAGATCACTGAGATCATACTCCCACAGGAGAGGTGAGCAGACATCCAAAACCTGATGAAGCAACGGTTGCTTCTGTGCAGAGACTTTAATTTTTCTTGATAGAAGAATACAGTATGTATGAGAATCACTTGCTTCAAGGTAAATCCAGTCATTTCTTTCCATTCAACTTCATTCTGTGAGTGAAGTCCATCATTGTGTGAATGGAGTTGGTTAAATATGGCATCACCCAGCAGTAAACACAAATTTCAGTGATTACTTCAATTAGTGTCCCAGTGTCCCCCTTTCATACTTACATACACTTAGAAAAGAAATGAAAAAACATGCTTCTTCTTTTCATTTTACTTCCATCACTTTTTGTTTTAGGTGTGTAGTGACATTTCAAGTAAGGAAGCAGACCAGAGGACCATTTTCCCATCATTAGTGGAGAACAGAGGCTGCAGTTTTTTAATTTAACTGATTTTTTGCACCCGTGACAAGAACAAGTCGTCCATGCCATAAAGGCCCTCCATGCCCTCCTCCAAATTCTGTTGTGGCAGGAATGCCAGTAAAAACGACAGTTTTCTGCTGGACTGTGTGGAGCATCATTCCCCTGAAAGCGATGCTGAGGCTCCGGCTACCCCCAGGCACAGCCCCGAGCCATGAACGCTGCCTGTGCTGCATTTGAAATTTTCCTGAAGTTTGGATTTAGAAAAGGAAAGAAAATAAATCTGTTTTCAAGAATCCCCTCTACATTAAGTCTCATTTTAGGAAATGTGTGGGTTTGGGGTTTTGTTTTTAATTTTAAAAGAAACAGTTCTGTTTGGAGTGGCACGTCAGAGGGCTGCTCTTAGGAAAACAGCCTGGATAAATGGGAAAGCTGCAGGGAGCACTTACCGATGCCGAGTGAATGGCCAGGAGATAAGGGGTACAAGAACCTGCTTACCCATGGTGGATGCAGAGGACCCAATGCCTTTTAATTCTCTGTTCATAACGAGTGGTGGGAAAAACTAAAGACATTTAGCCATTTAATTATCTCACTGTTCTCTTGGATGAGGCAGGCGATACGCATAGTGATGGCAGTAGCGCTGCAGCAGATGAGATCTGCAGATCCGAGCTCGCATCTGATTATGGGTTCAAATCTGTGGGTGCAAAATTAAAGGCTGAATTTCAACCCATTTTTAAAAGCTGCCTTTCAAGTGGTGAAACAAGAGCCGCCGCCCATTCCCCAGCTGCCTGTGATTTATCTGGGCTGTAAGCTTGCCCAGCATCATTGGCAGGTAAAGAAGCCCTCAAGCCTGGTATTCAGGGCTAGAGAGAGTTA
The DNA here is from genome assembly GCA_013401315.1 of Balaeniceps rex. Classification (NCBI taxonomy): domain Eukaryota; kingdom Metazoa; phylum Chordata; class Aves; order Pelecaniformes; family Balaenicipitidae; genus Balaeniceps; species Balaeniceps rex. Next base: position 90,152 of record VYZW01036703.1, on the reverse strand, counting down.
AGGGTACTTTTCCATGTAAAGTGTGTTTGGGAAAGGAATGCCTTGAATTTTGATGATATTGGCCTGGTTCTCAGCTACACGGTGGTAATGCAAAGCAGCGCTACTGCATTCCACTTGCAATGCTGAGGAGCAAGTATTAGCCACAAGTGAGCAGTAAAGGCAAGTGATTAAACAGCAGGGCTGCCTTCCCTGTCCCTCCCGCTGGAGGATGAAGAATGATGCAGCAAATAATAGGACGGTTGCAACAGTCAGGCAGAAACTGAAATGTCTAAAAAAAAAAAACAAAACAAAAAATCTCTTTTCGTTTCTTGTCTGGCAGACTCAGACAAAAGCTTTTTCCTTCACATTAGATGACCTCTGCAGGATCACCTCCATGGAGGATATTTTCAGTGGTGTACTCCTATCAACCAGCTTTTCCAAAGCTGGACCGTGACAATACCCCCATATCCTAATCCTAACTTTGAGCTCTTTGCAATTAGGAGCAGAAAGTAGGATGGTTTTGCTCGATGTTCTGGGAAAGCTGGGCACGGCTGAGAGTTGGCACGGGAGACACAGCTTCTGGGCAGAAAGCTGCAAGGAGCTTCGCTCAGTGGTGTGCAGAGCTCAGTCTTTCCACTCAGAGATCCAGGCCTGAACGCAATGCTCAGATCCTCTCTCGCCATGCACAGAGCCACAGGCTCGTTTTCCTAGGGGGGAAACAACAGCAGAGGCACCGGGATGGCAGTAGTGCCTCCAACGCAGCAGCTCAGATACCGTCTCATGGGTAGGGCTGGAGCTGGAGGAAGGCAGACGCTCTCTCTAATCAACTCTGAGACTACATTCCAGGTTTTAAAATATAGGTAAGACCCAGAGGGAAGGCTGTCCCAGCCCCACATAATTTCCTCATGATTCTCAGCAGCTCTGCTGCTCCACTGCCCTTCTCCTCTGCTGGCACTCGTGCCAGACGAATTCTCTCAGCTTGTTCACCATGCTGGCGTGTCAGGGGAGAAGCAAAACAGATAAAACTGTTCATGACGCCAAAAGGAGAGAGACGTCTCTCATCGCTCTGCCAACATCCAGCCGTGCAGTTCCAGCTGACTTCTCCCACCGGCAGTCTTCAGATGAAGGCCTTGCTATGACACAGCACTGCAGCAGATCCAGCTCTGCTTCATCCCTGTAACCTGGCTCCACTCCATGGGAGTCTGGCTTCTGCCCTGTTTACTGCCTCGAGGAGCATAGGAGGACACGGCAGAAGTCCCTGCAGCCATGTCAGGGACTCTGTCCTTTGGGAGGTCTACCTCATTTGATGACATCCACTTCTTTACTGAGGACGGGCAGCTGTCTGAGATGCTGCTGAGAATCCCAAGGTAGCATTTGGCTCCCCAAACTGGAGACAGAACAACAAAAAATGGGTACTGTAGACCCACAAGAGTCAATATATTCATTATGCTTGGTGAGCAAAGGACTGGACCATTCACTGTCTTTCCTGTGGAGAGATTCACCTGTTCACCCCATAAATGCCTTTCAACCCCCTGACACCACTGATGAACTCCTTCATTCATTGTGACGGAGCTAGGAGATGCTGGAAATGTCAGACTTGTGGAAACACAGAAGTTGAGCTAAGATGCCCCAGCCCTTAGATCTGCCAGGTTTATGTGCTGCGATGCCCAGTCAACACAATTAATTCTAGAATCAAAATCTGTAATCTGAAATGGTTTCACTTTATACGAATTTGGAGGCACCGGTAGCAATACAGAAGCTAAAGTCTAGCGTTCACCAGAGGAGCAGTATCTCTGGTCATCATTTTTAGTTTACGTAAAGCAGCATGATGCCATTAAAGTCCACGGAGCGACATGAGCTCATTCAGCCTTTTTTACCTCCAAGTGATGCATGTCAGGAGCATAGATTTTTCCCTTTTCTCTTTCTCCTGTTAGCACTGCCACTTTATGCAACAGAAAAGGCCTTTTAGGAACTAGCTCCTTTTTAAAGCTTGACCCTGGTGACTCTTCGGTCCTCAGTAGCTTGAGACAGTCCCTGGAAAACCTCACCCTCAAATCCCATATTTTGGTAATGTTATTCCCTTATACCAATGCTCCTCCAGTTTTCCAGGTAGACACCTATCCTAGGCTGCCAGCAGGCAGGCTGGGGATGCATCAACAGGGCTGAAGAGGAGAAGGTGATGACAGAGGCCATAGGGAGACAACCAGGTCTGGACAGGAGAGGAATCAGGAGGAGGAGCGGTCCCTCTGACTCATTGCTTCCACCTGGCAGGGCTGATTTATCCCCAAACCAGGCTCCAAAGACAATGCCACAATCCAACATAACCTCTCCTTTTGTACCCAAGCTGTTTGCCGCTTCCCTAGTTGGGTCTGCATCGTTCCCACCCGGTCACATCACCCTTGCTCATAGCCCTGAGACACTGAAGGGAAGCACGTGTCCTGGTGTCCACGTTGGAGGGGCGTTGAGCTGGGCTCGTGAGCAGTGCAGGCATGGCTGCTGATTTCACTGGCCATTTCCTCGATAGCAATTATGGCTTTGGTGGCATTTCTAATTTCAAATCCTAATTTTAAGTACATTGGAGCAGGATGTTTCTTTCTTCTCCCTGTTTTTTTGCCTGATTACTTGAGATGAACTGCAGAGCCAAACTCCAAAATTAATTCCAGTTTCCAAATTACCTTTCACACTTGCTGTTAATACCATTAGTATTTGACATTATTCCCATAGATACATTACCAGGCAAACATACACAGTCCTTGCCCTGAAGAAATTATGGTACAGACTTGAGATGTGACAAGGAACAAGTCCTAACAGCGCGGGGGCCGGAACGAATGAGCTAATGAGCATGCAGTTGCTCATGGCAGGCACGTGCACAGCTCGGTGGATTTCTGCTGAGAGATTAAATAAGTTTTGTTTATTCAATTATTAAACTCAGAAGAATTTCTAGCAACCCTCGTGGGATCTGGAACCACAGTTTTGATTCGGGTCTATTGCTTGTGTCTGAATTAAAAATGAAAACCAGATGGTGGGTTATTAGATGGCCACAACAGAAGCTGACAATCTGTTCTGTCCCCACGTAGGCAGGGGAGCTCCGGGAAGTGAATGTTGCAATATGTGGTCTTCGTTCCTAGCTGTGTCTTGCAGGTGTTGATCCGGTGTCTGCACGTAAATGAAGCAGCCAGACTTATGTCCTCCAGCCAAGCTTCTCCTCCAGTGGACTTGCTCTGAAGGTTACTTACGAAGGAAGAAGAAGATGATCAAAGAGTACAGTTAATGTACATCTCCAAGCTTCACCGAGGTTAAAGCCATATGTTGCAGACAGAATCAGAACCCGCTTTGTCTGTAGAAAATGCAGGTTGAAATCTTTAACATTTAAGAAACCAATATACTAAAATATTATCAAATCCTCTGTTTTGCTGTAACTGTGTTATCAACAGAACCAAAGAGAATGCCAGTGATAAAAGAAATAGGCTGGATGAAGAAATCAGTGGTTTATGTAGTAAGAAATAAATCAGGTTAACGCACAGGGAAGGGCGGTATTGGATGATGCTTTTGAGAGGAAATGGGTACAGCTCAGGTAGGCTTACGAGGTGATGGACAAGGGAAGGCTGAGCTACAAGGGGTTTTTTATGGATATGCAGCATCTCCTTAAACAGCTTAGGTCACAAAATGTAGTGCCAAAATAATTTGTGAAATCATCCAGGTCACAGAAAAATCAATGTTGTACTCTTCTGTTAAATACACGTTTTACACACGCTTCACCTTGGCAGCACGCATGCCTCGGCCTCCCTTCCAGCCCAATGATTTTTTTGCAATCTCCACATCCCAGGTTAATGTGTTGAGCACTTGACAAGTGCTTCAGATGTAACGTAACCCCTACCCAGCACTGCATGGACAGCAGTCATTTGGGAAACCTTCGCAGACCTCACCCAAGCAGCCAGCAACTTTTTCCGGGCCAAGCAGAAGTGGCTGCATACCCCCCCAGGACGATGTTTGTCCATTTGGGCTTATTTAGCAGAAACCTTTGGAACGAGGGAAAGGAATTATGATGCTGGCGAGGGTCTCGGGGGACCGAAGTTCAGAATTCACCTCTGCCCCTTTGAGACACTGCACAAGCCATTTAATTCTGCTTTTCACCTCTTCTCTGTAAAACGGGAGCAGTGTGGTTCTCCCTCCCAAATGGAGGGAAATGCAACAGCAAGAACATCACCGAGTGGTAGATGCTGCATTAATGGAGACAGCAACTACTACAGAGAAGTGCTTTAGGGTATAAAGTCCGATGACGAGAAGTTCAAGCCCTTTAAAGCTTTGCAGCATTTTTCCTCGCTAGCTTGCAGCTGATCTGCCACGCGAGGCAAGCGGAGCAGTTCTGCAGTTTGGGGCTATGGTGCTGCTGGATGTCACAGCACAACACATCAAGTCAAATGTTCACAGGTGGTTTTTCTTAGCAAATGAAGGCTCAGATAAACTTAAGACTTATAGAATCATAGAATCATAGAATTGTTTGGTTGGAAAAGACCTTTAAGGTTATCGAGTCCAACTGTACTCGATAACCAACCGTACTCAATAGTCCAACCACTACTAAACCATGTCCCTAAGCGCCTCGTCTACCCGGCTTTTAAATACCTCCAGGGATGGGGACTCCACCACTTCCCTGGGCAGCCTGTTCCAATACTTGACAACCCTCTCCGTGAAGAAGTTTTTCCTAATATCCAATCTAAACCTCCCCTGGCGCAACCTGAGGCCATTTCCTCTCATCCTATCACTTGTTACTTGGGAGAAGAGACCAACACCCACCTCACTACACCCTCCTCTCAGGCAGTTGTAGAGGGCGATAAGGTCTCCCCTCAGCCTCCTCTTCTCCAGGCTAAACAACCCCAGGTCCCTCAGCCGCTCCTCACAAGACTTGTGCTCCAGACCCTTCACCAGCTTCGTTGCCCTTCTCTGGNTGCGGCCTCACCAGTGCCGAGTACAGGGGACTTGAGGAGATGTCATGCAATATTTTCTAGAGCTGTTTGTAGGGGAAGGTAGGACAGTCTCTCCTTTGTTGCCCTCATCGGGGTAAAGCCTGCACCACGGATGCTGCACAGCAGCAAAAGCTGCACATCCCTACTCACTGCCGTGTGGAATGAAAAGACATTTCTTGCAGTTCGGGAATCATGAACTTCAGCAGGCACTCCCTGCACTCTCAGCCTACTGAGAAAATAATAGGCTGAATACCCTGCCGAAAAAAGAAACCTGTCATTTCTGTAACAGCGTGCATCTTTTGTTTGCCGTGGCATTTTTCAGGAGGAACATTAAATCTACCTTAGCAAAAAATTAATATCTGGAGATTCTCATTTTTAAAATAACAGGTAATGTGTTTGGCAAAGGACAAATCTACGACAAAGAATTTAATAAAAGAGGAAGACGAGAGAGCTCATGGGACCGGTACTTTAAACTTCCAACAGGGTGTGAAAGAGTGCTTACCAATAGTAAATGGAGGAGTATTGCTAAATGTTAATAATCCCTGCATCACACCACTGTCTTCCTATTTACATATATATCAAAATGACCATGACTTTCCTGTTTGTTTTTCCTCTCTGGAAACATTCTGGGAAATGAGATTATTAATGGAAAATTCATAAACCTAAAGAATTACATGGAAATATTGGAGGGCATTTTTAAAATGTGAATTCCTGATTTGCAACCGTTCAGATTTCTCAGGAAATCTGCTTCCAAGAGTTGCGTTTGTGACCAGTGTTGGGTGTTCACGCAAATACATACGCTACATCCATGGTGATCTGTGGTCCCTTCTTTCCTGCTCCCCCTTCACTTTGATGCATCGCCCGGCAGCACATAGGAGCCTATAGGGGTAGGGAGCTTGAAACCGTAATATAGCTATAATAAATGAGTAGCCAGCCAATCTGGGTATTTTTTTCCTTAATGTATTCTTGCAGTTCTTGCAGAACTTACTATTTCATTTGCCTGTGGATAACATGCCTAGCAAGTGAAAACTTAATTTGCAAATTTCTGTTTTAGAATTTCTCTGGACAGCTAAGTACCTTGGCCTTTTTAGCCACACGTTGTCTGGGACAGCCCAAGAAGAAAACAGATCAGGCTCTTCCATCCCAAAGCATAGAATCTCATAGAATGCTTTGGGTTGGAAGGGACCTTTAGAGGCCATCCAGTCCAACCCCCTGCAGTGAGCAGGGACATCTTTAACCAGATCAGGTTGCTGAGCTAGTTAACTTTAACTAGATCGGGTTGTTGAAATACGAACAACTCCTTGTTAACCACTATGCAATAGAAGTACTTTTACCAGCCGCTCATTTGGCAACTTCTTACTGCTTTCAAATGTTAGACTGGAGCAAAGCTTGTGTATTTAGGCGCCTCGAAAGCACCAGGGAGCTTAGGACATGCAATAAAGATTGCTTAAGACCTATGGACCAAATTCATCCTGGCAGCCACTGCCACAAGTCAAGAGATTTACTCGCTAGATCCATTTGGCTCCAGGTGCCTGCAGCCATTGCCATGTGCTGAAAAGTGTCAAATCAACTCGGACTCACCAGTTTCCCCATGGATTCGTCCAACCAGACACTGATCCAGTTTGCACTCTGCAAAGAAGCTACTAATTTTCAGAGGACGTCACAGCAGACTCATACACTTGCTGCGTGAAGGACAGAAAAAATGAAAGAAGTCACAGTCAAGACTTCTGGCTTGCCAAAAGAAAAGATGAAAACTACCCTTTTCTCTCCCCCTTTAACTGGTTTAAGGGAGGAACACATTAAGTTGGGCTACACAAGCGCTCCTAAGCCTTGCAGACCATAGGGCAAGGGAAGGAACATGTACTGTCATCTGAAAAATCAAATTAAGTGAAACGCTAAAACCACCAGATTTGTTTACTACAGGAAGCACTTACATTTCCAGACTTGAGAGCAGTTTCTCCACACCCCTGATTAAAATTGCTCATCAAAACATTACACAGAATTAACTCCATTTCATATGGTGAACAATTATGCAGCTTGGGTGGAGTGGAAAATAGCCAGCATGTGATTAGTTAGTGTTTAGCAGAGGCATGTGGTAAAATTTCTCCTTTTTTCCTGTCTTAAAGCTGTGTGCCAATGGAGACTTCTACCAAGAAAAGCAAAGGTGAGCGGAGATGAATCGGAGCTGGGAAAGCTCAGACGCTAAAGCAGCAACACAGGAATGAACAGCAGCGAAACAAAGAGGTTTTCAAAGAAAAGTTTTACTTCTTCTTCTTCCTATGAACCAGTTGCAGAACCAAACTAGCTAGAGAAAATAGGTTGTGCATGGCATGATACAAATAGGTTGTTACAGGACAAACAGCTATTTTTTTAATCCTGGATGTCGCAGAGCTGAGACAGGGTTTAAATGAACCCTTCTGTTCTCAGAGGTTCCTGCCTGTGCAATGATGTACTCGCATATGACAGCCACATTTGAAAGAAAAAGCGTGTCTTTTAATTTTGATTAAGCTGATTAATGCCTTCTCCTCTAACACCTTTTCTGTGCTCAGCAAAGTTACAGGATTAGATGCCTTACGATGCCTTTTAGCATTTCGGTGCTAAAGAAGGCTTGATAGGCAGCTCACTTAGGAAAGAGAGACGTAGAAAATAGATCCATGGCAAACTCAGTCATGGCTGAGACGTAAGTTCTGATGCAGCTTGTTTTAGTAACGCAGCTTGGACCAGGGCAGTATTTTTCAAGTAACACTAATCCACGGTGGATTAACATTTCACCTAAAGCATAATGGCTTATTGTCATAAATCCATCACAAAATTACAGCAATTATAAATAAGAAATGCACTTCAAGAAAATGAGCTTACTGTAGAGGGGAAAAAAATATTTACTAGGGCACACAGCTGAAAAAAACTCATGCTGACAAAGCACGTTAAAGATTTCGTGTAGAACTCTTATCATAGCCAGCTATGTTTGCACAGCCTTTCAGTCAAATGGGTTTTACTAAAGGATATTTGAACAAGAAAAGAACCCTTGAATCAGGCAGACACCGTGGATGAAAGACTCACAATTTTGACAAAGCTCGTACATGCAAGCTTAAAACAAAAGCATGAAACTCCTCCAGATTTATAGCCAACTTTATTTCTTTCATAGCGCTGGCTTTCAAATACTTTGTGAAAAAATGTTGTCATAACAATAAAGCGTGAATAGGCAAATCCATGTATTCCCAGTTGTTGTCCCAAGCAAACAAGAAAAACATTTCACACTTCACAATTAATACAATGTCCCTTTGTCCCAACACATGAAAGAGCTATTTAAAACAAATAAATGAAGAGATAGCTACATTTTTATTAAAGTCTGGAATTTTTAAAAATATTCAATGTATTTTCACATTTTCTTTTGCAGCTGAATCTTTTCCACCCGCTCTGACCACAAAATACCATCAGAAAGGGCCAGAAGAGATGTAGAAGGGCAATATGTTGTGTGCTCCAGTTGCTTGTCATCAACTGAAAATGTATCAAGGTAAATGATACTCTGCCCTCGAGTGGTGAAGACCAGTGCCAAAGCATTGACTAAAACATTTAAAGTCCAGAATTTGTCCCATGGTGTCAATCGGTGAATAGTTATTGATATATAGCTGTATTGACATACTGGTTCCAACAGGTTTAGCCTCTTCCTGCTGGGCATTCCTGGTGGATCTACCACCACAACATCACCTTAAGGACCACTTAAAAAAGTAACGTAGGACTCCAGGTGGGTCTTTGGAAGATCCAGGCCCGCACGGTGACTGATATCCTTGAAACATTTCCAAGGTTTCGGGCTCTGGCCACCCAAAGTTCCACTTTCTGTGCTACTGAAAGCTGAACAAGGAAGGTGGGAGGTGCAAGGGCCGAGGCAATTTGAGACTGACATGCACAATGGCTCTGCTGCAATCTCTGTTCTTGGCCGAACACAGAGATGGGTCATCCCCATGGGAGCCGGGGTGGGTTTTGCCTGGGCATGGCCAAAGGGACTCAGTCCAAGCAGATCACTTTGTCTGAGGGAGGCAGGATGGTGGTGGTGGTCAATACCCTGGAAAGACGTAGCTCCTTTGTCCTAGGAGCACAGCTGAAGACCTGTTAGACAGCAATTGGACACAACTGAAGATCCCAGTGCCAACAAGGAGAGACAGAGCTTGACTGGTTTCACAAGCGTTATGGTTTTCTTCTTTCTATAGACATTTACACGCAAGTTTTAGCGTTCAATTAATAAATACACGCTGTTCTTTTGTTATTACTTACACTGTAGCTAAGCCAAACATGGGAAGGTGGATTAAAAGAAAGGGATTCTGCATTTTTCTCTCACCTCTCCCCTTCTTTTGTGTCTTTGCAAAGGCTATAGCTTTTTATACATAGAGATAGCGTAGCTCAGCTGAGTCACAACCAGCACAGCCAGCTCTTAATCACCACAGGATGTGTACTCTTCTCTGAACTGCGCTCTTCGCTGAGTTTTGCCATTTTAAGTACTCACATTTTCTTCCTAAGCTCACTCAAAATTTTACAATAAAGATGATCTCTGAGTACTGAGAAAGAAAGGTTGCTCGATTTATTCATTGTTCTCATTCTCTGCCCCGTGGTCCTTATTTTTACTCTTTGCTCTCACACATCATGCTGTCCAAACTAGCCAAAAGTTACTATTGCGAAACTAGACAAGCAGGCAAAGATCAATATTGATAAAACATAACCCCATGAAGCAGTAGGACATGCTACAAGCATGATACTCCTCCAGAAGCAAAGAGCAGTTGCAGGCTTTCAGGGCCATAAGACTTTATTATTCAACACACATTTCCCCACCACCACCAATTCCAAACACCGTTCCACTTTCCCATGGCATTCAGCTTTCCATAGCTGGCTTAGGAGACTGGCATTTGCACGGAATAAAGCATAAACTGAATCTTGAGTCTAGAGCTCGGGGTCTGAGCCAGAGGATTTTGTAGGAGGACTTAAATTGTCCTTATGGGGACAGTCTTTCTAGCAAGGCCTGTGGTGACAGGACAAGGGGTGATGGTTTTAATCTAAAGGAGGGGAGATTTAGGTTGGATATAAGGAAGAAATTTTTTACACTGAGGGTGGTGAAGCACTGGCACAGGTTGCCCAGAGAGGCGGTGGAGGCCCCATCCCTGGAAACATTCCAGGTCAGGTTGGACGGGGCTCTGAGCAACCTGATCTGGTTAAAGATGTCCCTGCTCACTGCAGGGGGTTGGACTGGATGGCCTCTAAAGGTCCCTTCCAACCCAAAGCATTCTATGATTCCATGATTCCAAATTGTTGTAAAGTGAGCTCGTGCCTGTGAAAGCGCAGGTGTATGGAGGTGCTGGAGTTCAGTGCTAGCGTTGCTGGAGCCAGGATGGTCTGACACTTTCAGCCCTGACTGTGTCAGGTCTAAGGGCTTTTCTGTTTCTCCTAGTTGAGACAGAAAGAGAATGAATTCCCAATCCTCTCCTCCTGCCCCTCAATGAGCTGTTATAGGATTACAGACGCTTCCTCCAGGCCGAATATCATAGCCTCCTGCCCAGGCTGAAGCAAGTGGCAAGGATGGGTTAGCAGCAGACGTGCCTCTACGTGTTAATTAAGCGAAACTCCATCTATGGCAGCTCACCACGACGCGGAGCAGCGGCCGGCAGAGCCCCACCACCCAACAGCCCCAGCCCCCATACAGGCAGCGGTGAAAGCCCCGCGCTCAATGAAGACACTGGGAGTTCTTAAGACATCTTTTGAAAGAGATTAAACAGCCCCCACATTGGATTAGAAAGATGATGCCTGACACATTTAGTTTCCGTTACCTTTTGTGTACCCGCTCAGCGCACAGACCTGTACCAAACAGTGCATTCTAATGCAGATTTCCTTGAATCCCTCTGGGATTTCACAGAATCCATAAGACCCTCACAGCAGGAAGCTCTATTATTAAGCTATCTGCACATATCATGCAGTAAGCTGTGCCTAAGGGCCATCTAGAGGATGCTGAGTTGCAAGAAAGCGGAGGGGTCAGGGGTTTGTGGTGAGAAAAAGAACTTTAATCTCAGGATGCCAGTAAGTGGGGGTGTGCAGAAGCGCTCCAGCATTCCTCAGTTTTCCCTGTTCCTCCACCTACGAAAGTATGTCGTGGAGTAAATTAGAGAAATTCCCAGGCTGGATTGTCTGATTAGGAAAAATGATTTGTTGCCAGAGGAACCACTTCAACTAAAAATGACAAAAAACAGATAAGACTGAGCAGAACAACCCCATAAAATAGTACAAAGAAGTTCCATTCAGTGAAAATATTTTAATATACTTCTTTTCTCCAGTGCAAGGAAAAGAAGGCTCCAGTGATATTTCCAAGAGAAATATGTGTTTAATAGCTCTCATACCCTTCCTTGAAGGAAACCGCTCAAAAATCTGAACCCTCTTTTTAAAAAAAGGGGCACGGGAAAGAAAGAATCACGCAAATCATTTATCTCAGGTATGCTACGGAGAAGGAACAATTTCTGCCCTCAGCTCACGACCACAGAGTTATTTTGAGGGAGGTCTGCTATTTAAGCCATGCCGTTTTCTTATTTTTACTGGCACTGAAGAAGCAGAAGGTTGTGTGCGGAAGGGAAAGGCTTTTCTGCCTCTGCTAGAAATGCCAGCACTCCGGCTCGGCCAGAGAGAGGAGACGACCCGCCACGCAGGCTCCAGTCCCCACTTCCACTGAGCCAGATTAAAACGCAGGCTTTGCCCAGGAAGCTGATGAAACTCCGGTTTCTTCAATAAATAAATGAATAAATAAATAAAAAGTCAACCGGCTGGCTAAATCCAAATCTTCCCCCCAGCCCCTTCAAACCTTCCTCCCCAAGCCCCCCGTTCAGAAGAAGCACAAGCCTGGTGGCAGATGCTCAATAGCTTTGCTGCTGTACGTGCCAACGCAAACAAGCAAGGGGGAGCTTTCAAAGCCCTCCCTACGAGTTTCGCATAACGCAAACAGAAACAGGTCTTTCTACACACCTAAAATGTCAAAAAAAAGCTTGCTTTTCAGCCTCTATACTATTCTTTCTCGCCCTCGATTCAATTGCACACTCCAAGACAAGCTGGCAGGCAGAAATGTTAGTTTAGCTGTCATACCCTGCAAAAAAAAAAAAAAAAGGCAGAATGGTTCATTTTCTCCACTCAAGATGCAGAGAGACTTTGCCGTAGACAAAGCTTTAAAAATAAAGGAGCGGAGAATGCTTTATTCATTTATTCACATTTATTCATTGCCATAATTGAATTCAATGAGAAGTAGAGAAGTTCATTTTTTTTAGACCAAACCCTTCAAAACCTAGGCAAAGTCTGACAGGACAAAAAATCACAGATGTCAGTAGGGACTCTCAGTTCACCTTCATTTCAGTTTATTGATCCTGCTGCTTTTGTACACCTTCATATGCCCATTCTATATCCCTTCATACAGACAGATGTGGCTACTTGGCTGTAGAGGCTCTTGGTCTACTGAAACCTCAAATAACAATGAACAAAAATTAGGTGTAGTCTGCAAGATGAATATAAGTCTTTTAGATAAACTGGAGTTTGCATGCTAAGAAGCAAAACATGCTGTTTCTCATACTTTTTTGGCTCCCTTTAATAGGGTGCTAATGAAAAATAAAAAGGTGGGAGGTATCGAAGGGAAGGTATTTCTTCTGAGCCAAAGAGTAAGCAGAGGACAGAAGACATGTGTTACTATATCTATAACCTCATGATCTAGACCACTGCTGGAAGGAGATTTAGCCACTGCAGTTAGTTATGCTGCCTTTCTATACCATCATAAAGTTTATGAAGTTTCCTTAATAGTAAAGCATCATGCTTTCATTTTATAATTGTTAGTAGCATAGGTCCTGTTCAACAATTTTCCTTTGATGTGTGTTTTTTTCTGGGTGACTGGTCTTTATGAATGACTCTTCAGTAACGTTGGCCTCAAAATGCGGATTTGTTTTTTTAAGCTATAGTACGTTGCAAATTAACCCAGTGGAATTCACAAGGGGCTTACAGGAGGTGTCAAAACCAGAGCTATTGTATCTCAGTTGATTTATGACCATCTTTAAGACTCCACCTTGGCTGCACTTTGCTCAGGGAAACCTGCAACGTTCAGCTGTAGCAGTGAATCAGACAAGGATGTGAGCAGAAACCAAAAAATGAGGGTTGAAATCTAACCTCATTTGGTACGTTTTTCTCCCCACAAAATCAAATAATGTCATGTGCATATGTGGAGGCTCGTCTTACTTGTAATTGATTTACAGGTGTAGCAACACCATCTGAGACTGATAGCGAGTAGATAGCTTTTAAGGATAAGAAACCTTGCACAAAGCAGATACTGCCAAAAGATACAAGTATTGGTATTTCATCCCCTTGAAATACTGAGTAGGCTGGACAAATTAGCCATATGATAATAATACCTGAACCCTAAGTCACTTTTTCCATCAATATCCACAAGACCTTTCACAAAAGAAATCAAAATAATCACCCACCTGTGACTTGCCTGAAAGATCATTTGGCAGACCAAATCAGAGGTAGGTAGAGGACCCAGCAAGTGGATCCCAGTTCCCCATGAAAGTCAACAACACCACATCTCCCTTCGTATATTTACTTGAATCGGGGAAACTTTTTTCTATATGAAGTTTCATACTGACAAACTCAATATGGGAGAGTCCTTGTTCCCGAGGACTCCGGTGGAGTGCTGGCAGTCCACGCTCCAAGGCGTTGTGGAGCCATGCCAGGAGAAAGCAAGAGAGGTAAAATGAACAATGTCTGCCTGGGAGAGAGTCCAAGATTTATTTCTGACCCTGGCCAAAAGAAAACTTCCGTTGTTACCCAAGTGGGCAGTTCTGTGGGGAAACAGAGGACTTCTGCCTTCAGAGTGCACCAAAATAAGGAAACCACAATGTGCCATACAAATTCCAGTTTATTTGTTCAGTGATGCACATAAGTACCGATCAGTTCATAAAATTTACTATTTTCTCTTAAAAAAAATACACTGACATCCCTTTGTATCCTATATTTTTTTAAAATCCAAGCAACACAGTGAGAGAGCCAAGGGTATCTCCATGGACAAGCCCTGGGCAAACTCTCCCAGATCAATGGTTCGAGGAAGAATTTTATTCCTTTTCTCTAACTCTAATCCCATAGAACGCACCTATAAAAGCTCAAATTGGAGAAAAATGTTGCACACCCCTGCATTAGAAAGGGAAGTTAGCTTACTGCCACGCTTTTCCTTTAAGGCACCATGGGCGAAAGAAATACAAAGAAAGCTTTAGTCCAAATGGACTCTCAAGTTCACAGAATATGTCATATGCACATTACTATTTTAGGGCTTTTTTTTTTTTTTTTAAATAAATTGCCCTGTGGGAAAATCTGGCTTCAACTCAACACCACAGAAACCTAATTTTAACTCCAATGAATACAACTATTTACAAGGCCCCCTTTCTGCAAAGGAAAAACCCTGCCATTGCTGGCAGTTTTGATGTGATATGAACACATATTTCTAAGACATTCAAATGGACCGGCTTAAAAAAATACTGGTTTTACTCATGCATCTTTAATGTTCAAACTGTTCTTGGCAGCTCCCAGTCAGAAGCACTGTCATTCAAAATAAGAGAATGACAGACATTAATATGGAACCATTCAAGCTTTTAACTGAGCCGGAACAATAATTATGCCATCCAATTTTATTTGGAAGAGTATTGACCTCGGTCTCCACTAGCAGACAAGATCCAAAAGACAAAGGTATAAAGAGGTGTTTAGGGAAAGCGAAATAGAAGTTTTTTCACCGCGGCGCATTGCACAGCATCAGAACCCTCATTTGAAACTAAAAATATCATTCCATGGTATGACACAGCAGTGAATCAAGTCTTTACTACAGGAAACACTAATGCTCTACAAACACTGTGCTAACGCATCAAGGAAACAGCCATCCAAAGGGGGATTTAACGATGCACAACCTACACCACACTTTCCCTAAATATAAATAAATTATAGGAACATATGCTCTGTACGCTACTCCCAGATGCTAGAAGTGCAAAGACCAATAATGAAAACCAATGCTAGCGGGGAAAGTCTGTCACTAAACACAACACTCGGGGAGCGTGGAGGGGGAACAGCTTTTAATGAAACAGGTCACGACAGTTTGAAAGAAGCTGACAACAACAGGGAATGCTGGAGCTGACATCTCCAAGTCTTCTCCGTCTCGGTTAAAAATAAGAGCCATAACCCCTCGCAGACAATGAAATTGTGTTTTATTACACCTATAAAAGTACGCAGTTTTTTGCTGAGACAATAAACAGATGGTTGTCTTATGCTCAGAAGCAAATGGGAACAGGCTACTTAGTGTAGACATTAGATACTGCTGATATGCCAAATTATAAAGTACTTGTACGAGCGTTTGGCCAGCTAGGGTGCTATCCCAGCAAGGTGCGACCTTCTGCCGCAGGACGCACTGTCCATCACGCTCTCCTTCTCAGGAGGAGGAGGAGGATGGAGAAGAAGGGGCAGGGGGGGTCCCACACGCAAAAGCAGCAAGGGAAAATATCCAACAACCCAGAAAGATGGTTTAAATTTGACTTTGATTATCCTATTTATGGAGATGATCTCCAGCTACACTTGCCTCTTCAGGCAGTCCAGTGAGGTGATGTCTCTGCTTACCACCTGCTTGTCTGCAATCCAGCTCTGAATGGCAGCTAGCGGCGTTTTTTAGCTAGTGCCAAGGGGAAAAAAAGGCTTTCCACTAGCCTGAATTGGGCATTTGCAAACATCCTGCTATGTTTGTGGTCCTAGTGACTGACAGTCACCTTACAAACCGCGGGGATAAAACCCACAAGGTAAACCAAATGGAATTTTCCCTCTGCGTCTGCATATGCTAATGCATACGTGTGTGTACCTATACCAAAGCAGCAGTCGTCTCTGTGAAAATCTGAATTATCTTTCCAAGTTGCAGCACACATCAATTTGTCAGGATTTGGAAACCAATTCAGGCACTAGTCTTGTCTAGACGAGACTATCGTAATTCTCTGACAAATGGCATTTTTTCCAGCTGCTTAAACAGTCTTCACAAAAGCACTGTCTCCTTGTGCTTGCCTCCATCTGGGAGAAACTTGAAAACACTTCTGTCCCTCTCCGTTTTCTTCACTGTGTAATCTTTTAATTTGCAGACAGACACCTGAAATTGCCACACTAACATCCTTGTACAAGGAAATCATCAGAAGCCCTAATACGGAATATCTTTGTGCTGAAAACACGTTAAACAGCGTTATTTTCCTGAAGGACACTATTCATGTGTATAAGAACATGATTAATTGTTTGCAGGATCAGGGCCAGAAGGTGCACTTTGGGCGCAGGCTTTGAAACACACACACAAAAGAAATTTCTGAACTATTACTCAGAAAAAAGCCGTAGTGCAGGCAGCGGTGTCGTAACAGAGCAAGACAGGGTGAGAGGAAGAAGGGACAGAGGTCAAGACTGAGTCTTACTTGGGCTAACTCAAAATGGTTGGGAGCCCCAGCCGTGCGATGGTGCAAATTATCACTTTTGCATCTACTCAGCTACCCCTGCACTTTGCCAAATCCCCGGAGAGTTAGTGGCGTCGGCCAGGCGAGGCATTTCCTAGGGATCCTGGAAAGGTTTTGGAAGCAGGATGCGAGCAGAAGTCAGTTTTCATGTCTGGAAGCCTCTTTGGAATGGTTTCAAGTCACTGCCAGTTTTTTTCCCAGACTGTCCGATCTAGGCAACCTCTAGGGAGTTTGAATAATTTTCTCATCGCTTACCAATTCAAAGGCATTCTTTGCCTTGGTATGCAGCTCCAGTGAAGTCTTCTCTAAATTCCTAGTTTTCTTTGAAGATGTATCTCTATAATCAGCCTAGAAAGTTTCCTGACTCCTCTGTGAGATGGCAAACTTTTTAAGCCAACATTTCTGGCTGAGATCTGATGTTGCAGCAAAGCTGGAAGGGAAAATCTTTACAAACACCCAGCAAGCTTCCCATACAGTAGAAATGCAGTCACCTTTTTTTTTCTTTTATTAGAAAAACCCTACTGGTGACAAACAAAACAGAGCTTCATCTTCTAGCAGGTGTGCAAAACAGGTACGAAAGAAATCCAGGCAGAAAAGGGGGGGAAGAGGAAGAAACAACATAGAAACAGTCTCTTGAAATTTTGAGAGTTTGAATTTCCAGGGTTGGTGGGAAGTTCATTAGGGGATCACCGCCTTTTGATGAAAAAAATCAGTTTTCATTGTCTGTAAGATTGTACTCAACAACCCTATAGCCACCTGAAGCGAGTTTTTCACAAAAATCCTAGTTCTTGACACGGTTTGGATCTGACCCGATTTTTTCGTCAAATAATTCTTTATAACTGGCAAATAGCTTAAGCTGCAGGAGGTGGAGAGAAGAAGTATTTTTAAGGCAAGGGCATCTAACACCTTGCAAAACCACTGCTAAGGCACTGTTAAAGTTGTAAGTAATACCGTGCATCTTCGTTTGGGACGGAAGGGCATAAGCCCTGAAAGTCGTCAGGAGGCCGTGGTGTGTCTCCCTTTGCGGCTGCCGGAGGTGAAACGTTCTGCAGACATTCAGAGATGGAGGCGCACAGAAAAAGAGGAGTGCTTTAACACCTGCTTGTCTGTGCCAATTTCTTTATTCCCTGCTCCTCTGGCCTGTGTTTGGACACTTCCATTCTCCCCCGGGTGCCTGGATCCCTTGGCAAATTCCCTGAGATAGGCAGTTAGCTATGTTCTAGGAAGGAGGATGGTAATTGGGGGATATTCCGCTTTTGATGTGCAGGGCAATTAAATCCTCAATGAATAGAGAAGAAAATGAACCATTCGGTGTCACTTGAAAGCAGAGATGTGTAGTGCCATTTCTACGCACCGGTGTGAAATACAGAGGGGCATAAGGGCAGACCAGGGCTCTTTGTGTTGCAGCCAGAGCCGCTTGCAGATGCAAGGGCACAACAGCCCATTCAGAAGGGAGGCTATACAATAGGTCATGAGAAAAACCTGTTGCTCCTGATTAAGTTTGCAAATACTGTATTTGTGGGGATTCAGAGACGTGGCCGTACCAGATGAAAGGTCCCAACGGGAATTAGGATGAGCGGTAATTCTACATCACGATCGGGTCTGATTAAACTAGTATTCACCCAGCAGCTCCCTCTTACTCCTTTGTACAAATTATTCAGTTACCATTTTTGACAGGTTTTTCCTTACTTTTAAAGTATTTCAAACAGTTAATAACATACCTTGAAACAATGCGTTCAATTAGTAACACATTCACTCTAATATTCACATTTTTGCATCCAGTCTTATAAATATTTTCAAGAAAGCGAGCTGCCCGTGGGATTCATTCCACCTTCAAAAGAGCTAATACAAAGGAGTAGGGGGGTGTTAGAAAATCCTGATGCTTTCTTAAATGCCACAGAGGTTTACAAAATAGAGTTTAAAGAATATGTAGAGGCAACTTGCTTATTAAACAGCAAGGAAATTGGGAAAAAAACCCATAGGATTGTTAGCCAGTTTCTACAACGTGGTCTCTTAAGTTACTTCTCAAGGCACGTACAGTAAGTATGGCATCGCAGGACAGATGAGGCCCTATGTTGGAAGTCAAAAGTATGAAAGTCAGCATTATGCTACCTACAAAGACAAAGAGGCCAAATTCAGGCTTTGGGTAAGCACAGTCTTTGGAAGGGAAAAATATGACCGGTGAGGAGACCCGATTTTGGCTTTTCTGATTTGAGTTCAGTGAAAAAAAAAGAAAAAAAAAAAAAGTGAAAAAAAAAGTATTTCAAGCATCTGACTGATTTAGGAGTGTAAATCCCATTAATTTCCAGCCGCTGCGTGCTTTCACAAATCCTACTCTCAACCATCAAGACTGCAAGAGTATGAATGTATCTCAGTATAAAATCGGATTCAAATTCAGGTGTACATGCTTCCAGGTACCCCGATGTACAGAGTTAATTGAATTTGCACACGTAGTAGGATGCCACAAAACGCATGATGTTGTAGCTGTCCTTTCTAAAACACTTCTCCCTCTCTAACAAAGACAGTTCTCGCTGGACAACTCGCACGGTGTCTAGCTAACTTAATTTTTTTTTGAAGCGGCTCCATCTTCAGTTGTTGGAGTTAAAAAAACCCATCTGAATCTGTTTACAAGTCACATTAGAAAAACAGGCCGCGACTGTCATCTCATTACATGAAAGCATACATGTGGTCAGCTGTTGCCCAGGAACAGAAGACAGTCAATTACGTCCGAAATACCTCCGGGAATCAGCTTCACAACACCATAACGGTTAAGAAACTCATTAGGGTTGGTTTGAAGCGACGACTTTGGGACACGATAGCTGGGAAGGGTAAGGAAAGCAGAGCCATAAGGTGGGACGTGCAAGGCACGTCCAGGAAATATGGCAGCTACGGCAGTTTCTGCTCCCGCTGCAGAGAGCTTCTCATTGAGGGGCCGACGCGGGGTCTATCGAAACCCGTGGGAGATCCATCACTGGCTGGAGTGGCAGCGAGGGGAGAGTCAAGGGTGCCAAGCACGAGAGGTGGCTTTAAGTCAACATGAGGCAAAACTGCTAATATAGAAAGAGGCCATTTACTTGCAAAAAAAAAGTATTTGTTCAATTCTATAAGGATTTCAGAGTCTGGGCTTTTAAACGTGCATTAGCACTCTTATATGAGCAAGTATTTACTTTTCCTGTCTAACTCATTTTCTTCATTATTGAAGATCCCCGGAGTCTTATCTAGACCCAAGTGGGTTTACACTTTAACTCTCAACATGCCATTTTAAAGCAGAGTTTTAACAAGCCTCTCCTGCTCTCCTCTGCTTATACACCAGACCCAGGGCCGTGAACAAATGCAAGTTTATAACCGCATGAAAAAAGATTGCTTCAGAAAGACAACTTTATTACTATTTTCTTACGTATGATTTAGAATAAAATCCCTTGTTCTGTTTTGCTACAAGAAATCACAATTCTTTAAGAACTTCTTGAGAAAAGGACCATTTTCTTTGAAGTATTGCTTTTCTAATGCAGCCTAGGTTTGTTCGGTAGAAAGCAATCAAGTGCTATTTTCCAAAGCAACTGAAATGCAAACCCTTTGTTATGACTGCCTTTCAGGAGAAATACAACATAAATTAAAATCAACGCGATTTGCCTACTTCATTCATATGCTGCTGCATACCAGAACTGCAAGATTCAAAAATTTCATGTATGTACCATGGTATTCACGTAAAACATACTGTCTATGATAACAGTGCCTAGAAAAAGCACTGCAAACCAAGTATTTGGTAGGATATTCTCCTCATTTCGTATTCAACAAACAGAAAATACAGATTAGACAACCAACTTGCTATTCTGCATAATATTTTATCCATCAATCTGTTTAAAAACAGCAGAAAAAAAAAATCATGATGACCTCATTTTCTACATCCAAAGTGACAAGCTTGCTGGCCTATGCCCTACAACCTACCTAAATTTTTCCTCTCAAGTATTGCCAAGGAGGTGTTCATACTTTTCCAAAAAATCACATCTCAGGCCTCTGGTTGTAAGGTTTCATGCACTGGTTAAATAAAATTAGAAATCCAGCCTAAAACAAATCAAACGTGTCACAGACATCTAGACATGATATTCCATTACAGAAGTTATTTGGAAATGCTACAGTTTGATGCTATGGTTTCCTTCATTTAATTTAAAATTACCTCAAGAATGTTAATCATCTCGCAGCAGTAAATCCCCCGTGCGCCAAGCATTTTCCATAAAACCTAGAACTCTTTGTTCACACTGATTGGGATCTGCAGGGCATTAGGTGGTCTGTCCATCGGAAGGCAAACGAGAGAGAATAATTCAAACTGGTCTTTGAAAATCACGGTGCCTCATAATCCATCATAACCACTGGTCTCGAGTGGGAATCAATAGCAAGGATTCGCCAAGGCCATAATTTGCCGGTTTACCTGAATACACGTATTACAGTTATTGACTCAAAGTATCACCCGAGGGCTACAACTGAGCCTGCAACCCACGAGGTGCTGCACAAACCTCTAGTAAAGGATAGTCCCTGCCCTTTAGGGAGGTGAGTCACCTCCTGGTACAGCTACCCAGCTGCTACGAGCGGGGTGGCAACAGCGGGCCCACAGCAGCCAACCTCAACTGCTGCTCGTGGTCAGTGCCGTCTGAAGTAGGACAACCCCCGATATTCATACAGGCTGGGGGATGAGGGGATTGAGAGCAGCCCTGCGGAGGAGGACATGGGGGTACTTGTGGATGAAAAGCTGGACATGAGCCAGCAGTGTGCGCTTGCAGCCCAGAAGGCCAACCCTGTCCTGGGCTGCATCCCCAGCAGCGTGGCCAGCAGGTCGAGGGAGGGGATTCTGCCCCTCTGCTCTGCTCTGGTGAGACCTCACCTGGAGCCCTGCGTCCAGCTCTGGAGCCCTCGGCACAAGAAGGGCATGGAGCTGTTGGAGCGGGTCCAGAGGAGGCCACAAAAATGCTCCGAGGGCTGGAGCACCTCTGCTCCGAGGCCAGGCTGAGAGAGTTGGGGCTGTTCAGCCTGGAGAAGAGAAGGCCCCGGGGAGACCTTAGTGCGGCCTTGCAGTGCTTAAAGGGGGCCTAGAGGAAAGATGGGGACAGGCTTTTTAGCAAGGCCTGTGGTGACAGGACAAGGGGTGATGGTTTTAAACTAAAGGAGGGCAGATTTAGGCTGGATATAAGGAAGAAATGTTTTACACTGAGGGTGGTGAAGCACTGGCACAGGTTGCCCAGAGAGGTGGTGGAGGCCCCATCCCTGGAAACATTCCAGGTCAGGTTGTCCGGGGCTCTGAGCAACCTGATCTGGTTAAAGATGTCCCTGCTCACTGCAGGGGGGTTGGACTGGATGGCCTCTAAAGGTCCCTTCCAACCCAAAGCATTGATTCTATGATTCATTCTATGATCTCACAGGGCTTCTGAAGTAGCACATCTCACAGGACTTCGGTGCACAATCAGCTGCGGCCCGTCAGCTGAGGCATTGCGGCTCACTCCATGCATGCTTTTAGCCCACAGCAAAGGCAAAGCAATGCGAATTAGCAAAACACTGCAGATTGCGTTAAGATGAATTGCACCACTTCTGCAAAAGGTCAGGAGTACACACAAGGCTTGTTTCCAAATCTCTGCTGACACAGGGAAATTTGATTGTGTGTTGGAGCCCTAGTTCTCATGTGAGGCAACGTGTATAGTCCATGAACATGGACTTCTCTCATACACATCTGTCACACATGTGAGAGGTAACAAATAGACATACACGGACAGCAAAGGCTCTAACTATTGAATCTCACAGAAGGTCAACAAGAAAACAAGTTTGGACTCAGCCACGTGGACTCGGGCTGCCAAGCAACTTGAGTTTCCAGAGTAAAAACACTTGTGCAAGCAATGGAAGCAAGAGCTGGGGCTGACTTCAGAGCTTACCGGGGGGAAATGAAGAGGACAAAAGGAAAGTAAAGTTTCTTTCTATCTCACGAGGGAAAAGAGGCAAGAAGTGGATGATGTGCCGTTGCCAGGAATAATGCACCCTAGAACACCTAATGGAAGTGTTCAGGGAGTCCTGTGATCTCAAACAGAAAGAGGCTGTAGAGAGATACCTCTCTTTCCACACATATCCCACAGAAAAATCACAAAGAAAAAGAAGGGAAGCATACTTGCACCACAGAGCAAAACACTCCGGGGCTCTGTGTTTAATTTGGAAGACAAAACGGCTTGCCAAATAGGAGTGGGATCATTTGTAGGACACATGAATAAACTTTCTTCAACAGAAGACATTTTTAAGAGAAATGGGAAATGTTTAGGCTTAGGGAAACGTTTCCATACTGCAGTGGCAGCTGGGCAATCCAGAAGAGAACGACAATAGCCACTGGTGGAGAACCATGTGTGGTGACTTGAGACAGAGGCTTCATGGGGTGGAGGCAGACGGAGCATGAATATCATATTCCAGTAGAAAAAGTGTTTTTATTTCAGAGAAAAGGATACCCAGCTTACAAATGCCTGGCGAAGGACTGTCAGAAAGAGAGCTATTTCATGGAAAAAGCGGCACTGAAGAGTTAGATAACCCTACTGAGGAGGAGAACATCAACAGCAGAACTTGAACAGACATGAAGGCCCTTTACGTGCCTGCCCTGGAGATGACTAACAGCTAATTCACTGGCATACTTGGAACAAGAAGCAACCCAGTCCCAGGTGAACAACACTAACCAGCAGTTACACGGCAGAGCAAATGCAACCGCAGACTTGTGCTGGGGGGAAAGGAAAGGAGGGGGAAGCACCGGTGAGGAAAGGCAGGCTGGTCCCAAGCAGTTCAGAGCATCACGAAGAAAAGACGTGGGATGCAGCCAAAGTAAACAGGAGACAGATCTCGGAGGCTGCGTCAGTGGAGGAGGAAGACATGGTTGTGCTTAGGAAAGCCATTTCCAGCAGGGCTGCAGGGAGCGGCGTGCGGTGCAAACAGCCTTGCAGAGCCAGAGCCCGGCCGCCCGTTTCCAGTATCTGCACATCTCAGAGGGAGGTGCCAGGCAACCCAACAGAGCTTCACACTGAGCGCATAAAACAGTAAAACCATTCATTTTCTGGAACTGGCCAAAATTCATCAAGTGCCATAAGAGGCAAGGTGAGAGAGCAGCTGTACATACAAGCCCAGATTTTATTTGGAGGAATTTTACAGTAACCTCAGTAGCTGAAAGAGCTGACATCATGATGCAGAGGGAATCTGAGGGAAGCTGGACGATTTATCTGCTGGTCAAGCGTATAGGGAGCAGAAAGTAGACGTGCTACAGGTACCATGACTGACAGGAGGACGAGTCTGTGCAGCTTTATGAAATCCAGCCCAAGTTAAAACCTGTTTGTTTGGATGGAGCCGATCCATCCACTGGCAACTCAAGGGG
Source organism: Balaeniceps rex (assembly GCA_013401315.1). Lineage (NCBI taxonomy): Eukaryota > Metazoa > Chordata > Aves > Pelecaniformes > Balaenicipitidae > Balaeniceps > Balaeniceps rex. The sequence continues at coordinate 66,309 of VYZW01036703.1, read as the reverse complement.
ATGGCGTATGGTAACAAGCCAAATGGCAGCAAAACATGAGTCACAGGAGACAGGTAGTAGCTCAAAAAAAAACAGTCAAGGCAAAACAAAAGTTAACACGAGTGGCAGCAGAGAAAAACTCAGCCCAGACGGCGCAAAAGGAAGAAGTTAGAAGACATGGGGTCATGTGTGGCTCCACGGAGGAGAGGCACAGACGGGCTCCCAGGAACAGTCTCACTCAGTGAGAGTAGCAACACGATGGGAGCAAGACCCACCGAGCAAAACGGGACAGCCCAAGCAGGACTGGCTCAGCAGCTGGTGGTGCAGACAGAGGATAAAGAACAAACAAACAAAAAAATCACTTCTGGTCCACTTCCAAAAAGTCACTTTACAACTCAGTTCAAGCAAGTGCATCTCCTCCTTGGCTCATAAGCTTCGGGAGATGAAAATAATGTCGTTATGCAAAATGGACCATGTTTAAAATCTACATAAGTGTGATATTTTACATAGAAAACATCCAGAAAAATATGAGGGCGTGAGAAAAACAGCACGTTGTCTGAACTCCACCTATTGCAGTGGACACCTAACATTTCTGCAAATACGTTTAATTGCACCTAATGCATTAAAAAGGCCTCGAACTTGTTGTTTATGATGGTTGTGCCTTCACTTACAGAGAAGGGGCACAAACCTCACCGTTTTCCAGCTATTCAGCAGAAAAGAACTGCAACATGGCTAGACTGGCTTGCGTTCATTCCTCCCGACCTCACAGGGAGAATAAATACATCGAACGTCAAGAGGAGTCCAGGTATTACTCTGAGCAGAGTCTATATAATTACTAAAAATAGATGCTATGGAAAATCCCTGTGCCTTAAGCCCTTGCAGCTTTGGGCCAAATTCCAGAGGCTGTCACAACTGACAATGTGCACGTTTGTTGAGCAGCAACGCAGGCCACATCTAGCTGATTGGGGACTTCATAATGTATGTTTTACTAATGAATTTTATGCTAGCTGTGCCAAATCAGCTAGTTTATTTGGGCACATTCATGCAAATTGTACATCGACTTGGAGCAGAAAGAAAATTCTTCAACTTTCCAGCGCCGTGGAATAAAGGGGATGTGTTCTCCGAGTCGAGGAGCACATTTGGCACAGTGAACAAGGGTCTTGAAGGCTTTGAGGAGGGTCTACCACAGCTTGATTAGGGGCTCTTGCATTTTGGAATGGATTTTTGGGGGGAGAAAATATTTCCCCCCATTATATTTCCTACATAATCCAGGGGAAAAAAACAGTGTAAGTAATAGAAGAATCATTTTTGCTCACAAGAAGATGTGTTCGGAGCCCAATGTCGCGTTGTGTCAATTAAGCAAACGGGAGAGGGAGGGCTTCTGGTGCGCTGTGTCCCAGGCTGAGTCCTGGCTCGGCTCCTGGGCACCGCGGGACCGCGGGCAGGCAGGGCTGACGCCGACGCTGCTTCCTACCGCTCCTGCCCGTCACGGCCCATGTCTTCCTTGGGGCCTACTGCTATGGCTGTAGGACATAAGTCCTCAAACACAGGATGAAAGGTGATGATGTCAGTAGGACTGCATCGAGAGCTACATATCTACTTTCTCCTTGCTCTCTCCTTAAAACTGGCCAACGACCCTGCCCCTGTTGGCTGCTTAGCATCTTCACCCCTTTCCAAAGATGTCTCCTCCTCTCCTTGACACCTAATTGCCACAGCCTAGCATTACGCAAACCGGGGTAGCTCATTGCTCATCTTACCTGCATTAGAGACAGGAAAATCCAGTAGTACCCGGGCAAGCACGGATCAGCAGAGCAGATATCTGCGTTTACAGCTTTGCTCCATTCCCTCTTAGGGCTCTAAGCGCTTAGCCAAGAGAGAAAACACAAGTATTATTAGGTTGGGAGAGGAGTCAGCATTTCCAAGCGAAAACTTGTTTCGTAAGCACAGTGTAAGCAGGGAAGAAAATCTCATTTCATACAATTTGTCACTCTTCTTTGATTAAGTCTTAGTTTTCCACATTTTTCACCCTCATCGCTTCTCCATCCCTTCCCCCCCCTCACAATTCCCAGATTGTGCTTTAAACAACAATACCGCAGCTGAAAGCCTATTATGCAGATTCATGAATACATAATTCAAAATCAAGCTACCCCAAACAGTTGCTCTTAACTTTTTTAACCCTATTGTCGGCCGAGCGGCGATGTTCAGGCTGCGACAGCAGACGAGAGAAATATGACACACGCAGGTTTTCCCACAGCCTTTCGCCCCTTCTCCACGCTAATCTCATTGAGAGCATTTATGCCCGGAGCACAATGCGGGGATCCCCGCCGCGGTCCGGAGACTGGCCGCAGCTCAGCCGCCCTGTGCCAGGGGGATCCCCCACCACAGTTTGGATCTGGGTTTTTGGGGGGTAGGATAAACCTCTTTGGAGTGATCCAAGTCCGGCTGTAGGCGATGGAGCCGCTGTATTATCTTGAACGTGAAAAACATTCATTTATTGCGTGACTGTTCAAGCAAAACTACACTACTGAAAAAATTGTCGCTGTAAAACGAAACGCCAAAAGAACTATTGAATTCAGTGCTCATACCGGTTTGTTTCTGCCTGTTTGCTTCCTCCTGCCTTTTTAGGCTAGTTTTAGAGAACGCCAAGACACAAGGCTTTACGATCAGCAGCTTCGGACAGGAGCCATGGTATCCGTACACCTTCAAACCAAAAGCAGCTCTTGCAGTTTTAAGGGTAAATCAGTGTATTTTGTCTTCCAATAGCCTGCAACTCAGGTAGACCAACACATGGCCACTTGCAATCTGGTTCTGCACAATATGCCGCCCCGGTAACTTGCCCAACAGCCCAAATGCAAGCCTCGGTATCTGTAAAATACCCTCTTTAATTTAGCCCATAAAAGACTATTTCTGGCCAATTTAGCATCCTCAGTACTTTGCAGGGGTTTCCCAGACAGCTCCGTTCTCCTCCAAGGACCAACGAACGCTCAGCCCAAAGGTAATTTTGGCATTTAAATTATACCACGGTAACCGTGTGCCTTTTTGCCTATTTCCAGACAACTGTAGTCAAAGCAAGTACAGCGACTCCTCGGTGCCCTGTAAAGATCCCACGCAAGAGAATGAGATAACCAACTCTTTAGTGAGTGGATTAATAGATTGTGAAAAGCCCGTCTCTAAAATTCAGCACAAGCATTTCTAATGGTCTATGGACAAGTGAATGATGGGCTGATTTTTATTAAGTTTCACACAAAGGTGAATTAGTGTCTTTCGCTATGGCAACGGCAATAAAAGGATATAGAATGACTCCGAAAGGTCCTGGCTGGCTGGGGAAATTGGTTGACATTCTGCAAGCCTATTCAACCAGGAAAGGGTTTCATTATGTGCACTTCCCCCAGGTTGATGGGTCCCATCACATGTTCCCTCGAGCCTACGGCCAGGGTGCGACAAGAAGAAAGCAGGAAAAAGAGAGCTCATCCAGACCCCTAAAAATGGTGGGGTTTTGAAAGGAAACCATCCTGCTAAAGGGAGGAAGAAGGATGTGGTTAACTGCTGCTTGCTGAAACTGTTGGGGAAAAAAAAAACAGGGAAAGAAAAACACCAGGTCAAAGCCAGCTTGAGGCTTCCCACTAGCTCAGGCAAAGATTGAGTTCTGCTTCATCAGCAGATTCAGCAAACTGTACACCCAGAGCTACAAGATACCTGGCGTGGGGACCGGCTACAGCTTAACAACAGGAGTTACGCTTTTTGCCAAGCGCAAGACGTGCACACCACCTGGGTCTGACAGCTCCTGCGGCTGGTTTCTCAGTAGATGGACTGTACGACGTCTTTCCCTTAAAACTTCAATGCTCTTTTGTATTGATCGCTGCCATCTTCTATAGATCCCACTACCCAGAGACTTAGTTAACGATATTAAAAAATACCTAGAAGAAAGGGTGCCCTCATTTACACTCCGAAGGGAGCAGACAGGGAATAAACCACAAGAGATTGAGCGATTAGGCTGGTGAACGTTATGTTGCTGGGGCAGGTTCCCGTACTGTGCTTTTGTCTTCACTGGAGAACCTTGCACCTGTGTGGCAAAATACAGTTTTTCTCCACTTTCAGTTCAAAAATGCCATTAACTCACCATAAGAACAGGAGTCTTAAAGTCTCGCATGAACCTATCTTCAGCCATCCTCTGCAGAGCCTGATCCAAGCTGTTGGTTTCTTCCCCATCGACTCTGGATCGAGGTAGTCACACAATCCTGTATTCTTCCTCTGCTCCCACAGTCCTCATGGGGACCTAATTTTGGTTTTCACGCAATCGTAGGCTCAGGGAATAATTTAGGAGGGAAGGGGGGGCCTTTGGAGGTCAAGTGGTCCAGCTCCATGTTATCCAATCATTTCCATTCAGCTGTCTATTTTTTTAATTCATAAAAATTCTCTTGTAGTCTGTCCCTGAGCTTCACCTTATCTGTCATCTTCTTGATACACCAACTGCTAGGTGGACTTTTATCCTCCCACAGCACTCGTAGCAGTTCTTTGCGCTTACAGTCCCTTGTCTGAGGATGTCAGAGTTCCTGGTGGGGCTGATTAAATATCATCCCTTCTTTTACAGAAAGAAGACTGGTGCCTTCAAAAGATTAAGTGGCTTGGCAAATTCTTCTTGTCCACGCGTTAGCAACATGCCCAGCCGGCCGCACCGCAGCAGAACGGAGCATCGCGGCAGCTCTGGCTCTGAGGAGCCTTCACTGCCAAAGGAGACCTCAAACCACTTCATCAAAGCAAAAATCAACAGCGAGGAGTGACTGAAGGAGGGGGAAGAAACTGTCAGGAGTGTTCAAGGTCACAGCCCGAGGGCACTAATCAATAAAAATAAACGGTAATCTTCCCCCAAGGAAATGTTCTGTACCTTTTAATCTCATTGCTTCTGGAGTTGATAGAAGCAGAGGGGAAAGGCATTGACTTTTTGTTACTTTTTATTTACTCAAATGCACTGGATACTGACTGCCTTAGCTCCAGCTTCATTGTTGTCTTACCTTACTTGAAATTCTTCCAGACAGTTTGATGAATGAATTGCGAAGTGGTCCAGCACCACTTGTTCTTCCTACAGCGCTATATAGAATATGCTCTTAAAGTACAGATCCTCCAAATACCGGGAGAAAAAACCCTTTCAGGATAGCAGCTGCACACTGCATATGTGCTATGTTTATGGAAAGAGTAAACATGAAAACCAGACACATTTGGTTTTAATTCACGCTGACTGACCCAAGGAGTTCTCCCCAGAGATAACACTCAGGTCAGCCCATAAATTTTCAAATAAGTGTGCATGATTTTCACTGCATGTCGTCTATTAAAAAAAGCCAGAAAGTTGTGTGGAGAAGGGTTTCTGAGCAGACATCCAATAAAGACACTGACACAAAGCTGGCATATTTGTGGACCGTTTCACCAGAGGCCAGCCATTGTACCAGCGCACGCCATGGCGTGGATCGACAGTCCGTATAAAACCCTGCTTCTGTAGACAGAAGTACTTCATGTTATCGGAGGCAAGAGTCAGAGGCTCAGACATAACATTGAATAATATCTTACCCTGCAAAGAGCCTCACTGAAGCCAACAGATGAAATCATGGGCTCGGATACCACTCAACGTGGCTATCGCAATTTGATCCATGATTACAGCTTCTGGGAAAATGTTCCCACTTCTTCCCTCCACCCAATTTTTAGACAAGTTGAAGGGATTCTGTCATAGAAGAGCAAATTTTTATTTTATCTTAGTTCTTTATAACAACATAAATCTGGAAAATCCTGAAGCAGGTGCCAAAACACGGTCTTATTAATTATAATCAAAATGTTGTAATGTTTTAAGTCCTCCATAGCAAATCGCAACGCTGGACCACGCTGTGGTGTCCTGGCTCTCGTGGAGTCCACCTCATCAAAACATTCCTCACGGGCTTAGCCTTAAGCATCTGTTTATGTGGTCTGCTGAGCCCAAGCCGTGCAACACAACCGTTCCCTACAAGCAGTGTCCTTTATCAATGGAGCTCCGCTAATCTACAGCGGCTGGTGTTACCGCTGTATAGCATTGCGACGTGCGGCGCTTTGTATTTGGTTTAGTTCTGGTTTTTACTTCGCTGACACAGAGAATGACAATTTTGAGTTATCATTAAGGCAGTGACTGTCATTACGCCATATAAAGGGTGCAAACATAGGATGCCTCCTGTCATGCAACTAGAGAACTCACTTCTGATTTCCTGCCGCTACTCTGATTTCACAGCGCTAACATCCCAGCATTTTGCCTTTGCTGCATTTGGGGTTTCTTTTCTTTTTTTATTGCCTTTTCATTGACAACGGTGACAATTTCAGTGTTATTTGAAAAGATGCTTATGTGGTACCCAAATCAAGTCTCTTCCATTGCTTTGAAATTTGAAAATCCTAAATTCACTTTCAACATAGACGTAGCTGGAAGCACAGGAGGACAGCCCTGAGGTACACCAATTTATCTTAATTCCCCAAACTCAAGACAACTGCTCTCAGTAATATTCCACTGAGGAGTTGATATTGATGAAACTCAGCCAAATACAAGAGCAAAATCCCTTTTTTCAATTAGATGTTTTTACCATCTCCAAAACAGAGTTCCATCATGCGACAACATCTTGAATTAATTGAGCTACGGGCAATCCTCGTTCTTTTTGTGTACTACGAAATGTAGGAAACACAGATGCTGTCTGTTTAAACTGTCAAACAAGTTTCCTGATGGTAGCTATCATGTCTGCTACAGACTTGTTCGTTTAACAAATGTTGTGAATGCAAAGTTGGAACATGTGTGCAAAATATTCCAAGCTATAAACATCAGAATCATTAGAAGTTTGGTGAAGGTTTGTACCATCATAACGAGAAGAGCCGTAACTGCTCTGGCTGTTTTGCCGAAGGGTTTCAGGAAGGCGTTTCTATTTCAAATATGACCACACTTACCGTGAAAAGCCTCATCGCCCAAAACAGGAGACCCTTACTTAAAACTGCGGGCAACTAGGCAAATAGTTGGCGCACAAAAAGCCTTCCATTTTTCTTAGTTCAAGTTAAAAACAAAAGAAATACTGCAGGTAATTTATGGCCTTTCCTATTAGCACAATCTTTGAAAAATAGGCGGACTAACTCAGCAAGAACATTGAGAAATCTCATACTGCATCTAACGGCCAGATAGCATCTTTCCACACACATTTCTATAGGTAAAACTGTTGAGAAGTATGGCAAGCGTGAGATCGCCATGGGCTAGACACACCAAAGTTACTATTGCGGGTGTGCAGCAGGGAAAAGGAACAAGGCCACATGTGAAAACTTTCAGAAAAGGGATGAAATCACAAGATGTGTGGTTATTCTGCTGAGCTCCTGAAGTCAGAGGCAACACAATTAAGACAAACCGTTGAGCTTATAAATTCACGTTACCCTAACTTCAACCTTTTGAGAAGGGCAAGAGTTTACAGCTTTGCTATAGTACGCGGTTATTTCTTGATCCAGATGATTTTTATCTCCAGTAAAAACAAGATGCATAGACAATTATTTGTTGCATTTGTAGTCTCACCAGAAGGTCAGGAGATTGATTTTACTTACTATAAAATACACTAATGACAATGGTATAGAGAGGTTTGAAAAGGATCCCGGACGCTGGCTGGAACAGGAGCTGGAAAACCTCTGTCTTGTTATGTCAGAATCAAACTTTTTATTAAATATCCAGCTATTACTACACATCACTAGTAATTGCAGGACTTCTAATGAGGACAGACTGCTGGCTTTTAAAACCACCATATCATTTCTGCTCGATGCAGAGTAAGGAAAAACGATTAGGCTCCGTGGAGCCCGTTCAGAAGAGAGCTCAAGGACAGACACCAGTATATTTGATTTCCCTGACCTTACTTTTGAGAAAAGCGGAGTCACTTCTAAAGGCCTCAACAACTATGTGAGGGTAGGAAACCATTCTGCACTCGGCCGTCTGGGGTTTAGAGTAGCTTACCTGCCACACAGTCGCACTCAGTGAGAGCGATTCAGAACGATGGGATTTTGCGAGACTATCAAAACACTTTCAAGTACCAGCAAATTGAAAAATAAGGTGCCCATGGGGAGAGTCATGACATTGTGAAGCGGTAGCTCCGAGGCGTTTTGGATCAATGTACAATGTGCTGTTCATAGGACCTAATGAAACAATTACAGCCCTCCCGTTGATTGCCTTTGTTTTCTACCATGAATCAATAGATTATCAACTGTAAATGTCAACGCATTCGTTCTCTCCTAGGAGGTCACTCTGCAAGGTAATAATGAAGAACACACATCGCTTGACTAAATATGCTTTTGAATTACCAGCTATGGATAAACGTCTCAATTTCTAAAGAGTCTAAAGAACTGAAAGGTGCTCGTATGTGCAAAAGAAAAACTGAGCACACAACCAAAAAAAACCCCAAAGGAAATGTGAATGGAAAATCAGCTGTTAAAAGGCATCAAAATCTTCAGGCACAGAAAGCGTACACCTCTTTGTAAATGGGAGGTGTATTTTGACAACTTCACTCCTTTGGATCGAGTGGGTTCCTGTTAGGGGAGTTCTGCCTTTTCAGGAGCGTCCATTTTTAATGTTAGCAAGTCTCATTTTTCTATTTCAGTGTTCTGCTTTCTCCCATTACATAATTAATAATTATTATTTTCATTGTACACTACAAGGCAATAAAAGAAAAATACAGATTTAATATATTAAAAGCAGACCCAAAGAAGATACATAAGCTCCAACTTCATTACACCGCACTGGGATTCCTAGAATATCTCTATCCTGTTAAACAGGCTCATGAGTACAGGAGGTTTTACAGGATCACCACCTGAAGCAGGTATTGATTTGGAGGGAAGGGTGTCAGTGATGCGACGGGGAGTCGCATGATGTCAGAAGCTGAAGCTGGCCGGTGTAAAACTGAAGACTACACCTTAGTCAAGGTGCAGCGTCATTCCAGCAGCTTTGCTGCCAGGTCCCACCCGGGCTCGCCACCTTTTATCCACGCAAATGCCCTTCTCATCCCACCTGAATACTTAAACTGCTGAAGAGTTTTGTCAGACCGCTGCCATGTTTATTTTCGCTGAGAAGGCAGTGTCTCACGTATCCCCTAATTACAGCTTTGTAAGAATGTGCTAATTTATTCCTGGCTGAAATGTGCTGACAGCCTCCAACTGAACGAAGGAAGCGACAGACATACCGCTGTCTCATAGCGCCAGGGAACGTCCCCATTCCACATAAGAATGACAATGCCTCTCCATAAAAGTATTTTCAGAAGGCAGAGGGAACAAGCTATACGAGTTATTGTAAAGCATACGAGCTCTCAAGGAAGCTAACAGAGCAAGAAGAGTATAAAAGTACAATATACAATAATATTATAGAATATTATACAATAACAATACTATACAATAACCGGGAAATCAAATGTGCTGATTTGAAAGGGAAGCAACGGAGAAGTCCCCGCTCCCCCGATGGCCAGGGTGAGCCTTAAGGCACCGCAGTCCCTCGAGAAGAGGTGCAATAACTGGAGCAGGACATTCCTCTGAACCCCAGTTCCTCCAAGCCTTCTACCTTGTCCCAGTTACTCACTCCCTTTACCGAAGCCAGCTTAGAAAGGAGTATTTACAATAAAACTGGGATTTTATGGACTGCAAAAATTTCAGGGAGGAGGATAATCTCAACTTGAGGACACGTGCAGCAGCTGTCGCAGCAAAGCCTCTGCCGGGTTTCTGGGCACTGCAATAATGTATTTGCATGAACAACAATAAAGAATTTAAAATTGGGAACCTCGTTTTTTCAACTGATCTGTCTTTGACCGCTTTCATCTTAAGCAATAGAGACTAATATATTCACAAAACAAATGGGTTGCGATGCCCTTGGCAAGAAAGAAAAGCGTTGCAGTCTCCTGACCTCTAAGTTCACGGTTAGAAACCTTATTTCGACATCATTTTATTCCCTGCACAGAGGAGAAAGAAATCCTGATATCAAAATAACTTAGGTTAAAAACAAAAGAGGGGTAAGGAGAAAGCAGAAAAATAAAGCACTTTTGATTTCTTTTTGGCACCTTTTGCAATCAATGCACTAGAAACCTCGCGAAGACATTCTATGATTCTATGGCATCTACTGACAATGAAGAGGTTTGGGTTTTTTTCTTTTTTTTTCCCCTGGAGCAGGTGTGAACGGTGCATCAGTTTTTTTAAATAAAATTTTGTATTTGACTTAAAAATCAGTTGGCTTCTGAAAAGAGAGGACCTTAGCAAGGCAACGGACAAGCTGCTAGTAACTGAATGTGCAACTGCTAATTGTCGGCGAGCACAACACACACCTCTCTCGCACCAGAAGATGCAAGGACACTTTGTTTTTGGAGACAGCGTTTTTCTTGAGATGCACTGATTTCGTTGTTGCAACCCCATTGAGAAATACAGAGCAGCTGTCAAAATGCATGCAATAAACAGTATATTAGACATTATTAATGCTCCTACTGCCCGCAGTTTATAGGAACAACACGGAAAGGAACAGCATCAAAAGCATTTTGAAATAGGTAACTCTGCCAGCTGGCCCCTCCTTAAGTGTTCTGCGGATCTTAATTTCAGTAATATACCAGCAGTATAACGTATCTAATAAATCTAGTGTTCTAAAATCTAGACTCTTTGTCTTGAAATAGCTTTTAATCCTGATTTTTCAGATTTGTGCTTCATTCAACTAATGAATATTTTTTTCTCTGACATACCACAATTGAGAGCAGAGCAAAAAATTAAACTCAGAATTAGGCGTTAATAAAAGACACCCAGAAGATTTGGATACTCAGACAAGAAGTAAGGTTAGGGCTACGATGAACTTTGCAAGCTGGAACATGCCCTCTGGTGGCTGCAGGTTGAGAGCATTTAAGGAGAGAAAAATTATGTTTGCTGGTGTAGTAAGGGTTGGTTCTTCACCGTATTTTACTGAAGTGTGGTAGATAAAGAGAAGATATGGATCTGTGTTAAACAGAAAAATCAGGTAGGATAGTGACAATTATTATTTTGAAAAAACAACATCTATTTTCTGATGTAAAACACTGAAATAATTACTACTTTGATTACTGGAGCAGCTGGCACAAGGGCACCATACTAAAAGAGTAGGTCAATGGGGGAATACTTAAGAAAGCTCAGTAAAATATCTTAAAAACATGACTATTTGGAAAGGTAATTGGGATCGGTTAGTTTAGAAAAAAAACCAGCAGGTTGACTGGGCAACAGTCTTCGAAAATGTCTAGAGCTGTTGCAAAGAGGAACCTCAGTGATGGCTCTTCATATTCAGGTAGGACAAAATGCACCTCAAGTGCTGTGTTCAGTTTTGGGCCCCTCAGTACAAGAAGGACATTGAGGTGCTGGAGCGTGTCCAGAGAAGGGCAACGAAGCTGAGGAAGGGTCTGGAGCACAAGTCTGATGGGGAGCAGCTGAGGGACCTGGGGTTGTTTAGCCTGGAGAAGAGGAGGCTGAGGGGAGACCTTATCGCCCTCTACAACTGCCTGAAAGGGGGTTGTAGCGAGGTGGGTGTTGGTCTCTTCTCCCAAGTAGCAAGCGATAGGACGAGAGGCAATGGCCTCAAGTTGCACCAGGGGAGGTTTAGATCGGATATTAGGAAAAACTTCTTCACGGAGAGGGTTGTCAAGCATTGGAACAGGCTGCCCAGGGAAGTGGTGGAGTCCCCATCCCTGGAGGTATTTAAAAGCCGGGCAGACGAGGCGCTTAGGGACATGGTTTAGTAGTGGACAGGTACGGTTGGACTCGATGATCTTAAAGGTCTTTTCCAACCAAATGATTCTATGATTCTATGAAAACAAACCAGGTTCACTTGCAACCAAAAGTATGAAAGTTAGACACCAGGTATTAAAAACTTTCAATAACAAGGACATGATTCCCTGCAGAAAACCACTCCAAGGAGCTTATTGAACTGCCTGCTTTAGAGATTAATGCCAACAGTGAGGCTCACCCCCGTGAGGGATGGTGGGTGTGTTCTTGCTCTGCTTCAGCCTGGAGAAGACAGGGGAGAAGCAGCAAACAGGTTTTGAAAGTCGCATCCAGCCTACACTTTTCTGCTCCTGTGTAGACATCGAGTGAGAATTTCAACAGAATCCATGTGATTTCATTCCTTAACTCGAGCTTTTTGCCATAAAGGCAGTACACTGACCTTAACTTTTTTTTTTTTAAATATTCTACAATGCTCCATTGATTCTTCCCAGACAATGACAATCAGATGTCACAGACAAAGGGAAATGAATGAAATCTGACACATTTCTTTAAAGCCTGCAGCAGCCTAGATTGTAAATAACTCCTGCTTTTTCTGCAGCACAAAGGTTGCAGACTGGCTGTCCCTGCGGACTCTGCTCTCTTCTCACTACTTAACAGACTTTCCAACACTTTCTTTTGTCCTGATAGCAATCTCTCAGCAGGACTTTTGGCAGACACATGTATTATATGTCAAAACTAAAGTGGAAATAACTGATGGGAAGCACAAAAATCTGATGGGAATAGTTATAATAAGGAAATGAATAAACATAAAAACAGTAAAATATAACCATGAAGAGATACAGCCAGAAAGCTTCTGAGCTGTTACTTGTCTAAGATGATCAGAAAGAGCCACTGTTCTCAGAGTTGTTTCATATTAATATAGATAGCATTAACATATGCTACACTTGGGTATATATGTTAATTTCATCTATTTACATTCCTATTTATTTTAATACTGTCAGAAAACAAAGCTCTCACAAGATGAGCTTCAGATGTGCTATAAAATGCATATAGTAGATTAATTTATGGAATACTATTTTATTTAGGAATCCACCGACCACAACTAGCACCTGGATAGCGTGTTTAGTATGAGTTACTATTGTACATCTGTTCCTGTAAATGCGTTTTGGCTTATACAACATATTTTAACACCCTCCATTATCTTTGTACTTAAGCAGTTCTATTCACAAAATGTTCTGCTTAGTAAGTGCTTATATACTTGGTGACTTAGTCACCACGCTTCTCAAAAAAACTCATATAAAATGAGCTTATTATAATCAACCTAGCTGGTATACTCATTTTGTCAGCAGCTCTGGTTAACACCATGTATAAATGGTGTTATTTATACAATTTGTTTTCCACAGTGCGTTTTTATTTCCCCAGCGAGACTAATATCTGTCTCATAACTAAAGGCAAATCACGTGGCTACTTACCTGTTAATGCTTCTCTGACCAGCAGCCACCTTCAGTTCCTCTCTCCATCACACACGGTCATCGCCAACCCTTCCTCGGTGTTTTCTCTGTAGCACCTTCCTCAGCTGATGCTCAAGCCTGACCGAGGAACACAGCTCACCACTCCTAAGGACAGCCACAGAGTCAGGGCTTGGAAACTCTCCATCGCTTCAGCTAACTTAAGAAAACAAATCATTTGGCAAGCGGAAATGTAATCCGGCTTTTTTTATGCTCAGTATGTGAGATCATATGCAAGAGGCTCTGAAGGTGCGGTTTTATAAATATATTGGGTACGATATGTGGCTACAATGCTTCTGGAAATGCTGATGATTTCCCTGAAATGTGGAGATGAGTTTTGCCCTAAATATTGTCTACACCCTTTCAAATGCAGACTCTTCCTGTGGCAGGACTGGGACAGAACGAGCAAGAAGAACCATTAAAGCTTGGGGGGGGACGGTGAAGATGGAAAGGCTGATGAGGAGAGCACATAATACATGTCTGAAGGATTATCTGGGACAACTAGGATGAGACGGAATTTAGAAATACATGGCTGACCAGGCTGCTAGCTTCAGAGTGATCACCTGGCAAAGATATTAATAGAACTTCAAAAAGAGTGATGGACATAGACTCCAAACGAGCAACGAAACAGAAAAAATAAATGCTCCCAGGAAGTATGATTTGAAGGACAGAGCCTTGGCACACCAAAATTTCGAGCCATGGTGGCACTGGACTTTGACAAAAGTCTCATTCAGGAATCCAGAATTACCTGGAATTCTGCCTCATCCAGCAGGAAAACAAATCAGTGTTTGGTTGTCTTTGTGCACATAATCCAGATTTCTGTGTTGCTTCTTTGGCTGCTTACTTCAGAGAAAGGTTTTTTTTCAGCCAACTAGAAATGGTATAGCCCAACTAAACCAGCTAGTCCTATCTAGTCTCCATTGGTGAAAAGCCCTTTATTTTTTCTTCTTCTACTCTATTCACAAAATAACTATACATTCTGTTTCAAAGCATAAAACTCTTCATTAATCTGTCTAGCTAAAACTAAAATTTAGTTCTAAAATATGGTCATGTGTTTTGAACTCATAGGTATCCCTTCTAATCACTGCTACTCATTGACTTCCCCGATTTTGCTGTTCACTGGACACTTAGTCAACCTCCAAGATAATGAATTCCTACAAAGAAAGACAGAAGTCACACTCGGAGCTATTACTTACTTACAATAATTCACAGAGACTAGAAATAACTTTATTTTCTATACTTACAAGTCAAACAGGCCTGCTGAAAAGCAATTACAAACTCAACATGCAGGTTCTTTTGCATTTACTGAAATGTGTTGATGCTGGAATGAGTAAGCTCCCCATTTATTTCCAATTAAAACAAAGAATGGTATTTTTTAGCACTGGTCACAGCTCTGCATTTTCTTACCACTATTGTACGCTCATTTATCAACAGACGATAGAACAAGGCCACCTTACTTTAGGTATTAACTCTCACAAACTAACTACACTAAAAAAACTCTTAAATAGTTTGTACTAAATTAAATATCTCTAAATTCAATAATTCTCAGTGACAACGTCTTATTAAATAAAATTGTAATAGCGATGAATTTTCAGCTCCACTGAAGTCAATGGCAAAATTTACAGAACTTCATCCTCAGACTCTATTCCACTTCTAAAACAGGGATAGAGGTATCAGTCATATATATATATATGAGTTCAGTAAGAGTCAGAAGCCCAGCGTGCCGTGGTGCTGCAGTTCCAGTGGAGGTCAGAAAGTCAAAGCACCGTTTCAGAATTCACAGGAAATGGTC
Organism: Balaeniceps rex; assembly: GCA_013401315.1. Taxonomy (NCBI): domain Eukaryota; kingdom Metazoa; phylum Chordata; class Aves; order Pelecaniformes; family Balaenicipitidae; genus Balaeniceps; species Balaeniceps rex. The sequence goes on along the minus strand of VYZW01036703.1, from coordinate 51,297 downwards.
ATTTACCTTTAGTGGTCACGCTAACGACAACTTCAAGCTGTACTCAATTTTCAGTTTTATACTTATCTCACTGTTCTTTAACTGCAGTCCTTAAAAGCTCCCCAAGAGAAAGAGAGCATCAGATAAAAGTCTAATACAGCTCTAGAAGGCATATCAGTAACAAATACTGGGCACAAAAAGATGGAGCTCTTCAAGAACTCTCAGTGGTGACGTAAAGTCTGCTCCCTTGTCATTTAACAGAAACGTTAACTTCTCCAGGAGCACAGCGAGGCCATCATTAAATGGTTTTGATAATCTTTAAGATTTTGCAAGTCATATTGGAATTCCTCTGTGCCCATTACCTGATTTTATATCATATCTAAAGGTTTTCTCATTTATTTTGGTTTTAAGCCATATGGGCATCACGGCTTTTCAACACATTGTGTAGGCAGAAAATGTTATACTATTTGACATTTCACTGAGTGGCAAGAGTATTTTCTCCACAGAAAGGAACTCTTTATAATAATGTTCATAAGCAGTATTCAGTGGTTCTCCTGTGGCAATAGGTTTAGGTAAGACATGGACAAACTAGGTTGTACAGTATACAGAAACTTCTCAGTACCAGGCAACAGATAAACACATACCAGATATAATGCTGACAGAAATAATCAATTTTGTTGCAGACTGGGAGCAGATCAATACAATACATCCCTATTAATAAAACATAAAATTGCTTTTTAAAATTACTGTTGAAGCTGTACTCTATATCAATAACATTACAATGATCAAAGAGATATGGAAAAAAAAAGTTAAATCCTCAATGCACTTGAATCCCAAAATTCTTACGTCTGTTCCATATAAAAATCAACGATTAATACTATTGGTCAAATGTTTAAAATTAAATCAAGCCCATGAATGATAGGAGATGTAACCCTCAGAGGGTAAAACTGACTTTGGCTCCTTTCTGGGGAAAAACACCTACATATATATTCTTGAATAAGAATCTTGCTTCAAAGGTTAACAGGACACTGGAAGTTGCTTCAAGGTAAATACTAGCTCCTGTTATCCAAGAAGATAAGAAACACAAATGCATTGGTATTGTTACGATGTTGTAATACGTTACTGAATTATACAACAGTGTTATTTCCCAAAATTCCTATAACTTGTATGACTTGATAGGGACACAGACTGCTAATGACAACATTCATATATCAGATAATAAAGTGCTTTCATAAAGCAGCACAACTTCTTGTGTTGCCAACAGAAGTATTTAGTAAAATGTTATTAAAGATGTTAACCCGTGAGCTGCTGCACCATAAACAAAACAGTCAGTAAAAATGCGGGAATATATTTAAGTCTTCCCATACAATTCTGCAGAAAACAATTGCAACAAAACCCAGCAGTGGTACCTCATGTCCTTTTTTTAGCATAGTTCTGAAATGTGCACTGAAGAGCTATAGGATAAACCTTCTAAGCTCTATTTCACATTAGTGATGTGCATTAAAATATCCACTCTTTTTAGACAAAGGATAAGGCTTATACCAAAAAACCACCATGCAACTTGGCTGCGTATCTTTGGTATATTTGTAGTGCAACTATTCTGTTTCATGTCCAATGGGGAAAGTTTTCCAAAGCTCTGCATCCCCTACCGTTGAGAACCTACTATGAACTCCTACATTCACTAGGACCTCAGCCACTAACCTGCTGCTTTAAACAAATGAAGAATGTGCAGTGAAAAATCATTTCTTCCTGTTTTTAAACATACTACTGAAATAAAACTAAACCATGCCAGATTTCACGTTAGAAAGTAACAGCACGTTTCAATTCTCTTGCAAGAGTTTAGGAGCATACAAATGCGAGCATAAATTTCATGGCAATTTTTAACAACAGATATCCAAGGTGCTACTTGAAAACATTTGTAATTTAATTATTGTTAATCTAGATTTAGTCAACCTTTGTCTCTACAAAAAAGACACCTGTTTTTCATTTTGCTTAGACACTTAGAATTATTCAAAATGCATAGAAAGGCTAGAACTACTTAATTAAAATATATTGCAAGCATGTTTTTCTAAACTTATATTGCTAAAGCCTTGCTGTATTGTAAGTTTTATTGGAGTTGGCCTTTAAACACAGTACCATGTATTCACACAAGCCTGCTATATACCTGGATTTCACACTGCTATTTGAGTAGGCATACCAACACACAACTATAGTACACATCATCCAGTGGCAGTGCAATAAAACGCAGCGTCATCGAAATGCTATTTAATGATTTTTCAACTTCTGAATAATAACATTCTTTCTGAACAGGTCTGTCCAACCAAACTTGCATATTGCTGAACACTGGCTTCGTCGCTTGGGCCCTTCCTTCTTTTCTTATACACACTGTAAGGCATCACGGTTCTCTTGTGAAGTACTCTCACTCTGCCCAGTTCCTTAACATGACCTTCATCAACTGCAAAGAGAATCAGAGAACACAAAAATTAGTTGTGTATATTGTCCATATGATCTTAATTTA
>VYZW01036703.1:31737-48319 GCA_013401315.1 Balaeniceps rex | reverse complement strand
CCAAAATTCTTACGTCTGTTCCATATAAAAATCAACGATTAATACTATTGGTCAAATGTTTAAAATTAAATCAAGCCCATGAATGATAGGAGATGTAACCCTCAGAGGGTAAAACTGACTTTGGCTCCTTTCTGGGGAAAAACACCTACATATATATTCTTGAATAAGAATCTTGCTTCAAAGGTTAACAGGACACTGGAAGTTGCTTCAAGGTAAATACTAGCTCCTGTTATCCAAGAAGATAAGAAACACAAATGCATTGGTATTGTTACGATGTTGTAATACGTTACTGAATTATACAACAGTGTTATTTCCCAAAATTCCTATAACTTGTATGACTTGATAGGGACACAGACTGCTAATGACAACATTCATATATCAGATAATAAAGTGCTTTCATAAAGCAGCACAACTTCTTGTGTTGCCAACAGAAGTATTTAGTAAAATGTTATTAAAGATGTTAACCCGTGAGCTGCTGCACCATAAACAAAACAGTCAGTAAAAATGCGGGAATATATTTAAGTCTTCCCATACAATTCTGCAGAAAACAATTGCAACAAAACCCAGCAGTGGTACCTCATGTCCTTTTTTTAGCATAGTTCTGAAATGTGCACTGAAGAGCTATAGGATAAACCTTCTAAGCTCTATTTCACATTAGTGATGTGCATTAAAATATCCACTCTTTTTAGACAAAGGATAAGGCTTATACCAAAAAACCACCATGCAACTTGGCTGCGTATCTTTGGTATATTTGTAGTGCAACTATTCTGTTTCATGTCCAATGGGGAAAGTTTTCCAAAGCTCTGCATCCCCTACCGTTGAGAACCTACTATGAACTCCTACATTCACTAGGACCTCAGCCACTAACCTGCTGCTTTAAACAAATGAAGAATGTGCAGTGAAAAATCATTTCTTCCTGTTTTTAAACATACTACTGAAATNGCAAGCATGTTTTTCTAAACTTATATTGCTAAAGCCTTGCTGTATTGTAAGTTTTATTGGAGTTGGCCTTTAAACACAGTACCATGTATTCACACAAGCCTGCTATATACCTGGATTTCACACTGCTATTTGAGTAGGCATACCAACACACAACTATAGTACACATCATCCAGTGGCAGTGCAATAAAACGCAGCGTCATCGAAATGCTATTTAATGATTTTTCAACTTCTGAATAATAACATTCTTTCTGAACAGGTCTGTCCAACCAAACTTGCATATTGCTGAACACTGGCTTCGTCGCTTGGGCCCTTCCTTCTTTTCTTATACACACTGTAAGGCATCACGGTTCTCTTGTGAAGTACTCTCACTCTGCCCAGTTCCTTAACATGACCTTCATCAACTGCAAAGAGAATCAGAGAACACAAAAATTAGTTGTGTATATTGTCCATATGATCTTAATTTATGCAGCTAACTTCAATATGCACAATGAAAACTGTATGAAGTAATAAAACCAATCTGCAGATGAACAGCAGATGAAAGCAAGAGCTGATCTACCGAGCCGTCTTCTTGAATCATGGTTGAAAACAAAACCTAGCTTGCAAAGTAACTGTATTTGTGGTGTGTGAAAAAAATAAATCATGCATCACACATTTCTAATGGTGATATATAGCGTTTCTGAAAATACCTCTACTGCTGTATTTTAAAATTCATGTTCATTTAATGCTTGCTGGAGCCCACTGCCAGAAGTGAAACTCTATCTGGGAAATACTTTTGAACACAACCGACCAGAAGAGACTTGCTGTTATTGCCATATTGCACTTAATTACTACACCGCTTGCAAAATCCACCAGCACAGAGCACTCCCTTTTCCCAATTGTGAAAAGCGTATTAAAACCAGCAAGAAGCCTCCATACCGTTTGCCTTAGGTAAGCATCAGGCAACAAACTACCTTCCCAGGTGAAACTCCCTGGCCCTCCAGCCCCCACCTTCTTTTCCTCATTTCTACTGGTTTGAGTTTCTCTATTAGAATGAGGTTAAACACGTGCCCTTACTTCAAGTCTGATCTCCGAGCTCTGCAGACCGACAGAGTTAGAAGTGCAAGCACTAGCTGGGTAGGCATGACGCAATTCCTCAAGCTTTCAAAGATACCCACACCATAGTTGAATCTCATTAACCTCACCTACAGACCCCTTGTGACTTAATTTAACCAGAACCATACACATAAGAGCATCATTGAACAAGTTAAAACTTCCTTATTTTTATGAATCCAATTGATGCTACTATTGCTGAACAATAATGTTCTATAGCCCCCACGTGTCAGAAAAATTGGCCCTACGGTGTAGAAAACCCTTTAAAGAAAGTGAGAGAACATGCCACACGCCTAAGACCATGCAGGATAAATTAATAAAATTATAAAATACAAGTAAAAGAAATCTTGGAGTTTTCTGAACTTCATTTTTAAAAAGCCACCAACATAAGAGTCAACTTAAACACAGAAGCTGAAATATGAGTTTGAGAATAGAACCATATAAATTCAAATAGTAACAGAGATGCTTACTAGGAGGTCAGCATCTGGGGACATAAACAATGCAAAGACTCAATCTTTTTTTGGCCTCAGGACATTGTTCTGACTGAAGAGACAGCACAGGTTAAGCATCATTGCTTAGCTTTAAGTACTGCATCAATCTGCCCCAAATTAAAATATTTTATATGTTGATGTACTTGCTTCGTTTAGGTTAGAACATTTAAGGCTCCTTGAACAGGACTCAAAATCAAACCAACTGCTGTGGAAAACCAGGTAATCCAAATAGTTACTTCATGGGCAAAAATAGTTTTGTTGTTTGGTTTTTTTTTAATAAGAGAAAAAACAGAGGTAGAACTTTCTCAGCAAGTTTCACAAATGGCGACAGAGCCACAGTGCAGAGGATAAGACACTAGCTCAGGGAAGCAAATTGGTCACCAAGTCCTGTCTTACTTTTTCTTTTTACATACCTGAAGCTCACTAGGCTTGCCACAGGTAAGCTAAGCAATTTGTCTGGAAGAATCTGAAAAAATCTTTAAGACAAATCTCTATTCAAATGTAGCCCTTACTATAGAAAAGCTTAATATTCTTTATGCTTTATTAAAGACAAAGGAGGTCATTAAATGCTTTTCTTTGCAAGACATTCTTAAGACCCTGCCCTTATTCATCCACAGAAATGCCTCATAAACATTTTTCTGCTGATTGCCTGAATTTAGTACGTGAAACTTAACGAAGCCTGCTTTACGAAGTTTAGAATGACTTCATTACTTTTATCTGTGTTTTGATTCCTAACATGAAAGCACAATGTATTTCTTAAGACTTAACTAGGAAAACATGGTTTGAAGGAAGAAAATCTGAATAGTACTTGCTAAGATTGCATTCTCCACTCATTATTGTTGGCAATTGCTTTAGATAAACACCCAAGTCAAAAACACTTTATGGCTTTCTCTCTCTCTTTGAAATCCATTAGGTTTTTGATGTGTGGCCAACACTTTTCTGATATCCCAATAGGTTGTTTTTACTGCCAGCCCTACTGCCTCTTCTGTTACATCCTCCTCATTTCTGAAAGTTCACCAAGGAAAAATTTGCAAGTTTAGCTTCTGGAGATGACACAAGTGTAAAGTTATTTTAACTTCTTAAATTTGAAAGTTTATATTTACGGCACCTCTAGGCTGACTGTAAGTTTGTGTCCTGAAATGGATTTACGCCAAGCCTATCCTTCATAGTCTCGTGCCAAAAGCACTTTCAAAGCTGTTCACTACTCGCTGTTCGATACTCATTGCTTTCAAATACTACTGAAGCCTGATACTCTGGATGAGCTCATCTTTTGGCTTGTAGTGTTCCTGGCCCCAGATTCAATTTCTTACAGCAACTAAAGCTACTGTACCTTCAGCTTCACTGTAGCCTTACTGGCTCAGCTGAACTCTGTTCTTGTTGCTCACCATTTATACCCTTACTCCACTTTTACTCGTTACATCAAGCGCAGTTGGTGCATTATCCTTCTCGCAATCTGGCCCACGCTAGCTCTAGCTGTGCAGCTATATGAAACAGTTATTACGATGAGGCTTCTAGCAAATTTGTTAAGCAGTGCAGCCAAGTGTTTTCTGGGGAGAAGTAAGGCTTGCCAAACCATGCTGTAGACCAGTCCTTTCTTGGACTGCGGCACAGGTTTATAACGCAACCCTCAAGCAGGAGAAGGCTCTCCCAGAGCAACTGAGAAAATGCCAATATCTTGAAAAAAATCACTGTAATATAAATACTCCAGACATGTTTTAAGCTTAACACACAGTATAAACTACGTATATAAAGACTTGGTAATGAGTTTATCATCAGGAAAAGTTTAAACCCAGATATGTTTGGTCTTACAAACTTACATTTGATTGACTGTATTTATATTTCTTCTACACATTAAGGTTGATTCCAGATTCTTCAAATAAGGTTTAAAAGGCAGAAAAATAATAGTCCTTAAAACTTCCAAAATGTCTTTACAAAGATTACCTGTTTTAGTGAACATTTTTCCATTGACTCCCTCCAAAATCAAAACTTTAATCATAAAAATAATCTTCTGTAAATGTACTTAAATATATATGTTAAACTCTATCTGAAAAAGAAACCTTTTACTGAAATGTTAAGTATCAGTAAAATAATCTCAGGTACATAGTTAAGCTTTTAGAGAAGGAGAATAGGAACTTGTGTTACCATAATAACAAATCCCTAGGTTAAAATTCAGCCACCTTTCAATCACTACTGCTCTGGAGGCAACACCATATGAATTCAGGAAAGCACACCCTTTATTCATGATTTAAACTTAAGCAGAATGGCTTTAAGAGAATTTAATGGAAAATAAAAACAGGTTGAGCTCCGGTATTGCTTAAAAAGAAATCACCCCCCCAAAAAGAAGAATTAAATATCTGTTCCTGCTGAGTGGCACATGAGAAAGTTCGCTTTATATTTAAGAAGATGCCAACTGACTTCTAACACCCCTTCTCTGTGTGACTGATGCTGGGATACAGCAACTGGGAGCAATCCCAAATCAAAATGAGATCATATACTCTATTAAATGAAATTGCTTGTTGAAAATAAGAAAAACATCTCTATCAATAAGTATTATTTCCGTGCTTTATTAAAGCAATTTCAGTTAGTGACTTCTATTTCCGGAAGGACCCAGACTGATCAGATAGTAGAAAAATCTGTTAGGGCAACTTTAATCATTATTGTAAGTAATGAATGCAATATTGTTACCACTAAAAAGCTAAAAAAGTTTATTTTCTCTCTTTCTCATTTTATACCTCCTGAGTCTCCCACTAACCTCTGCTTCTCCTCACAAGTAGTTGCTGCATTAATTTACAGAAATCTCAAACCAGATAAAATCATGGGTTCAAAGACAAAATTTCTTTCGCAAGTGCATAATTGTTGGATGCCTCATCAAGTTATAATTTACAGCCAGTTAATTTTCTAAGGCTTGCTTCTTTAGCCATCACCCCAGTCCAGCCCTCCATGACTAAGACCAGACCTTGTACGCCACGGTTTCAAAGACTGTGCCACGCAGCTCACGTGGTAAGTTGCTTCTTAGGAATACTGTAGAAACCATCCTCCTGTAAGTCCACGTTTTGTTCATTTAAGTGAGTATCACTGAGTCCTGGGCCATATTTTTATGATTTTTTATAATTTTTTACAATTTATCTATTTCTGTGCATTCTCTCCTGACACCTCTGGAACCTCTTCATCTTTATCATTTGAAATGACCAGATTTGGTGGAAGCAGTTCTAGTAACAAAGAGTGTTATAAATGAGCAATAGTACTATAAGGAGGTATGCCACTACTAATGTCCATTTGAATTTTTGGGACTTTGCCTTTGTATCTATGAAGATTATCTTCTCATGGAGCTGTTGATTAATTGTAGTCTACAGAAGAGACACTGTCACTTCACATATAAAACATACAAGATTTAACCCCATAATTCAGTTACATGTATCGATATAGTTTGCATGGTAGATACATAAAAAACCTAAACTTCAAAAAAATCAATTCTGTAGATTGAAAGTACCTGTCATTTTAGGGAACTGAGCAACTGTGGATGGCAACTGTCTTTTTTTACAGAAATATCATCCTGTAAGTCTCAAAGCTAAAAAAAAAACCCTGAATTCTTGTTGCATAAATTAACTGTCACTTCTTTCTCTTCTCCCCTATAGTCCTAAAACAGCAAGTTATTTATATAGCATTCATCTACTGAAATTTGAATACAGGAGGGATTTCATATATAATTCAACCTTGCCACCGTGACCCCATAAAAAAATTGCAAAGATTGCAAAGAGGTGTTAAAATTCTTTGTTCCCACCCCATACCACTATTAAACGCAATTCATAAAGGGAGGATTTCTTTTCCCAAAAAACAAAGCACATCAGCTAAGTTGCTAAGTATCGGTAAAAAACAAAGTGAAAAGTAGAAGTGATCTAAAGACCTTCTATGTAATTTGTCTTGGCAGATGTCAGGCAGATATTGGCTTGATTTCTTGGCCCAGCCAAACACACGCACCTTCATCCAAAGCATAGGCAACATTGCTGAGCGACACTGAGTAATAAGCTAAAGGTAACAGCAGTGGTCTTCAAAGGCAACCTCATCCAGCAATCACCCCAGAAATACTTTTATACTCAAGGGACTAAGAGGAACGTGAAGAGCAGGCAGTCTGACATACTCCTGTACAATTCAGTTTTTACTTCTTCGCACAAACCAAACCAACTTCCCCTCAAAACTGCAAGCTCCCTCCCGAAACCAAAACATGAGTTTCAAATGCTGATATGCATTCCTGCTGAAATAGCAACATAAAATAAGGAGGAATTATTTTACTGTTTTTATTCACAGCAATAGCAAAATGGGCATCAGCACGCATCTGAATTTGTTTCTTACAGCGTAGGAATTGATTAGCGTTTTTATAAAATTATTTTGGGAAGCCGATATCAAAATATTTGTATTCTCCAAGTGCATTAATCTTTATTATTACTACCTAATATAAGTTGACGTGAAAAACAGCTACATCTGGTCAGAAAGCCGGGTAGGCACGTGCAAAGCCGTACAACTGAGACTCGGCGAGCGGAGAGCGAGCTCTGCAACAGCCTGCTGCAACTCTACGCAGGCTCGGAGCCAACATAGCGTTGAAAAAAGTCTGATGGTTCAAAGGTTTTTGTAGCAAAGTATTACTAAACCAGCTTTTTGGCGGTGGCTGATTTGGGTCAAGCTGGTTTTGATCAATAGTGATTTGGAAAGACAGCCTGCAGCGGCAGCGTTCCGTGCTGCTCTTCAGAGCCACGCGTGACGGATGCGGAGTCAATGGTACCTCTTCCCTCATCCCCTTGAATATACTCCTCACAAACATGACATTTTTAAATTTGTCGGGGGCATAATCTAGAGATGCAAGCAAGCTAACGTTTTTGTTAAAGTACATTTTTCCATTTATAGGAAAATAAGTGAAGAAATCATTAAAAATAAGTGACAAATTTATTGACTTTATTATTTTTTAAGTAGGAAAAAAGACAACTGCCAATTTAAAAAAAAACCACATTAGTCACAGGAAAATATTTTTTACATTTTCTGTACAGAATGGACTCAGAATTAGTAAGAAGCCTTACTGAGGTCTGGTATTTCTAACTCAAAAAAGAAACATGGCACTCCTGCTAATGCTAATGTCTGAAACGACACTGGTTCTGATCATAAGTTTCAGTTTTCTTAAACGCTACTTAAACCCCCTGGAACAAAGAAAGTATTTGGCCATCTTCACTTTGTGCTTCTGCATCCATGCTACACAGAGAACCTGGGTTTTATTCTCTCCATAGCAGGATGAAACAGTGGAAGGAAGAAAGGAAAGAGGCAAAGAACCAGTCCTAATTCAAAATTGAAAATATTTAAAACTGTGCCATTAACTGAAACCTGTGATTCACTTTGAAAGCAGTCTCTGAAGGAAACTCTCACATAAATAACTCACATTATAAACTAGTTTCCATTTTGCTTAAAAATGGAATCTCAGGAAAACTATTTTTACCTCTAAACATTAAATCCACAGAAAAAAAGTACGAAGATTAACACTTGACAACGGCTGTACTCTCAGACTGACAGCCCAAAGGGGATGCTTCGGTTTTGGTTTTGTTTCAAGTTGCTCTCAGTTTTTAATTGCCAATTTTGAAGCAGTTAGGACTTGCATCGTTTTTAAAGACACACACAGTGTTCACATTTTCCAAATCAAAGAAAAATAACAGGTTTAAAATTTAATTTACAAGCAGTTAAAAAGTTTCATGATAACCAAGCTTTCAAAGTAGGTGTAAAAATGATCAAAAGAAGCACCCATCCCTTGCTGGTTACGCTACGGCAATGTTAATTTATTTGAGAAACACTACAGCCTTGTCGAATTTTTTTTGAAGAGAAGCTACATCTGGTTTACATGACCTTGTCACAGTTGAAGACCAATGATTTTAAAACAAAGACACTTTAAAAGGAAGAAACAAATTAACTTTTCAAATTTTATGACTGAAATATAGGAGATATTAATTACTGGAAATAGAAAATGTTTCCACCTCAATCAGAAGTCTAATGTATCTGACCTTTGAATTTAAGCTCGTTTCTTACTCAGTTTAAAGCTTTATTTCTTTTCCTTCACCAGCAAAGCATAGGAAGTCATCCTCAAAACCAAACCAGACAAGACCCAGTGACAAGATAAGCAATACCCATTAACAGTAATATTTATATAAAACAGGGAGCTGAAATGTGTTTTTTCTCATATTGCTTCTTTCATACTAGACTCATACATTAAGAAATATTAGACCAGTAAGCCTTGGGGTATAAAATTACTAACTTGAACCAAAATAAGAGTACAGTTAAAATGAAGTGTAAACAACAACAACAACAAAAATTCAATGAAAAGAATTGTTGATTAAAACCAGAAAGCACAAGTCACAAAAGAAGTACAGTACAGTGTTCAGGATATTCTCAATCAGCCAACTCTTTGCATTTACTCTAACAAGAAAATTTGAAATCACTATTCAAAAAGAGAACGTTTCTAAAGGGAAAAATGCACCTTATCAAAATATTATCAATGATCCTTAAAACGTGAAGACGGAAGAAGTACAGTTTTACAAGTATAATTTATAGGGAACCTTAAAATGGGTAAAGACAGGACGTTACAACAAGGGCAAATCCTAAAGACATCTTACGAACCAAACTTTTGGGCTTCGTGCCTGAAATCATACAACTGGTTTACGATTTGCAATTCAATCTTGAGAAGCAAGCAGCCTAATCACTTGACAAACGCATTCAAATTCCGCTAAGCCTGCTGTGCCACACGGAAACAATAACTCATTGTGTTTTGACTCTTATTATTCTAGTAGTAAACATGAATAGGGGCCAATGGAAAACATTTCCCGTGAATACAGCAATTCATAGCACTTCTCATTTTCAGCTGTAATTCACAGCAACCTGCGAAGGCTTCGGCTTACCTGCAAATACAATCCTTTGACTACATTGCCTAATGCTAACATCCAAGTACAGCCTGCTGGTTTTGACACATTTGAAAGAGATGTACATAAAAGAGGTGGGCCTGTGTGAACCTTATGAGGTTCAACAAGGCCAAGTGCAAGGCCCTGCACCTGGGCCGGGGCAACCCCCGATATCAATACAGGCTGGGGGATGAGGGGATTGAGAGCAGCCCTGCGGAGAAGGACTTGGGGGTACTGGGGGATGAAAAGCTGGACATGAGCCAGCAGTGTGCGCTTGCAGCCCAGAAGGCCAACCCTATCCTGGGCTGCATCCCCAGCAGCGTGGCCAGCAGGTCGAGGGAGGGGATTCTGCCCCTCTGCTCTGCTCTGCTGAGACCTCACCTGGAGCCCTGCGTCCAGCACTGGAGCCCTCGGCACAAGAAGGACATGGAACGTTTGGAGCGGGTCCAGAGGAGGCCACAAAAATGCTCCGAGCGCTGGAGCACCTCTGCTATGAGGACAGGCTGAGAGAGTTGGGGCTGTTCAGCCTGGAGAAGAGAAGGCCCCGGGGAGACCTTAGTGCGGCCTTGCAGTGCTTAAAGGGGGCCTAGAGGAAAGATGGGGACAGGCTTTTTAGCAAGGCCTGTGGTGACAGGACAAGGGGTGATGGTTTGAAACTAAAGGAGGGGAGATTTAGGCTGGATAGAAGGAAGAAATGTTTTACACTGAGGGTGGTGAAGCCCTGGCACAGGTTGCCCAGAGAGGTGGTGGAGGCCCCATCCCTGGAAACATTCCAGGTCAGGTTGGCCGGGGCTCTGAGCAACCTGATCTGGTTAAAGATGTCCCTGCTCACTGCAGGGGGGTTGGACTGGATGGCCTCTAAAGGTCCCTTCCCACCCAAAGCATTCTATGATTCCATGAAAATAATAAGTATAAAATTCCCAGTTTATTTATGAGGAGCTCCATATAATACAATGATTCTAACCTACCTCAATTTATTATCCTGCAAGATGGTGACTGAGAAATGGATACCAAAGGGCTAGATTTAAATGATATTGATATTTCTCCAAGGACTTGCTTTTCTGGGATGCACTGCAAAAAAGACTAGTAGTACCTGGGAAAACTTTAGTTAAATGAGATCAAACAACTTCCTACCTGAAAACACTATCCAGTTTGCCTCCAAAGTCAAGACACTAAGGTAAAAAAAAAACGATGGAATATAATCTAGCAGATGGTACATTGAGAAAGATAACTGTTTCACTTTTAGATGCTCCTCCAGAAGACAAAATGAACGAGTCAATTCTTCTGAAGTTGTATCTCTGACACTATTCTTGATGACTTCAGATACAAGAAATGAGAATGTGAATTGCCAGTGAAGAATATTAACTGCATACCCAGGAGGCTTTTGTGTTTGTTTGGGTTTTTTTGTTTGTTTTTGTTTTTTTTTGTTTTTTTTTTTTCTTTTTTATTGTTTTTAATACCCTTTTTGGTCATCCAGGCAACTTTCAATTATGCGTTCAGTTTAAAGGTACCGTGCATATGAAGGCCAGAAGCAGATCTGCAGCAGGTACAGCTAGGTTTTAAATGCATGAACACCGTGAGACCCTAGCTCTGTGCGTGGCCCTGCGGACTATCTCCCTAAACTAGGTTCTGTGACTGCAGGACCCAGGCAATCAGCAGACTGCACAAGGTAGTTTTGCAGATCCACACTAGCTAGGTCAAGTTTATATGCTCATTCATTTCCCAACTCATTTTTGCTGGGCTCTACAGGCATTTCTAATACGTGAGTCTAATAACGCTGAGTTCTATGAAGGTTTATTTTCTCTGGGTCAGCATCGATGAGACTGACCAAGCTTTATCCTAAGTTTTTTTGTTCCTCAAAGTAACCGATTTATTCGGAACAACACAGGAACGTTCAGTATTTTGAGCTGCTCACTCCTCTTTAGAGACAGAACGAAAAATGATGGTCAAAATCGAACCAGCCCTTGGAAAGAGCAAATGAAAGCAACTCTCTAATTCCTTGCTAATAGGGAATCAAAACTGCACACGTATCTTTCCAGAGAGTTTAGCAAGGTACCTGTCATCTCAAGAACATCATCAGAAATGACTCATTTACCGTTGGGAGAGACACACTAAACATGCTGTTAAATCTGTGAATTAAAGGTTGAGAATACTAAATTAGGGATGCATCGTAAATAGAAAAGATGAGGGATGGAAAGCAACTGCCACACAAATACTTCCTATTAGGGATGAATGAAATATTTCATTCATTTCTCATGAAAAACATGAATAAATATTTTCCTTAGAGAAACACAGAATATTTACCTCATTACTAACTCTAGTAGAACTTTAAAACTAGTAACTACACTGACATCTCAAACAGAACAGCTTATTCCATCTAGTTCCTGAACGTATTTTGCATAAGAAAAACCAGAAACACTACCATAAACCACATTTTCATTTCAACTGGTAGCTAAAATACCTTGTAATTCAGTAAGATTTACCCAAGAAGCCAAATACTCAACTCCACTAAAATCAGTAATTTTCTAACTACAAAGTGACACTGATGAGTCAAAGTTTTGTAGCACAAACGGTGCCTAAGACGACGTACTGACCTTCATGCCTGGGTGAGAGCAAATCATGACTGTCCTTCCCGGTATCTGAATTTCTGCAGCATCCACTGATGGCAAAGCTGACATTTAGGATATGTAAAAGTGTTTCAGACTTTATTTTTCATGTCAAATTAATTTTACAAGGGCTAACAATGGAGGAATAGCGTTACTGCCTCATTTTATATATTTTAAGAGTCATTTTGCATTGCACAAACAAATTAAGAAAACACACTTTGGAACTTTAATAGGCCATCGTCACTCTCTGGATATTTAACCTTGCTTCCAGAGAAAGAAAAACATTTTTTGTGGCTGAGATAGAAATATTAATTAAAATAAAGGGAATTTTAGCAATTCTGGATTTTTTCTTAATTCTATTTTATAAATATATTTCCATATTTCCATCACATTTATGCAAGAATAAAAAACGTTGGCAGCTTCGTTCCTTTTTCTGAAGCAAAATCTTCTCATGGGACTGACCCCAAGCCAGCTGATAGTGAAGGGGTACCCAACAAGGACTTCAGACTTTCACAAGAAGGCTTCCCAGGAGGCAGTTCCACTTTCAACCAGACTTCCAGGGACCTTTAATCGCAGGTTTTAATGACACTTCGAGCCAACAGCAAAATGCAGTACTGAGCCCCAAGCTTACAATGACAGTAAAACCAGTGGACTAAGAGATAGTACGAAAGACAAAAGTTACAGGGTTATGCTCTAGGGAGTTACAGCTCCAAAAAAATGGGATGGAAACAGGAGAAAAACTGAAAGAGTAAGAGAGTTAAATGCTATTCATTAAAATACTTGAACTGTATAGAAGCGAAAAGGGCAAAAAGCACTAAGAGGATCTTTCAAAAAGAAGGGCAAAGCAAAGTCCTCGTTAAGATTGAAATATGAGAAGGAGGAAAAAAAACAAATACAAGAGTCAAGCTGAGAATTACAAATGCAAGCGTTTCCATGAAATAGGCAAAATTGAAGCAATTGGCAGTAGCTTATCAGCTAAATAAATCAGATTACAGCAATCAATTCACTGGCTAAATTAATTAAAACATGGAATCAATTATGTTGCATGTGAAAAGTCGGGATGATGTCACCAGAGCAGAGAGTAAACATGTTCTGAGGCACCGAGGATCGTTACAAAAGGTCTGACCCTGGAAAAACCTTGCCGTGGTGGCTGGTGGTGTGTGGCTGCGCTGGGACTCAGTACATGCCTGTGGTGTCGCTTCCACAGCTGCTCTGTATCTGCACCTAATTACAGCTTTTAACTTTTATCACATTTTGAAACTAATCCCATATGCTAGTTATCCTCGGCATGAAATAAATCTGCATGATTGCTCTACTTATCCCACGTTATTTAATTCTTAATTTCTTGTTCTTGTGTTTCTAACACCTTCCAAGTATGGAAAATGATTCCTACAAGATTTGGCAGCCCTTGTCCTTCCCGGCATTCCCCTGAATCTTCATCAACTAATGAGTTCACTTCTGGTCCAGTCACAAAAAAGAGCAGAATTATTCTGTTAGAGAATCAAATGTCACAACATTCAAATGATGGAGGAGTATCTTGAGCACACAACCATCTAAGGTTCATCTCTTCAATGCGAGAAGTATGCCAGGTTATCTTTATTTTGCAAGCAAAGTCCTAAAAAAATGATGTAATTTCAAAATATATCTGTTCGTTACACAATCTCTATGACGGTCATTTTGGATTAAAACATATTTTGGGAATTTTGCAGTCCAAGCCAAATGCTTCATGAACTACACTACAAGATGGTGCTTCTTGAGGGGTGTTGGTGTACTCTGCCACATGTATGTCAGAAGCAGATATGTTTAGAATATCAATAAATACGAGCTTTTAAATCACAAATATTTAGCAAAGTTTGAGATTTACTAGAGCAACGCAAAGTGGAGTTTATATTATGACTGTACTTCAAATCACATTTTAAAGACCTTTCTGTCTTTGCAATTGATTGTTTTGGGAGACTCCGTTGCAGAGCTGATGGTTCAGTGTAATTCCTAACCCACAAGCCAATTTATCAGTGCCAGTTGTTTAGGACCCACAAATTAGGTTAATAACATTACCTTTTTATTACAGAAGCACTGGAATATTTAAGCATATTTTTGCACATGAGGCTAAAACCCCATGCCAGTCATTTCAATTTAATCCAAACATATTAAAAAGTGAGGGGAAAAATTTGCCTGGCTACACCTTATTGGCACTATCTGCATTGTTTAAATATCTTGTATGCTCAAGGATCACACTGGATTTAGCAATATGCATTCTGATGATTCCAAGTGTTTAGAAACTTAATTAGAAACAAACTTGTCAGATGTGTCTCTTCTAGAGAAGCTGCTAAAAATAATTTTTATGTCTGTCTTTTTCTTGGTTCTAGAATTCAAATTTATTACCTATAGCTCTGATAAGATAGCGGAAAGTTAGTTCTTTAGAAGAAATTAGTTCACGAACTATCAGAATTTATTTAAACTGTCTCCTGACTCTCCAAAGTACACAACAGTGTATTTTTAAAAAATTATAACCAGCAGTTGTTTTAGAGCAGACCGGCAATGTCTCCCTAATCAGATGATTGCACAGTTCTAAACAATTTCTTTAATGCTTTCCATCTGTGATAGTTTTGTGACTACATTTTCATCGTCTCAAGAACTTCAGCGCATTTATCCTCATAAACATTAATCTGCATCACCCTACCCTCATAAACATTAACGTATACTGTCTTCTGCATTAATCCATCTGACTAGATTCAAAGATGCAACACTACACGTAGACATTACTTTGCCAGGGATCTAAACTATCAGTTGTGACCAAATGGCAGCTGCAATTCACTTTATGGATACAAATATGTGAGCGTGGCTTTTCCGTTAAGAGAGGGAGGAGGAATAAGACCAGAATCATGCTAATACACTATACCTTTTAAATATATTTTAACATTAAACAGCCTCTGTAATTGATGGGGAAAAAAAGAAAAAGCAAAATCAAAGTACTTGTGTTCACACACACAATGAATGTAAAACACGTTTGAAATATGCTGTTCTTATTAGCAAAGAATAGCATCTAAATTATGCATAAAACTAGATGTTTTGAAAAGCACAGCACTAGAAATCAAGGTTATTGAAATAGTTGTGACAGATCATTTTTCTAGTGAAAGCACTATGCACACAAATATGTTTTTAAAATAAATACAAATTTGTATAACTGCCCAAGCCTGCGGATTTCTGGGTAAGAATTCTAAGTTTTATTTACTAGAAGTAATAACTGTCAGCTTCTTGCAAGAATAATTAAGATGCATAATCAAGTCACTAATAAGAGGATTCAGAAGTTATTAAATACTGGGAATGTTGTTTGTGTTTTACTACTCTAGCTTATTATGCATAAGCTACATATATATATACATACACATATAACAATGCTGCAAAACTGAAAATTTTCATTTTGTATGTAGCAAAGAAAATGGAGATGTTTTAAAAATCTGGTAAAATCTTGCAACAAAATTTACAAGACTCCTACAGAAAAAGAAATCTTAAGTAACTTTCTTTAGTTCAGTAACTCAAAAACAATAGTGATCTGGTATCAACTCTGTTCGTAAGGTAATACAGCAAATGGGGGGCTTTATAGAGTGATTCTTGTGAGCCTGAGGTGAGACCTCTCACTTCAATTTCTGACCTCTACACAGATATGCGTAGTGTCCCAGGACTCTGGCACTGATCATTGGACTAATACTCCTGGAAAGGAGAGCTCAGGAACTGATTTTAGTGATGGTTTGGGTTTTGGGGGTTTTTTTCAGATGGTTAAGACTTGTATGTGATCACGAGACAATTTATAAGACTTTTTGGATTTCAACATCTGTCTTTTGTGCAGACATAACCTCACCGGTTCCTGGGTGGCTGCAGGCAGATCACTGAAAACCACAGAAACGACAAATTATCTTCTCTTGATTCCAACGCCTATCATCATTTTGGCTCAGACCAGCTGGAAACAGTCTACAGCCTAAATTCTTCTAAGGACCTCCACTCTTCTGCTTGGAAGAAGCAAGATCTTTATTGCTGTGTGGAAATGCCAGAGGCAAAGCCTGGTCTGCATCAAGAACAATGAGGAAGGTGGTTGCTGAATTGTTAGGCACTGGCAAATTTCTGTTGGCCTATGACCTTGGCTTCATAATCTCTTCAGGTTTTCACATCTAGTTTCTCTAGTGTATCTAAAAAACAGCCTCTCTCATTCATCTCTACAAACATCTATCTAAATTTTCAAGTTTTAATCCTACCACTACTTATTTCAACAGCTTTCTTCTGGTTTTGGCAAGTCCTCCTTCGCATCATTCTACCTATATGAACTACTGCAAAGTTTACTCCCCCATCTTTCCATGCATGTCTCTACCAGCTACCCATACTTCAATCACATCAGACCGACCTCACTTCTAAAGCTTTCCACAGTCTGTTTCAACCCCATCTTCATTCCTAGCACCTACAGGCAGTAATGCGAGTTCTACCTCGGCCTGACTATGGGATCCAATACCCCAGACCAGTGTACCTGGTTTTGAAT
>VYZW01036703.1:4076-24486 GCA_013401315.1 Balaeniceps rex | reverse complement strand
TCAGCAATTTGCAGTTAATAAAAAAAATTAAATCAGTTTTTTGTTTCCCACCCAAGCACCACACCGAGCATCCTCTAACACAGCTCCCTTGGGGCCTGCAACTGGCCCACAGAGCCGTAGCTAAAGCAAGTACATGTATTTTTTTTCCATTTGATTGCATTGGTTTACAGTATCATTACCGTGTTATGTTCCGGTCAGTAATATTTTTGACCATTCTATGCTGGCAAAGCACTAAGTATCTATTTTACAGAATGTAAAAATCTACGTCCCATCTACTTCAAAATGCTTAAGGTGTTTCTGCTGTTCATTGCATTCTTCAAATTCTCTGACAGATTGTTAAACTAAATCTGCCAGTTTGTTTCTTAACAAAAGCACCTGATGCCTTTGAACTTCTCCACCCCTTTCACTTTCCTGTATTGATTCTAATTTCCTTTCTTTATGCATTCATCCGACTGGAATCTAAGGGAGGAATAATTATTTGATTGGTTTTGTTCATGCACAGAATAACAAATATCATTATCTGAAAGGCAGCAATATGTGTTGATTTTGAACTATGCATAGCCTGTAAAACAGAATGTACTTAAAATCTGTATTGCTTATTTTATGTTAAAAGATAAAAATCTCTATTTGCTAATGCTTGCTGGAGGAGTTGTGACTTTTATACTTTTTATCCTTTACAGATAAGATTTCCCTAATGCTTCAGCAGCAGATGATACCAATACATTATAAAAACAAGACAGACAATTTACAGACCTATTATTACTTGTAAACTTACCTGCTTTTACATCCCGGTTGAATCGACAGTATTTCGAGTGCTCGAGCAGGGGTAGACATTGCTCTATAGGCGTCCAGACATATGTCTCTGGACACAACAAGTCAGAGGGCCTATACTGACCCTGGAAAGAAGAAAAGAAAAAAAAAAAAAAGGAAAAAAGAGTAGTCGTATCAGTTGCACAAGAACACTCTGGCTACAACTTTGCAGATTTTCCTATGAACAAGGAATAGTTTTAATCTAATCTACACCAAATGAGTCAGAACAACTTCACCGAAATCAAATGCTTATTTCAGCACCATCTCAGGAATACAAACTTAACCTTGGCACTTGAAGAAACTGTAAAATTAACATAACACATTTTTATGGTATCCAAGATGAACTAGAAAAGTTTTGGCTTTGCTTACTGAAGCTCTGTATTTAAGCTGTCCTCTAGAGTTCTGCTGAGTTGGTGCCAACACTAAAAAACTCAGCACCTCCAAAAGCAGCTCGTCTCAAGTGTTGGTCATTCTAGCAAATAGTGGAGACCAAAAAAAAAGAAAAATCTAATGGAAAAAAAACACTTAAAGTAAGCAGGATGCTATTTTTATTGCATCAGCGATGGAGCATTTTGTTCATTGCTACTTAAATAGTAACATTTTCTTTTTAATTCATGGAGTTTTTCCTGGAATAGCTTACAGGTAATGAGTAGTGAAATTCTACCATATTTGTTGATTTATTAAAAAGATATTCTTTGCAGACATTCCCAGAAACTAAACAGCCATAATTATTTTCCCTTCAGCTACACAGAAAATCACCACCTCAGCAATAACCAGCTCCTCTAATCAGATCTTCATTTGATTTAAAATAAGATTATTCATCGGCCTATAACTTAAGTCAAAAATCTATCTCTGAGCCACTATTCATGTAATCCATACCCTCTCAATGTTCAGAGCCATATGGTGGCAATATCAAATTAATTTTTAAACTGAAAATTCATTACACGTATCAGCTTGAAAAACAGATATACAATAAATAGAATGAAAAAGTTTAAGGATATCAATTACACAGGTCTTGAGGCAACAGTTAAAAGACCAGGCATTATAAGAAAGCACACTGCACTCAATGCAATTAAGAGTTCTTCATATCAATAACATTAAACAGGTAATGACAATGATCATCTTGATATGAAGTTGATTTTTTTTTCCAACATCTACTATGAAAATGCAAAGTGGTCTCAAATGAAGCTGACCAGTGTTTGGGAAGGGACATAGATAATGACTGTGACTACAGTCTGGTGACAAAGATGTATTTTTAAAAGTCACATTCACAGCTCTGCTATTCCTTTAGACACACCCTTGTGCTGCAACACCCAGGTTTGGAGAATCAGAAGAACCATTTTTTTAATGTTTGCAGATTCCCAATTCCTTTTATTCTCTTACTGTTTGACTTGTCACAGTATTTATAGCAGAATTAACTTTTTTTCATTATGTATTTCCCACCAACTTTATATTATTGAGTAAGAAATACAAAAATTATCTCTCATAAAAACAGTCATAACTGTCCACATAAAAAAAAGCTTCATGCTGAACCTTGTCAAGTACTTGATGTATCTTTCCGAAGTGAGTCCGTATGACTGATTTTCTCATTTGAAAAACATTCAGGATTGACTTGTAACTACTACTGTTTGTTTTTGGGGTTTTTTTGGTTTTTAATTAAATGCAAATTTCTATATTAAGTTAAAACAATATTGCTCCAATTCCATAAAGAAGCTTAAACCTCAAGGCCTTCGAAAATCCTCTAAAGCCAGAGAATGGAAATGACATTATTAAATAAACCGCTTTGAAATTTATGCTATCTAAACAGAAATAGTTGAAAGGTATGTGAAGGTAATGCTTAAAGAACACTTTCAGTCACCGTTACTCAGATGAAACAATTTAAGGACTTAGGGAAAAAAATATGTCTTTTTAGTCAGATTTAAAAAAAAAAAAAATAGAACGTAATTACTTGTTGATTTAAAGACATTTTCTCAACTGGCCAAGAAGGCAGAAATAGCCAAGTAACCATCTTTCAGAGCCGTCGCTTAAGCACAGAAAGTACAAGGTGGCAGCTTAGTCTTTCCTAGTAGCATGGGAGTACTCTTGGGTGTAAGGAAAGATTACTCAGTCACTTACAGTTTTCCTAGAAATTACTGCCCCTACATCTTGAAATATATCACATTTATGAATCCCATACGTGAAAATCATATCACTACACAGCCCTATTCTAAATTTCCCAATTACTTCTATAATGTCATATTCTGTCATAAAATGGGATGTATAAAATTAACTGCATTGCAGCATTACTAGTTTGATAATATCAAAAAAGAGCTTCTTTAGTACTGAGCAAAACAGTAATGCGAAGATTTGATTATACAATCCATCACTGTAGAGTCAATATTTATTTTAGGCGTCAAAATACCCTACTTAGGAGGGAAAAAGGAAGAAATAGTTCTGAGGTGACTTCCTTTAGACGTCTTCTTCCCCCAAAATTTAGAATCTTGTTAATAAACTTCCCTGAACATACGTGAGGCTGAGGTGATGACACATCGCTGACCAGTGACACACAGCGTAATTAGAGGTAAAAATTAATCAAGCCATTGATGCTCTTCAATATCCTCCCTTTCTAAAAGTATTTCCAAACATACTAGAAGTAAGGTATTTCTCCCATAAAGGCATTTTGTTTACACTACTGGTTAAACCCACATCCCATGACTCATTCCTTGGAGGAAGTGGGAACACAACGACATACCGAGGCAAGTTTCCCAATGAACAGCATTGGCACTGTGTCTATATTGATCGAATTAAAAAGGGAATCCACAGAATTTGTTAAATCAAATGCAATAATTTCTAAGGGGTTTTGCCTTTTCTCCCCCCTCTCCTAAGCACTTACTCTCAATTTACTTTCTTTCTTAAAAATGTTTAAAAACTCAATATGAAAATAAACAACTATGATTCCACCTCACTTTTTCTTTTCCGCTCTCCCCTTATTCCTGGACTGTGAAAAAATCTGAACCTGAGAACCCAGCCAGATTCTGCCTCATGTACAGGAGCACCTGTACTTCAAGAAAAATGTTCAAATTTCATTGTTGACTCTAAAATGACTGCATCATCGAAAAAAACTGCCTCTAAGCATACTAGTTATATTCCTTCTTATTCTTCATATTGCTGATTTGCAGTATAAACCCAACATAAATCCAAAAGGGAAAGGGGATCTCCTGAAGGGAACTGCTGCAGAGCTATTTATCACAGTAGAAGAACTTCATCAGATTTGCAAAGCTGGTTTTGAAAATCATTTCTCTTTGGCTTCAGATTAAATTAGCATACATTTCAGAAGTAATTCTGGCTATGGTAAAGTTCCATAACTGAAAACATTTTGCTTTCTTTTATCTCATAATACAAAAGCTCTTGCACAGTAGCACTGTTTATGCTGTCCAGACTGTCTTGGGAATACTTAAGTACAAGACTTTCAACAAAAAGTATCATCTTACAGACCATCCCTGAGCACTTGTCTTATGTTTCAGCTTCTTAAATCCAATACCACCTGCTGATGAAATGCACTCTGTCAATATCCAACAACTGCACATATTTCTGCCTGTGCATCTACATTTTGTCAAAAAATATCCAACAAGATGTAAAACGTGCTATTTTGAAATGGGTTTGGAAATAAAAAAAAAAATACGTTTGCCTAAAACGTCGTTATTTTTGATGCTGTTTAAAATTTTCATGGAAATCCAGAAACACCCTTCTTGAGACACAATATGAACACATTTTGAGCTGTTATAACATAACAGCCACTGCAGGTCATACCAGATGTCCGTGGTACAGTCAGATATCCCATTTCTAACAGCCCTCAATAGAAAATACTCAGTGAAGACTAAAAGAACAGTATAAGCACGTAGTGTTACTCTGCCAATACTCTCTTGACCTCCAACAGTTTGCAGTACAGATCCTTCCACAACCAGGTAACTTCAGTAATAATGCATTCTGCCATTCAACAATCCTAAGCAACTGCTTTGATTTACTTCAATCCGCAAACTGAAGTTCTGTTCGATGACCATTCCTACCTCTATTACAGAAATGCAGTGAAGAATCATTGCCTCCTCACCACGCCACTCGTGATGTTACAAATATGGTACCTCCATCAGCCTGAAGGGACCTAAATCCTTTACTGCATCCTCTTACATAAGGTACTCTATACCTTTGATCATCCTAGTCTATCTGTCCTCTTTCCAATTTTGCTTTCTCTTCTTTGAAACAGGGGGAAAGGGCCACAAGGGGGAAAACATCCAAACTGCATTGTTCAAGGAGCAGGAGCACAAGGTATAATAAAGATATAAAGAAAAATCAAAAGAAAAAATTGCATCTTTATAAATACCTGACTAATCTATCAAATGGCTTGATCAAAAAGCAATACTGAAAATTAGTATAGCTAAGAAATTCCTGAGTATGTGGTTTCTTCTACCAAGTCAACTCGTTGCAATATAAATGTGACTGTTTGTTTAGTAAAAAATACCTCCAAGACGTTTTATTTTCACTAATGTTTGGGGTGGTTTTCCTCCTATATAATAGAAAAGAAAGAGCCTTTAAGGTGCTTTCCCTTATACTATTAGACATGCTGCATTTTAATTGGAAACTTCTGGAAATGAATTTTACAGTGAGGCTGCCGAGCGTAAATTAATACTTCACACCCTGATGTTTTTTGTTTTACAGTTTCCAAATCAGAATCAACCAGAACTTCTCTGAACTTTTGTTCCACAGGAAGGGCAAAGGTTTTAATGAGACTTTAGTCTGGAGATTACTTTTTAAATATTTTGTAAAATCTGAGGGATTTGGTAAGCACCAGAGATGAAAAACACCAGCAGAGTTTGTTTTTGTAGTCTTAAGTAAAATTCAAAATGTGAAAGTACCAAGAAAGAGAATAGTCTCAAAAACGAAGAAGGTCAAGCACCAGTAGCTCTGAAAAAACAAAATCGGAGGGTTAAACACACATTTAATTCTTTTATCAGGTACAGTTTACATCTGTATTCTATTTTTTCACAATAAACCCATTGATCTTTTATTAAAAGTGAATTAAGACTGCCTTCATCTCCATTTCTAGCCACCTGCTTAAAAAGAAGCTCTGAGACTACGTAAACAAAGTAACCCTAAATTATCAACAGCAATGCATTAGAGCGAGGCAGCACTGCCCGAGAAAGAGCACGCCAGACTACGGGTTTATTAAATTCAGTCTTTTCATTGAAAGACAACCCCGCTGGAATCCCATCAGCAAAGTACTACAGCAGACCCTTGCTCCCTGGTTTCAGTACGTAAACAGAAATAGACTTGATCGATCCCCAGGAGAGTCCTTTGCAAGTAACTCTAACTGCGGCGTTTTCACGGACGGAGGTGGGACCGTGCCACGCTGCGCCCGCGCGGTGAGCCAGCGCCAGCGGGGACAGAGAGCCGGACATCTGAATCTGTCTGTGCTTCCAACTGTCCACAGTCACTCACATGGGATCCATCTGGGGAAGGCCTGAAAGACTTAAGAAAAACAACAACAACAACAAAAAAACCACCCCAAAACAACCTACACAAATTCACTCCCAACTCATAGTCACTTTTTTGTTTAAAAAGATTGGGAAAAAAAAAAAAAAAAAACACACAACAAACCCTAAGATTAATAGATACGGAATAAAGCAAGCAGCTTTATTTGTCAATGAGAGATGGCCGGAGACTTCAGATTTATCATCAAAAAGTATTCAGCGTACAAGAAAGTATATACGAAAGAGGAGTTAAACCAGTCAATGTATACTTTGTGGGTAACTCAATGGAGTAGTAACAACAAGTTGGAGTTAACCATGGGGTCCACAGCTACAGGTGCAAACAGACTGCTTGATACTCCAGTGCCAGTGTCAAACCAGCTGATTTTATCCAAATTGCAAATTTTGAATGAATTACGCAATAAACATTTTTAGGACCCCAGAGCTGCATTCTTGACAGCTTAGCCACCTTTCTGTTCTATTAACGAATAATGCATTGTAATCCTTAAAAGATGTTACGAAGAATAACCAAAAATCATCATCTTGCTCATAAAACTCAAACTACTTTTGAGAATTATGCAGAGTGCAAGAGAAACATTCCTTCCTCTTCAAAAAGCTGTGCCGATTCTCATTCTTCGTTACGTTATCAGAGGCACAAAACCTGTGTAACAGGAATTTCACAGGCCAGCCAGGGAGCTGTAACGCGCTTCCCAATGCATCTCAAATACAGAAATGCAGAGCAAATGCTCACCTTCTCCTATACTGTTTGATTTCCTATAAGTGAAATGCAAATATTTCCAGTTATATTTCGAACAGAAGTGTACCGACACTTACTTAGATCAGTTAATTTGCTACAACATTACTTTTTCGCTACTTTGGTTTTAAATGTGCCCCAACAATCTCTAAACTGACTGACCAAAGCAATGGTATAATTTGCCAACTTTCATCTCTTTTCTGTTTATTTCCCAATTCAATGTAAAGTATTAACAGAAATAACTAACGATAAACTGTTTCCAAGGAGCAAATAGTTATGGCACTTGTTTCCTACATGCTTTACAACTAGTAGGAAATAAATAGCTTCCTACAAATATTGACTGCAGATTCATACTTAGCTGTTCCTCACTCAATAGAAAAAAATTTTTAGTGTTTCAGAAGGTTTTCACAGTGTCCCTCAGGTTGGACTAGATGACCAGGGGGGTTGGACTAGATGACCTCTAAAGGTCCCTTCCAACTCAAAGCATTCTGTGATTCTATGATAAATAAAATACCTCGGGTAAGCGTAAAACAGATTAAGATAATGCATAAAAGACAAAAAGAAAGACAGCCAAGATTCATGCTCAGTATCCTACAACTATGATGCTATTATTTGGCCATTAACTGTCCACAGGCTCTTAACCCACCACAAAAATGGAATTAAATTTATCTTAAATTTCACTCTGATTTAAGGTAAATCTCAGCACTTTATTTGCCTATGGTGGTCTGCACAGAAGCACTTACGAAGAAATACTTCCCCCCCTCCCTTGAAATATTTTCAGAAAGTACTATCATTTGTTTTCCCAACACATGTTATTCCTAGGAATCTCCTGAATAGTTTGGATTCTGCTATTTTCGTAACTCAGTGTACACTCTAAATAGCTGCTTTCACCTTTTCCTTTTTCACAAAAATCATCTGAAATATTTAACACTTTCTAGCTTGCTTTTGATATTGGAAAATGGCCAACAGGTGTCTGAAAAGGCTCATGGACTGCTAGAGAAAAATTTGCTTTCCATTGAGGAAACAGTGGAAAATTTGGGACAGGGTGTGTTTTTTTTTTTTTCTTTCCCCTTTAGTCTCTAACTCTGTCCAGCTCTTCTTCCTCCTTTTACATGCCAATATTACCTTTCCCTCCACTCACTGAGTATAACAAGCTAAGGGAGCCCGTGGATGTTTATGTCACAAGATCCAAGCTATGACTTGCTGCACATTAATGCCCAAACATGCCATCAGCAAGATCCAAGAAGCCAACAAAGTGCTGCTTTAGATAACGTGACCATACCCAAACAGATCCCATTATCCTCTCTACCACCACCATATTAATCAATGAGATAATTCTGGTTTCAAGTTTTCAAGTTAACAGCAATTAGTATGCTTAAGAGCCTTCCACTGTCATGGAGGGCTGCTGCAGAAGCGATGTGTGCACAGTGGGCGTTTATCACCTCTGTTTTATCGGCGTGGGATGCAACTGCCCAGAGCTAAAGATAACGCACATACATGGGCATACTCTGTCAACCACTTTCAAGCGTCGCTCTCTCCTCCAAGACTTCTTGCCAAGGGTTTGTTCTTTTTCATTTATAAAGACCAGTAAGTGAGAGTTTTCCATTGCTTGTTTTAAGCAACTAAAGCCACTCTATCTGAAGTCACCGTACTAAAGCCACTGTATCTGAAATAAAGCCAGTGATTAGGCTTGCACGAAAGAGGAAAAAAAAAAAAAAAATCTGTGTGTTCAGGAATTACACCATAAAAACTACACTTTTAACATCTCCTTGATGACTAGATAGACAAACGTATTTAAATGAATACTTACGAAAAGATAATTTAAAGATAACTTTTGCAGGGGGGCGGTTACCAGTCATACGGTTTTATGTTCATATTCTTTGCATTTTGAGATTTACTCAAGCCAACGGGTGTCTGGTGTACACTAACATTTCTGAACTTGGACACAAAAGCCATTAAACATCCATGCGTATTCCCACCCCATACCTGTTCTCACTCTTTTTTTTTTTTAATCTGGCTAAGAAAGATAGATGGATAGATACATACACACAAACAAGTTCTACATTTACTGTTCTTAGATTTCAGTAAGCTTAATCTAAACAGCGAATGCTACCAGGCTGAATTTGCCATGTATATGGTGTTTCACACCGTAGAGGCAACAGTACAAAACATTACAAAATGGTCCCTTCAAGACCAATAAGGAGCGTTATTTACCCTACAACAGCTATCGTACCCTGGCTCCAGACTTCTGATGACAGAAGCAGCAAGTTTATGGATTCTGAACTGTCCAAAGTTGGCTGACTGTTTATCCAAAGCTGAAATACTAATATCCAAATGACAGAGAAGCATGAAGACAACTTCGAAACTGAGAAACAAAGAGAAATATTACAAGTATGTGTCTACTCAAAAAAGCTTACATAAAATTAGGGTCACTTTTTAAGCATGTTTTCTAAGCACTTTTACAGCATCAAATTATTGGTGCATCTGTTCTGCGTTTTTGTATTTCCAAAAGTTCCCTTTTATTATTATTTCTTTTTTGCTTCTATCTGCTAATCTGTGCTGTACACAACAGCATTTTATTAAAACAGACTATTGAAACTAAGTTTAGCTTTCAATGTTGCTACATGAACATTGTGTTTGGCATACAAAAATAAGAGATGCTGATACAGGATGGTACTTCCAGGAAAACCATACTGTACATTCCTGGCTGGAATTCTAGAGACTGCCACCAAGAATATGAAAACACTGCATAGCTTCAAATATTGCCATTTTCTCTCTCTCATTTGCTAATATTTAATATCAATGATACTAAACTGGCAGAAGAATGACATCAACACACGACTGAAATTCTAAAGAATGTTTCTAATTCAAGATGTATTTGTACACATTTACAGACTGAGATTCCCTTTGAAATTAGAACAGCCATATGTTCAAAAATTTTATAGAAAAAAACCCAGAATTTTATGATTTTAAATAAAATACATAAAACCAGTTAACGTTCACTAGAAATCGCCATTAACCATCCAGTTGGGAACAAGCTAATTAAAGATGGTACCACACAGACATACTTCTGAAGCTGGTATTCATCTTGCTCATAGAGAAGCTACACAAGAATCCTAAAAAAAAAAGTAGCGCAGTTTGAGAAACCTCGAGTGGAAACCAATAAGAAAGAAGAGCTAAGCTCGTACATTTGATGAATATTAGCTCCTCTGAATGTTAGCCAACTTTTTCAACAACTTAAAAAAATATCAAGTATATTACAGGAAGAAATGTAATACGCGTTGCCTTTTTACTTCAAAAAACAAAGGTCTTGGGGAATAAAAATTGTACGATTACTGAAACTGAACTTGTTTACTTTAAATCTGCAGCAGAAATTCTTAAGGAGACCCTAGCATTGAACCTGGAGAGAGAGATTGAAAAAAACTATGACAAAAAATTAAAACCCAAGTAGGGGCCTCAAGAGGAATGCTTCATTAGAGACACACCAGCTATGTTGACATAGGTCTATCTCAAAAGGATTTTATTTTGGCAGCTGTGAGAAGCAAAAGGAAAAAAAAAAAAAAAGAAATTAGTGTTTCAATCACGTGGATGCCATATCTTTCTCTTGAAGAGCTGCCATAAACTGACAATATTTTTTGAGTTCATTATATTAAATGTATGAAATTAAGTATTAAAGTTTGTTTTCTTATATTTAACATAAAGTGAAATAATCACAGGAAAAACATGCGCAACCTAATATATCATACTCGCGCTTTACACTTACATACACAAAATTGTCACATTGATATCAAATAGCTTTAAACATTCATTAATACCTCACTAGCTGGAGTCATATCTAAACGAACAGCATTCATCTAAGCAGCTTTACAGACATACTCCACAGGAAAGCTAAATTAATGCCCTGTCAAAGAGGCTTCTACTATCTAGTTATCAAATTAAAAACACTACAGACCATGTTTATTTAATAGAAAAAAAAAATATCCAAACACAAAATTAAATTGACAGAATTTAAATGAAAGTGAGCATGTCTTCAAATGTTTTTCTGTATAACTGCACAGGGAACCAGAACATTAACATTCACCAGAACTAACCCACCAGCACAACAGAAATGGTTGTAAGGGCAGTGTACATAAGTTTTTATTTTTATTTTTTAAAAACATCAACCATGATTATGATGTACCAAAAAGTAAACCAATGCAAATTAACTTTTTAATCCTTTGTGATGATTAAAAGAAAACAGGGACTAAACCTGCTACCCTTGTTCATATGACTCACTTCAACTCAAATCTGTTTTTTTCTCATCTTTCAAAGCAATAAAGACCCTGAGTAATTCTAAAGGACGACACAAGAGAAAAGCAGGTATATTCTACAGCAAGATACAGTATTTACTTTTCAGGTATCTATGAAGTCTCTCTTTACACATGCATAACACATGCATTGCTCTTGCAACTTAACCCAACCGTAGCTTCTCAATAAAACTGTTCGCTACTGTGCACCAACAGGGCGCACAGAAATCCGCGTTTCTTCCTGTCCATGAATTTATCTGTATTTTTAGCCCTTTTGACCACTCTCTGCCTGTATATCTATCTTCAAATCAAACTCCCCATTACAGCTGCTGTGTTCTATGGTTACCTCCAAGACCTTGTGCCGTTTTCCCCAGCAAGCGCCAGGGCTCATCAGCGTCCAAGCCTTCCCCATCTTTCCTAGCGTCTCTCCAATGACTCTCCTCAAAGAGTTTTCCCTGGAGCCCCAAACCTTCTCTTCTCCCAGTTCCAAAACTCAACCATTCTTCCCACTCAAGCACCACAGGGCCCCAGGCCGCTCAGGGCACTTGCTACTCAGTGCCCCTTCTTCTGCCCAGCCTTACAGGTCAGATCTGTCTCTGCATTACCACCTATACCCATCACACCACCACCGGGAATACTACCTCTGTACTATACTTTCCCAAAGTCTTGCTTCTGCCTCTAACGGGGTTTCCAAAAACTCAGCCAGAAACACACAGAACTTGCCAAAAATCTATCCAGACAAGGCTCTGAGAGCAAGAAAATAAGACCTACCCAGGAAAGTCTGAGCTGATGGTAGCCTTATACTGAATAAATAATTTCACACTTCACCTTCATGCCCAGCTATTGACTCAGTCCGTGGAATATTTGAAGACATAATAAATACTAGACTAATTGACAGCTTTTCAGATTGTGAAACACTGATATTGACGAGTTAAAATATACTCCTTATTAAGAATTCAGATGAGAGATGTTGCCTTTAGATTACGATATGTGACGTGGGATTTTCAAAAGCATTTCTAGCATTTATGCAACCAAATCATGCTGAAAATCAATGTCACACTAAAAACTGCCACTCCAGCTTTTTGCATTTCTATTTGCTTTCATACATGTAAGAAAAAGAAATAATATTCTGAATCAATAATTCAGAACAGTACAAGATTTTTAACTTTAAAGCTTTCTATCAATATATGGTACATTTGACGTGTTTTTTCAAGTCCAACAATAAAAAACTTAGTAAAAGCCAAATAATTTACCTTTAGTCATTCAACACTGACATATACACAACCCAGTATTGAAGAAACAACTTCAACAACAGTGGTACACATACGCAAATAGGTGTTAACAGTAATCTTAGGATAGTAGAAAAGAGTCAAGTTGTAGGACAAAGTGGAGAAAACAGCACAGGAAAGCTTATTAGTAAAAACTTAATTTCTGTGGAATCTTGACTAAACAGTATTGTCAAATTCAAGTTAACACATCCTTAACACACACACAAAGATGTTAGACTAAAAATCTGAAGGAGAAAATAGGGCAATGATAAATCTCAGTGTTTAAGTGTCTACAATTTATATTATCAGGATAGAGTAGCACACCTCTGCCAAAAAATCTAAACCTACTTTTCTCCCCTACACCTGCAGATTAAAAAATGAATAAATAAATAAAAAGGCTCGCTTTACCACAGTATTCCAAGCATGTGTTAGAACTTAAACCTTAACAGCAAGTAAAGCAACAGCTATCTGTACAAGTATCAACAAGTATCTGTACAAAAATTCTGGACATCAAAAGACGTGCCCTTTAAAAGAACTTTCTTCTCTTGTCCCTAAAAAATGTTTATTTTCATAGTAAATTTTCATTCATGAAATAAGCATTCTAATTTTAGGTCCATTTTGTTTGTCAAGTGTTTGTTAAACAAGCTTGCTTTGTTTGCTGGGAGAGGCGAATCTGTAAACAAAGCCTCTCTGTGCTCTCCGAGGAGTCGGTTCTCAGCAGGAGACCATCCTACTTCTCCTTGGGACCATCTCAGCATGTGGAGCTCACAAACCGCGCATCTGAACCGAAGCCATTAACTGACCTCACTGCAACAGTCTCAAAATGAGACAAAAATCTGTCTTGCAAAAAAGTGTTAAGTTTTGTCACCATAGCAGAGATGGTATGCGCTCTCCAAAACTGGAAATGTGTAAAGCAAAGCAGCCAGGCATCACACCTCCCCTACAGCACACACAAACACCTACGATGAAGAGCCAAAAACCCCAACGCTGCAGAAAGCGGAATCTGAACTGCCACCACAGCCCGTACCAGCTTCCGTTCATCTTAGCTTTAAGACTCCAAACTGAAAAACAGGCTGTAGCTGTATTAGTTTGCCAGAAGAAATACTAAACTGGGAGAGCCCCAGAGTTTCAGGGCTTCAATGCATTTGAGTCCCTCTGGGACCATGCTAAATATAAGAAAGCGGGGAAAGAATCTAAATATAGGAACACTAAACAAATGTAGGAATAAGACATAGAAAATATGGCTAGATAGAGAGATGTATTGAATTTTTGTTAAGTTATTTTGCAGGGAATAACAACTGCCTGAGGACATAACATAGCAAAAATAATCGTATCCTTTCAACACGTTCTTTTTGACATCGACTTGTTTTCAAACTCCTCCTTAAGTCAATGAATGCTATCTCCTTAATTATAAACAAATATTAAACTTATAATACTGCAATTCTTCTCAAGTAAGTCCATTTTTATAATACAAAACTGAACAAAATGAAATTACAGTAGCAAATTCTGTGGCGGTAATTCTGCACGAAGCTTTCGCATCTATTAGCAATGTAAATACACGCGTGCATGCTTGCGGCTCTGTAAAACTGCCCAACACTATTCTCATGGTTGGTTAGAACAGATTCACTATTATGCTTTCATCTGAACTACTGCCATTAAAAGGTACACAAATGTCTACTTGCACGTTTAGGAAAACACACTGTTTAACATTATGTATCCCCACAGTCTTTGAGCTGAAACATCAACACTTCAGTTTTCTCGTAATGCCAGATGTTTAGAAACTGTTTTCTTTATAATCACCTCCGCAGAAGAAAACAAGTTTGAAGGCAAATGGGCTGGAATCAGTAACTATACCATATGCTACATTAAGTCCTGATCGCACCAAAACCTGGTAATTCAAGGGTATATTAAACATACATCCAAATATAGGATTAGGGGAGTATTAAAATTGGAACTGCACTTATAAAAATCAAGCACTTTGTTGACATTCTAACAGTTTACAACCCTCACTTTTCAGAGTTAAAATAATTAAAAATTGCCCAGGCAATCACCTTGCTTTATTTTAAAATCAACAAAGCTCCACGCTGTATTCATGTGCATGTATATGAAAGCAGTTTGATGCACTGCCATGCATTTTTAATACATTTCTAAAATAGAGAGCAAAGTATAATAAATACTTGTATGCTTAGCATCATACGCCAATAAATATTGACACAATAGTTGAATCCAGATCTACACATCTAAAGGACAGCGGCCAAAAATGTTTTTAAAGTTTTCTGCCTCCTGTTCAGCCTTGGTGGCATCCGAAGCTGTGTCAACGTACGGCAGTGTGCAGCGGGCGCTGGGAGGCTGTTGTGCTGACGAGGCTTGGCAGAAGTGTGGCACATTCCAGCTCCACCACCACCCACTGCAGAAGGTCTCCAGCTGCCCCTTTAGGGAAGTTTTCTGTTGGTCTTGCACAGTCCAAGCAACCTAACACAGCCAGGAGCCAAAGATTTGGCCGAAAACCTAGGAAGAGTTCGTAAATCTCAGGGAAGGAACAATATCTGCAGTTTTAAGAGACTCTCAGGAGAACGTTCACGCTCATTCTTGTACGTTGTTGCTCTAAAGACATGCAGCCACCACAGAGGCAAGAGGATTAAAGAAAGCCCATCTTACGCAGAATTTAGCTTGTAGCGTACTAGAGATTTTAGATAGTTTTGTGGCAGTCTGCAATTTTTCCAATTTAACGGGTACTGGCTTGAGGAATATCAGCATCTTTTTTCTTGGATCATCACACTAGCTTCTTCCCACATCACAAGTAAAGGAGGTGAATGTACTATCATTTAGAACTTCATCAGAAGGTGGGGCTGTTAGTACAGGCATTTGAGGACTAACAATTTAGTCATCAATGCGATCAAGACGACATTTAACGTGCAGAGTTTCTTTACGATCCCCCACCAGTAGAGAATCATTTTGTGCTTATAAAGCCATTAAACCATCATCAGCAACAAATAGCAAAACAGATACAGTTCTGAGAAAGAAACCAATTTATCTTCTAAAATCGTTTAAGTCAGGGCTTACAAATCGAGCTCTTAGAAGCACATGATTTATGAGAAACACATAAAGTACCATCCTGCAAAAATTCAGGCTGCACGGGTGC
This sequence comes from Balaeniceps rex, assembly GCA_013401315.1. Classification (NCBI taxonomy): domain Eukaryota; kingdom Metazoa; phylum Chordata; class Aves; order Pelecaniformes; family Balaenicipitidae; genus Balaeniceps; species Balaeniceps rex. The sequence continues at coordinate 8,725 of VYZW01036703.1, read as the reverse complement.
TGTTCTTTGGATCCTTTCTCAGTGCCACATCTAATTTAGCAGGAATTGTGGTGGAGCAGCCCCAAAGCTTCTCCCTATGGAGACCTTCCCTGCAGAGCACCCTCAGATTGCCCAAACTGAGAAGCAGGGGCAGAACTTGGGACTGGCTCTCAGCCGGCACTACAGCTTTTTGCTCAGTGTCCTTCACTGCCACTGTAAGATATAAATGGAGGATGCAAAGAGCAGCAAGCCCCCCCAAAATATACTGTAATATCTCTCTGCTTTCCTCTCCTTTCCCCTGAATGGAAAATAATTAAAAACAACTAATAGCAAGCCACCCGATACCAACTGGTAAAGACTGAAATGGAAAGAATGTAAAAAAAAAAAATTCATAAAATAAATCATGGGTCAACTTTACTGACCATATTAGCACTCAGAAGCCCTTCAGAACACTAGCCTCAATATCTTAAATAAATAAATAAAATCAGTGGAACAAAAAGCTCATCTTGTCTTCTGTCCATTCATAAAACAACAGCGCATTTGTGTTGGGACAAACAGAGAATTTGGTTCCTGTGTACTTTTGCTCCATGAACCCATTCTTCTTCAATTAGCTGACAATGGGGTCGTTTTCATAATCTTTTTTTGTCATTCTAGCTCAGTGTTATTTGTGAAAACATTTTTATTCCGAACAAGAAAGGGGAAGGAAGCAAACACTATAATATTCTATTAAAGAAGATGATCTACTCCCTTGAAACCTTTCTAGAAAGAATCCCAAAATTATCCTACACATCTAACATGGCACGTAACTACTCTTAACAGTTTCAGCCATTCCTTTTAGAACAGTTCAGTTATTCAGTCGAAAACAACTAAACAAAATAAAGTTTTCGGCAGTGGTTAACCCTCTCACATGATAAGCGGAAACCTCATGGCAGCGTCTGGAAACAGCAAGGGGGGTTTGTGGGGTTTTTTTCTCATTTTGCACTCAAAAGACAACAGCTTGCCAAGCTCCCAGGTCTCAGTAGGCCTCCCCAATAAGGTAACCTTTGAAAGCCTTTGGGAACTGATTTTATTGGATTAAGAAAAAGCTTTAAAGAAGCTGTAACAAAAATATTTCACTTCTCCGTTGGCCCTTCTGCTCAGGGCCCTGCTCTGTGCAATCTCTCAGAGCTCCAGTGCCCTCATGAAGTCTTCATGAAAACACAGCACCACCCCATAGCCTGCCAGGCTCCACAAAATTCGACTACTGCCTCTAATACCAATTAAAGAGAGTACAGATTTGGTTTTAAATTATTTGCATCTGAATAACATTGGTGGCTACCACAGGATAACACAAAGTAAGCTCCTCCCCTACTAGTGATATGCTGGTGGTGTGAAAACAGCATTAATTACCATCATCTGCAATCCAGCACTAACGCATCTTTGCTCCGGGTTTTGCTGATTCTTAATTTGTTACTTTCTTTGAGCTGCCACTTCCAGCATTTACTATAATACTATAAATAACAATTTACTATAATAAGGAAGATAAAACTCATCCAGAAGATCTCCATGGGCACTGTAAGGAACAACCATAAAACCCTCTATGTTTTGTCACCTCATTTAATGCAATATTCTCTCCTGAAAGAAAGAAAAACTCAACTTTTAACAGAGACTTAGCTAAACCAGAATGAACAGCAGAGAGATTCAAGAGCATATACACGTGTACTTTCCTAGTCACTTAATCACAAACCTTGACACTAAAAATAACTCAGCCCAAGTCCCAATTTAGCCCATTCTGAAAACTTTGTACTCACACAATTCCCATTTTTTCTCCTTTCCACCCTTTCTCTTTGCCTCCAGAGTCTAATATCTTCTTTAGTACAATGAAAGCAATAACTCATGTTATATAAACAAATGGTAGAAGCTGACGGCAGCATTTGAGGGCCTTAGACAGAAGGCCTAATTTTAGACATCATTCTCTAGGACAGAAATGCAGACATGACGGTAGCCATCAGGTTTAGAAAGAAGGGTGTTGCAAAAAAAAAAAATAACGAACATATTTTTTTACGTGCATGGTAGGCAGGACAAAATGTAATACTCTTTAGGAAGAAAAGCTCAGGTCAGACACAAAGAAAAAAATTCAATGGGAAGACTAATACAGCACAAGAATATATAGGGATATAACCACCAATGCATGGAGACGTGTGTAAGTTTATCAAAGGAGACTTTTGGCACACATATGTCCAACGGGTCTTAAAAGTTAACACAAATATAGTTGACCCTGCCTTGGAGTAAGGGGATGGACTACATAATCCCTCATGGCCCTTGACGAGTCTACTTTTCTATGATTGCACTCTTCCCTCCTGGCTCCAAATGATTCCCCTCTATAGGAGTCTGGGACTCTCGTTCCCAAACACGGATGTTGAACTTTTTGCAAACTAGACTGTTAGCAGCATTGTGTTTAATATCAGGACTGAGGATAAATAATAGAACCTCATTAATATACTTTTACTTGGAGACTCAGTACAGTCACCGGCTAAACAAACTCAGACAAAGAAAATAATCATTCAAAATAATGAATTGTCATCTAGATTAAACGTAACACTTCAGAGAAGTGTACTGTGATACCTCTGTAAAATTAATGAGGTCTTAGTAAAACCAGACCTCATTAAAGTATCTACCATTAAATCTTTCCTGGAAAATTGGAGAAAAAACATCTCTTGTGTAGATTAACTGGCTTGTCAGCCAGCTCCTACTGTAAGACCACAAGGTGAAATACGGCAGAGCCAGGAAAAGCAGGAGTTGCTGGCTTTCAGACCAAATACATTCCACTTGACAATATTGCCTAATTAGAGCTAATACAATCAGCAAAATAGCAAAAATAAGAAAGAATACAATAAGAGCAATCCGATTTGAAGTTAAATGAGAGATCCAATCCTCCAAGCGTTGTCAGATTCAGTAAATGTGGTGCATAGATAAAACTAACCAGTGTTTCAATGACTTACACTTCAGTGACAGATTTAAAGGGCTGATTTTTCTCCAGGACACAAGAACTTTGATATTTTGCCCAACACTTGAAAACTGGCATGGCTATAAACAACTTCACACAGACACTACGTTAGGAAAAGTGAACAGCATTATCTTCATAAATATATTTTAACCTTTCGCATCATTGCATTGTAAGACATCCATCTCTGCATATTCAAATTCACTCACTTTTGGGAATACCCACAGAGAGACAGGTAGACAGACAAAATTAAGAAGTAAAGAATGTTAACTAGTGTTTGAGGACAATGCAAAAATGATTAAATCAACAAAAAAAAAAAAAATGAAGTGAAGCTGACAAAGCAGCACTATGTTCATTCGCTTGATAGAAACTTTAAAAATACACTCAATTCCATGCATTCTTACACTTACTAGCAAGGTCTAATGGATTTATAAAACTATAATTGGAACATTCTGAAATGTGAGTTGTGACCTCATTCCTCAGATGGAGAAAAATGAAAGACACATGAATTGTGAAGTATATTATTCCCCCTCCAAAAAAACCCCCAATCAAACAAAACCCACACCTCTCTTGTCTATGTATTTCAGAGTTTACAGTTCTCACTTTAATTGCTAATGGTTGCTATGGAGTCCCCACATAAGCCTTCAAATAAGATTTAGTACAAGTCAGCAATAAGCAGCGAATTTACGACTATGCAGAGTCATGAATTAGACATGATAAATTTCTGCCAGCTATTATCATTCAGAAGATAGTTTGCCTCAGGTTCATTAACATGACCCTGAATAAATCTTTTTATCAGTTCTTTTTGACAGATACAGGCAAGTTACCTCTAACAGCTCTGAAAACATCCACCAGTACAGAACTGGCCTACAATTTAACAAACCATACCTTTTATTCTTGTGCTTTTATGACAGTGAGGTTAGATTCTAGTTTACTTAAGCCTCACACAAATTAACAAAATCACATTAATTAAAGAAACACTACAGGGAAGTTGTCCCAAATTAATAAAATTCCTGTAACAAGTAAAAGGTGTAGAACTTATCCCTGCTGATGTGCATATGTAGGTAGTTAATACCATCTCTATCACGTTTCTATGTTTATTCTTCAGAACATCTGAACTGTGAATCCTGAATATACACCTCCTTATGCACAAACACATTCCTGTTGTATGCGGAACAAAGAATCTTTACTGACAGATATTAAAATCATTAATAGCATCAATATTATCATCATCAAAATCACTAAAACATCAACATTCAAGGCTGATATTTAAATCACCTCATATTTGGAATTACTTAAAAGACACAGTGTACGAATTTGAACATTTCTCTGAAATAACCTATATGGGAACCGGTTCTTTTGGGGTTTTCCGTTTGGTTGGTGTTGGGTGGAGGGATGTGTTTGGTTTTTTAAAGACTGAATGAAAATACTGTAACCTGATCCAAGCCTCACACAGAAGGTAACCAATGGATGGTTTTAAGAGGACCTCCTCCTATTTAATAACATTTATTTCTCCAGTATAGAGAAGTAAAGCACCAAAAAAAAAAGTTTACTCGATTTGAGGAAATTTGTTTTGTAATCAAAGACCCGTCAAACAAAAAGTTACAGGTATACAGCTGAAACTGTAGAAAGGCCATGTCCCACAAATACAACTTCACTCTGAAAATGACTTTCAGATACAATTCCT